>JAJEJO010050248.1:635962-788601 GCA_020662805.1 Glaucomys volans
TTTTTTTTGGTACCAGGGATTGAACCCAGGGGCACTCGACCACTGAGCCACATCCCCAGCCCAATTTTGTATTTTGTTTAGAGACAGGGTCTCACTGAATTGCTTAGGGCCTCGCTAAGTTGCTGAGGTTGGCTTTGAACTCGCAATCCTCCTGTCTCAGCCTCCCAAGTGCTGGGATTACAGGTGTGCGCTGCCCCCCCTGGCCCCTATATTTTATTTATTCATTTTTATATGATGCTAAGGATCTAACCCAGTGCCTCATGCATGCCAGGCAAGTGCTCTACCACTGAGCCATAATCCCAGCCCTCTTTTTTCTTTTTTAAATTGCATTTTTCACATTGAAATTTTTAATCCTGGTTTTTTTTGTTTTTTTGTTTTTTGTTTTTTGTTTTTTGTTTTTGTTTGTTTGTTTTTGAGACTGGATCTTACTGTGTTGCCCAGGCTGGCCTCAAACTCCTGAGCGCAATCAATCCTCCTGCCTTAGCCTTTCAAGTTGCTGTGACTACAGGCATGTGCCACTGTGCCCAGCTCTTCTAGAATTTTCTTACAAGTTGAAATCCAGTTTTGTTTCCAGATAGTTAGGTATGTACACCATCCCTTTCTTTGGCTGATTTGAAATACTCCTTACATACTAAATTTCTGTATATACTCAAACTATTTCCAACTGTTTGCTTCAGACTGTTTTATTACTTTGAATTTGTCAGCTGCAAATTTTCCTTCATTTCTTTTTAGTACTCTTTCTGGCTGATATTTCATAGTTTTTCTCCTAGGAAACTTAGGAATCATTTTTACAGTACCACCCCAAAATTACATTTAGATTTTGATTGAGATTTTCAGATTTCAAGCATATTGTAAATTTTGAATGCATGTTAACAATCTTATGATAACAACTCTTATTTCAGTCAAGCCTATTTATTACTCATTAAGAACACAAAATTTTACATGATGCTTAGTGAATGTTCTATAAATGTTTTTGCAATGTTTATTATAGTTTCATAAGCCGAAACTTTTCACCCTCAAAACTTAAAAGTGTGCTATTTTCTCAGTAATAGGAATATGTTTCCTTACCTGTTATAAAACTCGAACTACTGAATTACATTTTCAGAAGTGGTTTTCATTGGGTTTATATAAGGATTGTCCATATTTTCTTCAATTAATATGTAAAGCAGACTTTATTCTAACTTTCTTTCTGGGAGTTGAACCCAGGCATGCTCTACTATTGAGCTAGATCCCCAGCTTCTTTTTATTTTGAGACAGGTCTTGCTAATCCTCCTGCCTCAGCCTCCTGAGCACCCAGCTGGGCTAAAATTCTTTGATCACACTAAATATTATAACTGTGTAGTTATAATATTTTATACAGTTTCAGTTCCCTGTTAGTGTACATTTGTTTCAGTCACGTTCTCCTTACTTGTTCATAAACATTTAAAGAGAAAAAATAAATGAGAGCCAAAATAAGGTCTTTTTATAAAGGCAGATGACTTGGTCAAAGTTCAGAAATCATATAATCCATGTATCTCAAACAAGAAATCAGTTTTCAAGTTTTCCTAAATGTCTTGGCATAATCTAATATTTTTAAAATGTAACCAAATCAAGTGACTCTGTCTTAGTAAAACCAAATATCCATTAAGGTTTTAAATCATTTGTTAAACCTTTCAATAATGTTACACATCCAACTGTTTGATATAAATGTTACCCATATATAAAGGAAACTGAGGCACTGAGAAGTTAATATCAAGTAGAAAGGAAGGAAACTAATATTTTGAGTACCAGACGAATCAAGCACTGTATTTGGTGTTTTCCTAAGATATCTTATCCTGAATAAGTCGATAATTTTCTGACAGCAAATTTGATCATATTTTTGGTGCCAGTTCCTCCTGTTTGATTTTTCCTTACTTTCTTTGTTCAACTGTGACTGTTTAGTCACTTTTTTATATTTTGTTTTTTATCATTGATAATCACTTTTTTTCTTTTTTATTTGAGACAGAGTCTCACTAAGTTGCTTAGGGCCATGGTAAGTTGGTGAAGCTGTCTTTGAACTTGGAATCCTCCTGCCTCAGCCTCCCTGGTCCCTGGGATTATAGGCATGTGCCACTGCACGCTGCTGATAATCACTTTTCCCAGATGCTAAGGTATCTGTGGTTGATTCTAATTAACAATCTTAAGCATATTTCTTTGTTTTTTAGATTCCTGAATTTGATAACTTGTACCTGGATATGAATGGAATTATACATCAATGCTCCCATCCTAATGATGATGATGTTCACTTCAGAATTTCAGATGATAAAATCTTTACTGACATATTTCACTACTTGGAGGTGTTGTTTCGCATTATTAAACCTAGGAAAGTGTTCTTCATGGCTGTTGATGGTGTGGCTCCTCGAGCAAAAATGAACCAGCAGCGTGGGAGGCGTTTTAGGTAAAATGCTAAAAGATAATTGACCTAAGACAACATATCTTTTAATCATGTTTATTTTTTGTTTAAATTCTCCCACAAATGGGGATATCTCATAATCATGAGCTAGAAATTCAAATGAGGTGTCACTTTTAAAGACATGTTGGATTTTAAAGAGTTGCTCAGTTGTTCTCCGTCCCAAGTTTTTCAAACTTCTCTTTGATAATTTGAAAATAACAGTTGTAGAACAAAGTTCTTATACTGGTTTACCCTGGGCTGGGCTGTTAACTAGAGTGCACTGAGAGATTGTTGTAATAAGAACATTACTGACAATTTAATGTAACAAACATTTATTAAATAACCAGACCCTGAGCTAAATGCTGATTTTGAATGAGTATGGGACCTAATGGGGCAGAAAGACAGGTGAGATCAGAAGATGTTTGATGGATGGATGATGGGAAGAGAATTGAATTAGGACACTCGGGATCTTATCAGCACCACTGTGTAGAAGTGAAAGAATGAGAAGAGATTGTACACATAAAGAGGCTCTTAAAGGCAAATTCCTGGACTTGGAGAATATTTCTAAGTAACAATGAGACCAAGCTATGTCCCTACTTATAAATAGTAGAAGTAAAAGTAAGAAAGTTGTCACACTGAAGACAAGGAACCCTGAATCGAGAGATTTGGATGGATCACTAGAGTAATGAATCCTTTAACTCTAATGACAGCTTCAAGAGTGGAAAGAGCACCTGAGCATCAAATGTGGAGGTCATCAAGGAAGGTAGGCGAGTGCCTTGGTCAGGGCTTCCAGTGAGAATAAGAGGAGGATGGCAAAAAATACTGATCTAATATCAAAAGTAAAATGATACTTGAAAATCTTAGACTGAGATCCTTGAAGGAAAGAACCTACTAATACCAAAATTGAGATGCTCAGGTATTACTCAGGACTTATTAATCTGAATCTCTAGGATTTGGGAAACTCCTGGAAACCATTTTTACTAGACTCCCCTGGTATTTATGAAACTAGTTTTTGAGAGCCGCTATCCTAGAAAATGTGGTATTAGGGAAAGATTATATAAACCCTTTGCATTGGTCAGGATCCACTTGAAGGTAATAGGAAACACTCAGACTACCTTAAGCAGAAAGGCCCCTGAGTGATCTCATCCAGGGGCTTTAATTACTCTGTCTATCCTAATGACTCCCAAATGTATCTTTCTGGTGGTTCTCTCCCAAGTTTCTTTTTATCCAAATGCCTGCTGCACTCGAACCGTAACATGGTAACATGTTCAGCACTGAACTCACCTTCCTCTCAGAACAGCCCTCCTTCTCTTTCCTGTTTCAGTGAATGACAATACCTCATACTTGGCTGCCTCATAGTCTTACCTAGTCCTTATCCCAAACATTTTTCATATTGCATCCAGATTAAACTTTAGGGCTGTTTAATTTCCTGTTTCCCCATTATAGTATAATCTCTGATACCTGGAGTTTTTCTCTTTTGTTATATCCCAAGACCTTGTCTCATAGTTGCGTTGAATAGTCATTTGTTCATTCAAAAGAGGAGGAGAAAAGAGGAAAGAATATACTGCAGAGATTACAAATGAGTATCATTTGAGTTTTTTTTTATATTGAGGTTGGCAAGAGAGAATTTAAATCAGTGGAAGAATTTGTTCATCACAAGAACAGAATTCAGGGCATAGTAGATAGAATTAGTAGCAATTCTGTAGAAAGTATGTTTGAGGCAGAGCTTCCTAACTTGTTTGCCATGTGGCACTCTGGTGTGCTGCAAAGAGGTTAGAGGGGAAACCAGGTAGGAATTGGGACATCTGTGCTCAAATCTAGTTCTGACTCCAAAACTTATATTCCTTCTAGCATATTCTTTTGCCTTAAAAAAGGAGATAATTTTTGGCAGCTGATGCCATTAATGCTTTTAAACTTTCACTTTAAGTGTTTTTAGGAGGAAACGCAAAGATATATAAAAATTTTTATAATTTATGTAATATTCTTAGGCATCATTGATGGCATTTAAGATCATAAAATGATTAAGATCATTAAATGATATTCTTAAATGTGTAGATATTGAATGTTTAAAGCTGTGTAGTGCTTGTAGTCTTGTTTCTAGAATGACTTTGCTGTAATTTGTGATAAGAATTACTTCATAAGTATTCGTAATAATGTATGTGTTTTGCTGGCTTAATATCTAACTTCCATAGTCCTCATGCAAAAAACTCAGTTCTTTAAATAAAGGTCTGTAAACATCTAAAAAAATTATGAATTCGGGGCTGGGGCTGTAGCTCAGTGGTAGAGCACTTGCCTAGCATGTGTGAGGCGCTGGGTTCAATTCTCAGTACCACATTTAAATAAATAATAAAATAAAGGTCCTTTGACAACTAAAAAATAAAAATAAAAATAAATGGGTGAATTTGTATTTTGGTTACAAAAGCACCTAAAGAATAGTTTGTGTAAAGATCTTTACTTTTTTTTCAGCAAGTTTAAGATGCTCTTTCCCCTTAACTTTTAAGGTCAGCCAAGGAGGCAGAAGACAAAATTAAAAAGGCAGTAGAAAAGGGAGAAACTCTTCCTACAGAGGCCAGATTTGATTCCAACTGTATTACACCAGGTAAATTCACAGAAAAATTCTGAATGAATTAAAATGTAAATAGAAAATTTATTTTTTCAAATGTACTTTTGTTTTCCAGACTTAATTTATTTTGGTCTTAAGATTCTATTTGCTTGTGTCTGTTCATGAGATGGTTTGGTCACATTTGTCCTAAGTGCTCCTATAGAGACACCCTCTCTAGGAATTTTCAGGTCTTAACAAGAGCAGATGTGGTCAGGACTACTACTGCCACTCACTGGTATGAAACCATCAGTGAAGTTGTGACTTACCAAGTTCAAGTTGCTGCCTCATGGTTCCTGGATGAGAAATCCATTTTCCTTATACAGAGAGTTTACTGTGTTACCTCTCAAAAGCAATCAAGATTTCTGTGTTGGGGCTGGGGTTGGGGCTCACCTAGCATGCGTGAGGCCCTGGGTTTGATCCTCAGCACCACATAAATAAAATAAAGGTACTGTGTCACCTACAACTCAACCAAAATATTTTTTAAAAAAAAGATTTCTGGGACATTAAGGAAAATAATATATTTAACTTAATTTTATATTCAACAGCATACTTATTCTTAGGAGCTTTGTCTTGGAACATAACTGAAAAAAATCTAATTTTCTTATGAATAGTAATTTTCTCTTTGGTTAAATATCTTAGATTCACATTACTCAATTTAATAACTAGTTTTATCCTGGTTATTGTTTAAGATTGTATTGCCTTTGAGTATATCTGGGCTTTTCCTGAAATAAAATCATTATAGTCTCATTTTCCAGATTCATAATAATTTTTCAGATTAATAATAGTGATAATATTTTTAGTATTGTTACTTTTGGCAATATAGTTGAAGCTGTATGCCTTACAAAAATACGTCAGAATCTAACAAAGAAGTAGGGTTCAAACTCTGCATTTGTGTAAAAATACTCAAAGCATACTCCTGAGTAGTTGAAATTTCTTGACTTTCCCTTTGTGATGCTGAAGTCATTTCAATGACTACCAAGATTCG
Source organism: Glaucomys volans (assembly GCA_020662805.1). Lineage (NCBI taxonomy): Eukaryota > Metazoa > Chordata > Mammalia > Rodentia > Sciuridae > Glaucomys > Glaucomys volans. The sequence continues at coordinate 641,960 of JAJEJO010050248.1, forward strand.
AAGCAGTTGTGATATTTGCTAGGGAATGGTACAATATTTTGTGCTTTCAGGTTAAAGAAGGAGACTTTTAACCTTCAAAGATCCTGTACCTACCTATTTCCTGAACATCCAAATCTAATTATATGTTGTACTGGGAATTCAGTTTTCATGTCTTTCTCAGATTAATCTTTTTTAAACTTTTTATTTATAGGGACAGAATTCATGGCTAGATTGCATGAACATCTGAAATATTTTGTAAATATGAAAATTTCCACAGACAAGTCATGGCAAGGAGTTACCATCTACTTCTCAGGCCATGAGGTTACCATCTTTTTTTATTTAAATAAATTTTTAAAATTTATTCGATATTCTGAACCTTAACATATTACCACACTTTTTTAAAACATTGTATTTAGACACCTGGAGAAGGAGAGCATAAAATCATGGAATTTATCAGATCCGAGAAAGCAAAACCAGATCATGATCCAAACACCAGACACTGTCTCTATGGCTTAGATGCTGACTTGGTAGGTATAATATCTAATTGTTATTATAAGATATGTCATCATAGGTAAGTAACTAGGAGACTTAGTTTTATAGGAGTCTTACTGCCTTTGGTAGTAAATACAAAAAAAAAAAACAACAATTCCTACTTTTGCCTGTTCCAAAGTTCTAAAACAGTTGGAAAATTATTTTTGTGGGGGCAGGGAGGGACCATATTATGATCATTTGGTCTCTGTAGTTATTCTACAGACCTGACTGATCCTAGTACTATGAATAGTGAAGTCATAGAACAGGGCCCTCGTCACAGTTGTATAACTTGTAATACCTCCTGATCTGACAAATTTTATGCCCCAAATACTGATACTAGGCCTTTTTTGTTTGACTTTTTATTATGGAAGTTTTTAAACTAAACAAAAATAGCCAAGATAGCATAATGAACTTCCTTGCGTTCTTTTTCTACCTTAAATATTAATTTTTATCTCCTATCCTTAACCATCTGTCTCCTCTTTCTCCTACCTTTCTGGGTTATTGAAGCAAATCCCAGACATTTATATCATTTAGTATATACATATTTTCATAATGGTTCTCTACTAAAAGAGAAAGTTGGTTTTTAAAAAGTACTTAGCTGCAATACCATTATCACACATGAAATAAAAATTAACATCATTAATATATAAATAACCACTTGGTATTCTCATCTCCCTAGCTGCATAAGCGTTTCTTTTGTGTTGTTGAGTCAGGATTGAAATAAACAATATCCATTGCGATTGCTTGATAAGTCTCACTAGGCTTTTGAATTACTTTGGAAACTGTAATACTGTAAAATAAAATTAGTTGAAGGTGCCCTTTTCTTTTTTTTTTTTTTTCCCTACATTTTTCACATACTAGAAGTATCTTGGCCTCCAAAAAAGCCCAAGACATTTTATCATGAAAAAGCTGCTGTCTCTAATTTCTAACCCATTCCCTCATGGCAAGTAGAAAATCAAGAGAAGGTTTTGGGGACAAAGAGTAGGAAAGGACAGAGTGGTAGTTATAAAGGTCTTGAGACTCTAAGGGGAACATATTTTTCCTAGAAAAATACACTTACTTTGCTGCGCACAGTGGTGCAGGCCAGTAATCCCAGCTACTTGTGAGGCTGAGGCAGGAGGATCTCAAATTCAAAGCTGGTCTGGACAATTTCACAGTATTCTATCTCAAAATAAAAAAAGAAAAATTCAAAATGGGTTGTGGATTTAGCTCAGTGGTAGAGCACTTGTCTAGCATGTATGAGAGCCTGTGTTCCATTCCCTAGTACCACCAGAAAAAAAGAAAAGTACATTTAGACTGTCCTGTTCATATTCTATAAATTGATCATATTTTGATATTTGTGTATTAATGTGCTAATTGTTTCTTTATTCTCTGTATAGAAATGTTGTATTTAATTGCCTTCATGAATCTAATACTAGAAAAAAATAATCATTTTTCCACAGATCATGCTTGGATTAACAAGTCACGAGGCACATTTTTCTCTCTTAAGAGAAGAAGTTCGATTTGGTGGCAAAAAAACACAAAGGTAAATCACATAGCATACATATTGTAAGAAAGAACAGTAATTTATCCTGGATAGTAATCCCTTAACCGATATGTGATCTGTTTTGTTAATAGTGTCCTTTGATATACCAAAATTTTTAATTGTGATATGTAGTCCAATTTATCTTATTTTTTTTTTTGCCTGAGCTTTTAGTGTAATATCAAGAAGTCATTACCAAATGATTTCCAGTGTTATAAAGATTGTTTTATGTGTTTTAAGAGTTATAGGTTTTTGTTGTTGTTGTTGTGTGGGTTTTGTGTAGTACTGGGCTTTGAACCCCAGGGCCTTTCACAAACTAGGCAAGAGCTATACTACTGACCTACATCCTGAGCCCTGAGTTTTATAGTTTTAACTTTCACATTTAGGTTCTTTGATGCATTTGAGTTAATTTTTGTATATGGCAAAAGTAAGGGTCCAACTCCATTCCTTTCCATGTGGATGTCCAATTTTCTTAGCACTGTTTGTTGAAAAGACTGTCCTTTCCCTATTGAATCTCTTGGACCCTAGTTGAAAATCATTTTACTATGGTTTACAAGGTTTTATTTCTTGGGGTCTCCATTATATGACATTGGTCTATATGTCTTTAGGCCAGTACCCATGTTTTGATTAATGTAATTTTGTAGTTAGTGTTGAAACTGGAGTGTGACCTCCAACTTTGTCCTTTTCAAGAGTGTTTTGTCCGTCTATTCAGGGACCCTGAACTTTCATATGATTTTTAGGATAGATTTTTCAGGTTTTGTGAAAAACATCTTTGGGGGATGGCATTGAGTCTGGTATTAAGCCTTCCAGTCCATGCATCCAAGATGTCTTTCCATTCACTTGTGTCTCCTTTAATTTCTTTCAATGTTTTGTAGTTTTCAGTTTATAAGTTATAGCTCCTTGGTTATGTTTACCCTGAAGTATTTGTTCTTTTGAATACTTTTATAAATGGAATCATTTTCTTAATTTCCTTTTCAGATTGTAAATTGATGGTGTATGGAAATATAGGTGATATTGGGGTACTGATCTTGTACCCTCCATATATGCTGAATTAGTTCTTTAGCCCTACTAGGTTTTGTATGTGTGTGTCTATATTCTATGGAATTTTATATTTGTAGAATTATGTCATCTGTAAATAGATGTAGTTTTACTTCTTCCCTTTCAATTTCGACTCATTTCTTTTTCCTGCCTAACTGCTCTGACTAGAACTTCCAGAACAGTATTGAGTACTTGTTTGAATAGCTATGATAAGGTAGGCATCCTTTTCTTGTTCCTGATCTTAGGAGATAAGCTTCACTCTTTCACTGTTGAGTATAACATTAACTGTGAGTTTTCATAAATACCCTTTATCATACCAAGGAAAGTCTCTTTATATCTGGTTTGCTGACTATTTTTATCATGGAATAATGTTGACTATTATCAGATGTTTTTCTGCAAAATGATGTGGGGTTTTTCTCCCCTTCATTCTATTAATGTGATGTATTAAATTAATTTTCTTATGTTGAACTGCACCTGCATTCTTGGGATAAATCTTGCTCGTGAATAAATGGCATGTGAGCTATTTAATTTGTTCTTGTTTCCTTGTATTCTTACTTATAGTTAAATTCTCAGTATAGACTGATAATCAGAAATATAGAACACTATACCAATTCAGATAAGAGAAAGAAGGGATATTGCTTTACTGTGTGGCCTTGGCCTATGTTGAAGTAGATGTAAAAATATGTATTCCTTCTTCTCTGTGCTTTCTCAAATATGTATTCCCTCTTCTCTGTGCTTTCTCTAATGGCCAGCCTTAAGTGAGCCAGGTCACTGGTTTCTTACATTTAGTATGCATTACTTAGGACTTCTGATTGCTGAGAGTCCTTCCACAAAAAGCATAATATAAACCAATGAATACTAACTTTACCATGCTATGTTTTTATCTCTACTTTTTTTTTTTTTTTTTTTTTTTTTTTGGTACTGGGGATTGAACCCAGGGACACTTCACCACTGAGCCACATCCCCAGCCCTATTTTGTGTTTTATTTAGAGACAGGGTCTCACTGAGTTGCTTAGAGCCTCACTAAGTTGCTGAAGCTGACTTTGAATTTGTGATCCTCCTGTCTCAGCCTCCCAAGTGCTGGGATTATAGACATGCGCCACTGCGCCTGGTTTATCTCTACTTTTAAGTAAATTATATGCTTTAATTATAATACTTAGCTATCTCCTAATGATGATATTGATTTAAGCTTTGCTACATTTTTCAACTTGGACCTTAAAATGTAATTTACTTTGTTTTGATCATCTGACTGATTACAGGGTGTGTGCACCAGAAGAAACCACATTTCACCTTTTACACTTGTCTTTAATGAGAGAATATATTGACTATGAGTTTTCAGTGTTAAAAGTAAGTATTGACTTAGCCATGGGCCAAGTTTTTGTATGCAGAAATCTCTACAGGGTTTCACTTCGTTTTCCATTTTACCTTAGGAAAAGATCACATTTAAATATGATATTGAAAGAATTATAGATGATTGGATTTTGATGGGATTTCTTGTTGGCAATGATTTTATCCCTCACCTACCTCATTTACATATTAATCATGATGCACTGCCTCTTCTTTATGGAACATATATTACCATCCTGCCAGAACTTGGGGGTAAGAAAATTTAATATTCATTTGAGGCTACCTTAATGTTGTATTGACTGAACCTAAAAAGGTCACTCAGCTTATTAGGTGATTGCAAGCCCAACTAAACTAAAGCCTAAGGTGCCAAGCAATGAGGTTGTCATTTTCAGTGATTCCCAAGGAAAGAAAGTGACCAGAGTTATTGATACCTCACAACTTCAATACAAATATTTCCCAAGAAAATGTAATTTTAAAATTTGATTTTTTAAAATTTAATTTTAATTAATTTAATTTTAATTTTAGTTTCCTGAGAAAGCCAGCAGAACTTGTTGGTTTCACTTAATTCCTTTCATATTTAAGTGTAGAAATTCATTTTATTTAAATAGATATGCATCAGAGTATTTAATATGAAGGAAAGATTTTTCAATTAAAGTGATTTTTCAATTAAAGACAGTGCTGATGCTGAATAAAACATAAAGCAGACATTATTTTTTTTTCCCGAGCTGACATCAAACTGAAATGATCTGGATAGATTCTAGAACAGTTTAATTGTTGTCAAGAAATATGAAAATATGATTATTTTAATCAAAACATGAAAATATGTTAGAAATATGAAAATATGACTATTATTTGAACCTGGAATTTCTTATATTTTGCTCTGTACATACATATTGTATACTATGGGAATATAAAGCTCAAAGAAACTAGGGCTGCTTTATATATAGCCCAAGACAGTGTTTTTTCCTGATTAGTAGAATATTGACATTTAACAATTCATGGAAAGAATTTTGTAGAATTGTTTAGAAAAATGTCAGTTTTTAGTACAAATTTTGAATTTGGTTCTTTTTAGGTTATATAAATGAAAGTGGGCATCTCAACTTGCCTCGATTTGAGAAATACCTTGTGAAACTATCAGATGTAAGTAACTGTAATAAGTTTTGTTTTCCTGTCCCAGTGTAGCTATATATTGTTAGTATTGTCTTAGTCAGCTTTTTGCTGCTGTGACTGAGAGACCCAACCAGAACAACTGTAGAGGAGGAAGAGTTTATATGGGGCTTCACAGTTTCAGAGGTCTCAACCCATAGGCAGCAGGCTCCATTCCTCGGGGCTCAAGGTAAGGTTGAACATTATGGCAGGAGAATGTGGTGGAGAAAAGCAGCTCACATGGTGTTCAGTCAGCAGGAAGGAGTCCATTCACCAGATACAAAATAAGGTACCCCAAAAGGCACGACCCCAATGCCCTACCTTCTCCAGCCATACCCTACCTGCCTTCAGTTTCCACTCAGTTAATCCCATCAGGGAATTAACTCACTGATTGGGTTAAGACTGTTGTAGCCCAATCATTTTTCCTCTAAATCTTTTTGCATTGTCTCACACAGGAGCTTTTGGGGAACACCTCACATCCAAACCATAAGAGTAACCAATTAAATAATAACAAGAAAAAAGAGATTTATAATTGTCTCCCAGTTGATAATTACACTTTCACCTGAATTCAGTTTATCCCCTCACATTTTTTATGGGTGTATTATAGTTGTACATACTGATGGGATTTGTTGTTACATATTTGTAACAAATATGTAACAAATATGTAACAACAAATATGTTTTAACATAGCAATATAATTTGGCCACTATCATTCCCCACTTTCTCCCTCACTCCCCACTTTGTGCCCCTTATTGTCTTTTCTCTACTGACCTCCCTTTCATTTTTATGAGATCCAATCCCATCCTTCCTTTCCTCTTTAGCTTTCACATATGAAAGAAAACACAGGACCCTTAACCTTCTTAGTTTGACTTATTTTACTTAACATAATGGTCTCTAGTTCCATCCATATTCCTGCAAATGACAATAATTTCATTTTTATTTATGAAATGTATTTATATATACACTCCATTGTGTACATATGCCACATTTTCTTTATACACTCCATTGTGTACATGTGTCACATTTTCTTTTTCATCCATTGATGGGCATCTAGTCTGATTCCATAGTTTGGCAATTGTGAATTGTAAACATGGGTATGCATGTATCACTGTTGTTTGATGGCTTTAATTCTTTAGGATAGATACCAAGGAGTGGTATAGCTGGGTCGTATGGTGCTCCTAGTCTTTTGAGGAACCTCCATACTGATTTCCATAGTGGTTGTACTAATTTACAGTTCCACCAACAGTGTAAAAGTGTTCCTTATTCTCCACATCCTCTCCAGCATTTGTTCTTATTTGTATTCTTGATGACTGCCATTCTGATTAGTGTGAAAGGAAATCTTTGGATTTGCGTTTCCCTATTTGCTAATGATGTTGAACATTTTTCATATATTTACTGGACATTTGTATTTCTTCTTTTGAGAAGTATCTTTAATTCATTCACCCATTTATTAATAGGATTATTTGATTTTTTAGTGTAAAATTTTTTGAGTTTTTTATATATCCTAGATATTTATCCTCTGTCCGAAGAGTAACTAGCAAAGATTTTTTCCCATTCTATAAGCTCTCTCTTCACATTCCTAATTGTCTCCTTTGCTGTGCAGAAGCTTTTTAATTTGATGCCATTCCATTTATTAACTTTTGGCATTATGTCCTGAGCTTTAGGGGTCTTATTAAGAAAGTCATTGCCTGTGCCTGTTTGCTGGGGTGTTGATCCTATGTTTTCTCTCAGTAGTTGCATAGTTTCTAATTCCTAGATCTTTGATCCATTTTGAGTTGATTTTTGTGCAGGGAGAGAGATAGGGTCTCTCATTCTTCATATAGATAACCAGATTTCTCAGCACCATTTTGTCAAAAAGGCTATCTTTTCTCCACTGAATGTTTTTGGCACCTTTGTCAAGGATCAGGTGAATGTAGATGTGTGGTTTATTCTGTACCATGGGTCTGTGTGTCTGTTTTGAAGGCAATACCATGCAGTTTTTGTTACTTTAGTTCCATAGTATAATTTGAAGTAAGCCATTGTGAAGCCTTCAGCATTGCTTTTTTGGCTTAGAATTGCTTTTCCTATTCTGGGTCCTTTATTACTTCCAAATGAATTTTAAGACTGTTTTTCCTAGTTCTGTGAAGAATGTCATTGGTATTTTGATGGGAATTGCATTTAATCTATATTTGCTTTGGTAGTATGGCCATTATAAAAATATTAATTCTGTCTCTTCATGAACATGGGAGGTCTATTTTCTGAAGTCTTCTTCAATTTCTTTCTCCAGTGTTCTCTAGTTGTAGAGGTCTTTCATCCACTTGGTTAGATTTATTCCTAGGCATTTTTTGAGGTATTATGAATGGAATTGTTTTCCTGATTTCCTTCTCAGCAGATTCATTGTTGGTGTTATAGGGAAGCTACTGATTGTTGTATGTTGATTTTGTAACCTATTATGTGCTAAGCTTCATTATTAGTTCTAGCAGTCTTTTGTTGGAGTTCTTTGGATCTTCTAGGAATAGGATCATATTAGGAGCAAAAAGTGATAATTTGACTTTTTTCTTTCCTCTTTTTATACCTTTTATTTCCTTTTCTTGCCTAATTGCTCTGGCTAAAATTTCTAGCACCATATTAAAAAGGAGTAGTGGGGCTGGAATTGTGGCTCATTGATGGAGCACTTGCCTAGCATGTGTGAGGCACTGGGTTCAATCTTTAGCACCACATAAAAACACATAAATGAAGGTATTATGTACATCTACAACTAAAAAAAAATTTAAAAATTGGAGTAGTGAGAGTGGACATCCTTGTCTTCTTCCAGATTTTAAAGGAAATGCTTTCAGTTTTTCCCCTTTTACTATAAGGTTTGCTTTGGGTTTTACCTATATAGTTTTTATGATGTTGAAGGAGGTTCCTTTTATCCCTAGTTTCTTCAGTGTTCAAAATAGTCCCTAGTGATCCACTGAATTTCTTTGATGTCTGTGGTGATCTGTCCTTTTTCATCCGTAATTTTATTAATTTAGGTCTTCATTATTTCTTTTGGTTGGTTTGGCTAAGGGCTTAATAAATCCTGTTTATTTTTTCAAAGAACCAACTCTTTGTTTCTTTGATCCTTTGTATTGTTTTTATATTTTCAATTTCATTGATTTCAGCTGTACCTTAACTATTTCCTTCCTTCTACTGGATTTGGAATCGAATTGTTCTTCTTTATCAAGGACCTTGAGATGCATCCTTAGGTTGTTTATTTGGGATCTTTCTGATTTTCTTACGTAGGCACTCATAGCTTTAAACTTTCCTCTTGGAACTGCCTTCATAGTGTCCCAGAGGTTCTGATATGTCATATCACTATTCTCATTTGAGTCTAAGAATTTTTAAATTTCTCCCTTGATTTCTTCTCTAACACATCAATCACTCAAAAGTGTATTGTTCAATCTCCATGTATTTATATAATTTCTATAAAGTATTACGTTGATTTCTAATTTCATACCATTATGATCTGATAAGATACAAGGAATTATATTAGTTTTTCTGTATTTGCTAAGAGTTTCTTTGTGTCCTATAAATTCTGTTTTTATTTGCTTTTTATGTTTAATTTTCATAGGGAAAGATGAGGTCCCCATATGTTTAAAAAAGTAATATTCTCCAATTTCCTATGCCCCAGAAATTGTGTAAAGTTTGGTTTGTTTTCCAGACATACTTGAATCATTTTTAAATGGATTTAAATTTTTTGTGCAGTTTGATCGGGAGCACTTCAGTGAAGTTTTTGTGGACCTAAAGTGGTTTGAAAGCAAAGTTGGTAACAAGTACCTCAATGAAGCAGCGGGCATTGCAGCAGAGGAAGCCAAGAACTATAAGGAAAAGAAGAAATCAAAGGTGTCCCTTTTTTTTCAGGTGTTCTTTCATTTTTTTAGCTGTAAGGTGAAACTGATACTCCTCGTTTCTCATGTTCCTTCTGATGATTTTGGACTTGACTCATTTCATTTTCATTTCTTCTTTCCTATAGGCACTTGAAAATTGTTTTGATTTCTTTTTCTCTAGTAGATTCTATCATTTAGATCTAATCCTTTTAAAAATCATTTATTTTTACCTTTGAAGAAGGACGTTGTTTTTTCTTCACTTTTTCATTCTATTAATAAATGTGGAAAACATTTCATAATATAAGAATCTAGAAAATTAGTTTTCTTTTAAAAATAAACATTTAAACCATGTTATTTGAAAACAGTGGACCAATATACTAGTTTTAAAATGTGCATATTTATAGCATTTTAATTTAATTTTGATTCATTGAACACAAATGGAGTACAACTATTGTTTCTCTGGTTGTACACAAAGTAGAGTCACACCATCTGTGAATTCATACATGTACACAGGGCAATGTGTCTGTCACACATTCTGTTATTATTACCCCCCACCCCGACCCCTCCCTTCCCGTCCCTCTATGCTATTTATAGCATTTAATATCTTGAGACTTCAACTAGATCGATGATTTTTCTTTGAAAATGATTTTTATATAAAATACATTAAAAGGCTAGGTTAGGAGTAATTAGTAGTAAAATATCTTATAAATGTTATTTGCTTAACAAGTGAATGATAGAACTATTTAAAATATGCTAGTGCCCTGCAAAACATCTCTAATCAATTCTAAAGAATGTCTTTGTGTTGGCTTGAAAACTAAACCTCTGAAATTTTCTTGAGCCTATCCTGTTACGGGATCTTGATAAGGTTCCTGCACTCCTCTTACTGTATTGGTTCTATGTAGTTTTAAATCTAATATCTCTTGTCCCAGAAGGAGCAACTATCCCAATTTTTCTGGAGTAATCTTTCCTATTAATTAACTCTTCCTTAATGGAACTTGGTAATGGTCAGTCTGCATTCCACCTGTGTGTTTTTTCCTCCTAAGAAAAATAGCTTTGCAACTCTTTGGGAACCTGTATGCACAGAACTAGCGTGTCAGTAATCCCTGATTCACATGCCTCAGCTCATTTCTTAAACTTCACCATCTTCTAAGCATTATGTGGCTAAAGTTAGAGACACTCTGCAGAAATAGCCTCAGCCCACAAAGTCAGTAGAGGCTATAAGTTGGATAAAGAAAAGGATATGAAGATAAGATAATAGGAAAAACCAGTAAGAGTCATTGACAGTTGATAGGCAATCCAAAAAGAGAGGACGAGCCTGGGGTTGTGGCTCAGTGGTAGAGCACTTGCCTAGCATGTGTGAGGCACTGGACTTGATCCTTAGCACCACATAAATAAATTTAAAAATAAAGGTAGGTATCGGGTCCATCTACAACTAAAAAAATATTTTTTAAAAAAGGAGAGAAAGGCTTGAGATCACAATGGATGAAAAACAGATGGACAGATATAAAGGATGGATAAATGGAAGAGTTATAGAAAAGCAGATGCATTGCTTGGAAGAGAAATAAAGAAGTAGAAGATAGAATCATAAGATGATAGGATTCAAGCTGGGCACAGTGGCACAGGCATGTAATCCCAGTGGCTTGGGAGGTTGAGGCAGGAGGATCACAGCTTCAAAGCCAGCCTCAACAACTTGGAGAAACCATAAGCAACATAGTGAGACCCTGTCTCAAAATATTAAAAAAGGACTAGGGGATGTGGCTTAGGGGTTAAACACCACTGGGTTGAATCCCTGGAATAATACCAAAAAAAAAAAAAAGGGGGGGTCAGAGATACAGAAAATAGGTATTGTAACCATTGAATTCAATTATAAAGGAATAGAATATTAACAGTAGCCTAAATTTTTGACACATAAAAATACATATATTAATAAAGGATTTGATATTGATGTATAGTTTGTTTTAAGTAATGAGATATTCTTTATGTATATTCTTAGAGTACGAATAATGAAATATATTTTTCTTTTATACTGATGAGAATCACTTATTTATCTTTTTTTTTTTTTTTTTTTTTTTTTGAACCAGGATTGAACTCAGGGACACTTGGCCACTGAGCCACATCCCCAGCCCTATTTTGTATTTTATTTAGAGACAGGGTCTCACTGAGTTGCTTAGGGCCTCGCTGAGTTGCTGAGGCTGGCTTTGAACTCACGATCCTCCTGTCTCAGCCTCCCAAGTCGCTTGGATTACAGGCGTGCGCCACACACGCCCAGCCACTTATTTATCTTTAAATGACCTAACTTCTAAGTTCTGCATGATAGAAATATATAGGTTTTGGGCAGGGGATGTAGCTCAGTTGGTAGAGTGCTTGCCTAGCACGTATAAGGCCCTAGGTTCAATCCCCAGCACCATATGCGCACACACCCAGTTTTAGAAATTGATTACCAAAAACATTTATACATTACTTATTATATTAAACTTTTACAGAGTTCTTTAAGGATAATTTCTTTTTTGAATTTTTTATTCTTTTTAGATATACATGACAAAGTATATTTTGACATATTATACATGCATAGAATATAACTTGTAATTCTTGTGGTCATGCATGATGTAGAGTTACACTGGTCATGTATTCATGTATGAATATAAGAAAGTTATGTCCACTTCATTCTACTGACTTTCCTATTCCCATCCTTTCCTTCATTCCCCTTTGTCTAATCCAATGAACTTTTGTTCTTCTCTCCTGACCACTTATTGTGTGTTAGCATCTGCACATCAGAGAGAAAACTTGTTTTTTGGGGATTGGCTTATTTCACTTAGGATGATATTCTCTAGTTTCATCCATTTACCAACAAATGCCATAATTTCATTCTTCTTTATGAGCAATATTCCATTGTGTTTTGCTTGTTTGTTTGTTTTTGTTTTTTGTTTTTTTGCAGTGCTGGGGATCAAACCCAGGGCCTTGTGCTTGCAAGGCAAGCACTCCACCAACTAAGCTATATCCCCAGCCCTTCCATTGTGTATTTATGCCTCATTTTCTTTATCCATTCATCTGTTGAAGGGCACCTAGATTGGTTCCATAGCTTAGCTGCTATAAACATTGATATAGCTGCATTCACTGTAATGTGCTGATTTTAAGTCCTTTGGGTGTAAACCAAGGAGGGGGTAACTGGGTCAAATGGTGGTTCCGTTCCAAGTTTTCTGAGGAATCTCCGTACTGCTTTTCATAGTGGTTGCACCAGTTTGCAATCCCACCAGCAATGTATGAGTGTACCTTTTTGCCCACATCCTCACCAATATTTATTGTTACTTGTATTCTTGATGATTGCCATTCTGACTAGAGTAAGGTGAAATCTCAGGGTAGTTTAATTTGTATCTGATTGCTAGAGGTGTCAAACATTTTTTCAATATTTGTTAACTGATCATATTTCTTCTGTGAGATGCCTGTTTGTTCCTTTGGGTTATTTGTTTTGTGGTGTTTTTGAGTTCTTTCTGTATCCTGGAGATTAATGCTCTATATCATGTACAGGTGGTAGAGAATTTCTCCCATTCTGTAGGTTCTCTCTTCACGTTCTTCATTGCTTCCTTTAAGGATAATTTCAGTTATTTTTTGCATTTTTTAAATATCCCCTTTAAATGTCTCACTTTGAAATATATCTAGCCATTTATTTAATGATGATTTATAATTTTTATAGGGTCAGGAAAATTCTGTATGTTGGGCTGCTTTAGACAAAAATGAAGGTGAAGTGGTAGCTGCTAAGGGTAAGTACAGACTATGTAGTTTGATATGTTATTACTTTTTTATGGTATTATTTGACAGAATAGTTATAATTTCATATATCAGTACTAAATTAGTATTGGACAGATTACTATGATAGCTTATAAGAATTAACTTTGATATGCATTTATCAAAGTATTAGATGAAAAACAGAATATTCATAATTGTTAGTCATTATCTTTCTTTTTCCCTAGATAACTTAGAAGAGGAGACTGAAGATGATGATCTGTTTGAAACTGAGTTTAGACAATATAAAAGAACATATTACATGACGAAGATGGGAGTTGATGTAGTCTCTGAGTACGTTTTTGCCAATCCTTTTACTTTAAAGTAAAAAAAATTAGATTTTGTAGTTCTTCAGAAAACAGCACAATTTTGACAAAACAGTAGGAGAGAAGAATTTTTTGGTTTCATGAATTATTGTAGATTTCAACTAGTAGGGTATGCTTTTTGGAGCTAGTGATGTTAATTCTGACATGTATTATAATTCTGTGATAAAAATTGCCAAATAGAGAAATTATCTTTAAAACACAGGAAGTGTATTACAGAGTTTCTTAAAATAGTAAAAATTAAATGTCCAATAAGACAGTTCACAGTAATCAGCCTCTGCATCACCATCATCACAGTTACCACCCCTCATGTCCACATCTTCAGAATCTGCACAGCTGCTAAACTGGTACTTGAAGAAATTTCATAGTAATTTGGAAAGATACCTAAAGACAGGACATAAAATTGTATCTATAGTGTACTCTTGTTAATACTTTTTAAAAAAACCAATGTAGGGGGCTGGGGTTGCATCTCAGTGATAGAGTACTTGCCTAGCATGTGTGAGGCACTGGGTTCAATTCCCAGTATCACATATAAATAAATAACATAAAGGTCCATTGACAACTAAATAAGAATTAAGAAAAAAAAAAAAAGGAGGTATAAAAAAAAGACTAATGCTGGTATGGTGGTACACACCTATAGTTCTACATACTTAGGAGACTGAGGTAGGAGATGATTTGAGCCCCAGAGTTAAACACTAGTCTGGGCAACATGGCAAGACACCATCTCAAAACAAAACAAAAAAGACTGAAAAGAAACATACCAAAATAAATAGTGATTACTATAGTGGAATAAAAATGCTTATTTTGATTACTAAGGAAATATTTGTTTTATAATAAGAAAATAATATATTTCATGTTTAAAAGCATACCTCCCAGAAATAAGGAGACATGGAATTACTTAAGAGACTACTTTGGGTTTTAAATTAATGCTTATCTTGGTGATTCAAAGATTGATTTTACCCGAACCTTAAATGATTACATTTGGGGTTTTTTGTTTGTTTGTTTTTTGTTTGTTTTGCAGTGCTGGGGATTGAACCCAGGGCCTTGTGCTTGCAAGGCAAGCACTCTACCAACTGAGCTTTATCCCCAGCCCAGCAGTTGGTTTATGAGAAAAGGGATTAGAAGAGAATCTTACTGAGCAGCTGTGGCACTCTTCAAAGGGTATTCTAGCTGCTATAACCAGGCTTTTCAAGAACTTCTGATGTGCCCATCTCATCTACACTATTTCAAAGAGCAACAGTACTGCTTTATAAAATGTTTCATTCACTTAGTCTTCAAACTTTAAACAAAAGTGTCGTACATTTATTAGTCAAATATGCACAGCAGATTTAACTCTTTTGGTAGTTGGTGTAGGTAAACTTTGAGGCAAACCTTTCATGTGAAAGATGGAATTTTTTAATATCTTGGATTTTTTCTTACTGTAATTTTTATGTATCATATAATTTGTAGTTATTTCCTTGATTTAATAAGCCACATGAGGTAAAATGTACAAGTAGATATGCTCTAGAGACACTGGCCTGTCTTAAAAAAAAATAATGTAATGAAAATATTCCTTTCTATTTTCAGTGATTTTCTGGCTGATCAAGCTGCATGCTATGTTCAGGCAATACAGTGGATTTTGCACTATTACTATCATGGTGTTCAGTCCTGGAGCTGGTAAGAGCATATCTTTTTTGTTTCTTTCTGTAAGAATCTCATTTAGGCATTTCTTTTTCTTTTATTTCTACCTATGGTAATTTTTTTTAAAAGATCCTATGGCTAAGTTTAAATGAGAAGTAATCTCATTCTCAAATGAAAATACTTAAAAAGATGCTTCTACCCTAGCAGATGACTCATAATAAAAGATCTTTGTTAATCTAAGGATGTAAAATTCTCTATTTAGATAAATCAGAGCTGAGGATATAACTCAATTATAGAGCACTTGTGTAGTATGCAGGAAGTCCTGGGTTTGAGTGCCAGCATCACCAAAAAAAAAAAGAAAAAGAAAAGAGATGAATCAAGTATGACTTGAGTTTTGATAACTATCAGATCTAGATTATAGTCGTGTGGGAGTGTTCATTATATTCTTTAAATTTTTGTGTGTTTAAAGGTTTTTTTCAAAGAGTAATAATTTTTGAAGGCAGGACTAGTTGTATGCAAGGGTGAAAAAAGAAAGGAGAAAGAAATTATTTTCTTTTACTGGAAATAGTAGTAATTTGCCATTTCTCTTCCCTATTCCAGCAAATTTCATTCAAAAACCATCCACCAAAATAGAAAAATATCAAGTCAAAAATGATGCAGTGGCCAGGCGTGGTGGCGCACGCCTGTAATCCCAGCAGTTTAGGAGGCTGAGGCAGGAGGATCGTGAGTTCAAAGCCAGCCTCAGCATCTTAGCGAGGCCCTAAGCAACTCAGTGAGACCCTGTCTCTAAATAAAATACAAAATAGGGCTGGGGATGTGGTGCAGTGGTCAAGTGCCCCTGGGTTCAATCCCTAGTACCAAAAAAATAAACAAGTTCTTAAAAAAATGATGCAGTGATAGTTGGGGTTGTAGCTCAATGGTAGAGCACTTGCTTATCACGTGTGAGGCACTGGGTTCGATCCTCAGCACCACATACAAATAAATAAATAAAGTAAAGGTCCTTCGGCACCTAAAAAAAATTAAAAAAAAAAAAAAAAAGTTGCAGGAAAAAGAGAGGTTTAGGGGAAAACAAAGCCCTGCTTTGTTTTTTTTGTAAGAGGGTTAACATAAGTTACTCCTATTGTTACCAGGCATTAAGGCCAGGCACTTAAGAAGCATGTTCTCGTCTAATCTTCACAACTAAAGTAGACATTGTTTTCTCCCTATTACAGATGAAATTAATCCTCAGAAAGTGGAACTTTCCCAAGTTCTTACATCCCAGAACCAATTCATTTTATAATATTCCTCCTAAACTTTCCCATCATTTTGAAACACATGCCACAATTAGAGAATATAAACACACACACATATCCTGTGTCAAATAGAGCATATCGAAAAATTTTTAAGTGTGTATATTCAAAGCTTTGTAAAAATATGTAAAGATGGAATGGTATAAAATATGAAGTTAAAGATGAAAGGATATAAAATAAAAACAAAATTAGTGTGTAATTGATATATGATTTAATCTTTACTATAAATATGTACATGAATTCAAAGAAAAAAGTTTTTAGAATTGACTGTTAGTGGCCACATAAGCTCAGACTCACTGTTCTTCTCTGTCCTGGTGAGCTAATTAAAGATTTTATCAGAACATTCAGCTGCTCCCTGACCCTTGCTTGAAGGTCCCAGGGCCAAGTAAGACTAAAGATCCTCTGACTACCTCATTACTGTCCAACCTATGGATTGGAAGATTCATGATGAGCATTTTGTGAATTAAAGAAAGTATTACAAAGCCAGGATCAGTGACATGCACCTGTACTGCTAGTGCTAAGGAGGCTGAGGCGGGAGGATCACTTGAGACCAGCCTGGTCCACACAGTGAGACCCCATCTCAAAAACAGAAAAAAAAGCAGTACATTATATGCATCCTTCAGTTACCTGATATATTCCATTTTAGAAATGTAAACTACACTTCAAAATTAAGGAATGTAATATTTGCTGCCATTATAGGATCTAAGTGTTTCACAGTGCTCATTTCTTTTATTCAGATGGTAGAATGTGGGTATTACTTAATTTTTCTTTAAAATTATTGCTATATGGTGTTAAACTATAGAAGAAATACATATATATATGCATATATATATGTATTTCGAAGAAATACATATATATATGCATATATATATGTATTTCACCTGTTTCATAGTTTCCAGTTGTTTAAAACTCATTTTGTTTTGTAGGTATTATCCTTATCATTATGCACCTTTCCTGTCAGACATCCGCAACATCAGTACACTGCAAATCCACTTTGAACTAGGAAAACCTTTTAAACCATTTGAGCAGCTTCTTGCTGTACTTCCAGCAGCTAGCAAAAATTTACTTCCTATGTGCTATCAGGTGGGTTTTAGAATTGAATGTTTTTATGTACTTTTTCATATTTAAGGGTTCCTTGTCCAGAGTTAGAAACAATAATACCCAAATTTATTCAGTAGATAAATACATTTATTTTCAGTTTTAAATATAGTATTTCTTTAACAAGCTCCTTGAAAAGTAATTTCTGGATTTAAAAGCTGGTGTTGTTTTAAAAATGAAAAGACTTCATAAACCATTCAGGGCCTAGCTTCTTCATTTTTAGCACCTTTAGACACATCTTTATTTTGTCTATACATTGAAGCTCTCTCGTTGGTTTACCCATTTTCAGATTCATTCCTGTTCTCTTTACTGCCTGTTAGAATATGCATGCTTTTAATAAGTAATTTATCAGTAGTATTACCTCCATATATATTTAGATTTTAAGGATTTCATTTATCAAACTGGAAGGCTAACATATTTTACGTAACAAGAGGAAGACAGGGTCAACAGAATTATTCAAAGCTAACTAAACAGATTACGAAAATAAACTTCATTAGTTCTTCTAGAGTATCAGTGCAGTCTTCTCATTCCATGGTCTGGTCCCAGGAAGGGCACACACACCTCTTAGAGCATCAGAAAGAGATTCTGACACTTAACCCAGCCTGGATCCTGGCCTCTGGCCTCCCCTCATAAGTTTCTTTGCTGTTTTTTCCCTTCCTTTGGACATATTAAAACTTTGATATCGGGTCATTGTGGGCCAGTATGACCATGCAAGGGTACTATAGCCATTATTGTCTTATTTACTCATTGCCAGTGCCATAGTCATTAATATTTTGAGTATTTTGCCAGGAATATGTTGTTTTATTTCTTTAACAAAAAATTTTTATCAATTTCTGTATTCATTTCCTTATGCTTTCTTTTTGTAAGACATCTTAGGTATGCTTTGTCTACCTCTGTTATAAAATCTTTAGCAATGAAATATGTGTATTACTGGACTCTGATGTTAGTGATTCAGGGGTTCTTGGATTTTAGTTGTTTATTTCTTTAATTATGGATGAAAGTTGTTATATTACTTAATAGAATCAATTAGGACACAGAATTTTTTTTCAGTTTAGAAGTTTATGAAATGAACTGAAATAAAGTCTGAGAAGAAAACAATTTAGGGGGTACATCTTATCCCCTGAATGAAAGGTTTTTAAAATGATAAAAGTTCAGAGTAAAGATGGGTTTGCTACATAACTAAGTGAAACAAGAAAGTGAAGAATAGTAGTGAAATTAGAATTTTTATAGTGGAAAATCAATATGTAGCAAGTGTATTACAACATCTAAAATATGAAAATTTAGTTTGCTTAGAAATTTTAAAGTGTAACTTGTGAGGAAATATTACAAATACATTAATTAAAAGCTATATTAATATTCTTACATTTATTTTATTTTATTTTCATAGCATTTGATGACCAGTGAAGACTCTCCAATTATAGAATATTATCCACCTGATTTTAAAACTGATCTAAATGGAAAACAACAGGAATGGGAAGCTGTGGTATTAATACCTTTTATTGATGAGGTCAGTGCATGAAATAATTGTGTACATTCTTTTTTTTTTTTTTTTTGGGGGGGGGAAGGGGGTACTAGGGATTGAACCCACAGGCACTCAGCCACTGAGCCACATCCCCAGCCCTATTTTGTATTTTATTTAGGACAGGGTTTCACTGAGTTGCTTAGGGCCTTGCTGAGTTGCTGAGGCTGGCTTTGAACTTGCGATCCTCCTACCTCAGCCTCCCGAGTCGCTGGGATTACAGGTGTGCACCACCATGCACAGCACGTACATTCTTAATCAGAGATTATTTCACTTAAGTTAATGAGCAGTCGATATTTATCACCCTTATATTTTGTCAATGAGATTTAGCCACTCTTCATTGTGTGCATCAAAACTTCTGTGTATAGGGACTGGTGTTGTGGCTCAGTGGTAGAGCACTTGCCTAGCATGTGTGAGGCACTAGGTTTGATTCTCAGCACCGCGTGTAAATAAAATAAAGGTTCATCAACAACTAAAAAAACTAATTTATTTTTTAACTATATAATCTTATTTAAATATATATGCATATGTAAAGATAGCAAGCATTTAATGATCAATAGATATTTATTTTTCATTAGACTTATATTTTACAAAAACTCCAAAATCAAAAGCATTAATACTTAATATCAAAATTTTTAAACTTTGTTCCATTGTAACTAAAGTTTCAATGTAACAACACAATCATAGATCATGGATACTATTGATCATTTCTAACAAAATGTTCACATATTTAATCCAATTATCTGGATGCAGAGCTTATATTTATAGTATCACTGCCAATTATACCCTCTTTCTCACAGACAGACTCAATTTTTTTTTTGTACACAAATGAGGTACAACTTTTCATTTCTATGGTTGTACACAATGTAGATTCACACAGTTTATGTAATCTTACATGTACATACCATCTGTATGTCTGTAATACTGTCTGTCTCAGTCTACTGTCTTTCCTTCCCCTACCCCATCCCATCCCGTTTTCCTCTACACCATCCAAAGTTCCTCCATTCTTCTCTTATTTCTCCCTGCCATCCCTCCCCACCACCCCCGTTATGTATCATCATCCATTTATCAGAGAAAACATTTGGCCTTTGGTATTTTGGGATTGACTTATTTTATTTAGCATGATATTCTCCAACTTCACCCATTTACCAGCAAATGCCATAATTAATTCTTCTTTATAGCTGAGTATAATATTCCATTGTGTATATATACCACAGTTTCTTTACCCATTCATCAATTGAAGGGCATCTAGGTGTGTTCCACAATCTAGCTAAACAACTAAAAAAAATTTTTTTAAAAACTTCTATGTATATTAATGGTAGGGCTGGAATGACTTTACTAATATTAGACAAAGTAAATAACTTCAGAATAAAGAATATTACCAGAGATTAACAGGGACATTTCATATGACAGAAGAGTCAAGTCAGTTCATCGAGGCATATAGCAGAGCATATAGCTTACTTATTAAGTGCTTACCTGCTATGTGTGAGGCCATAGGTTTGATCCCCAGAATCACACATACAAAAAAAGGACTGAAAAATTCTAAATGTATATGTACGTAATAACAGTTTGAAACACATGAAACAAAAACTCAGAATTGAGAAGAGACAAATCCACAATTATAGGTAGAAATTTTGATACTTTTCTCTGAAGAATTGATAGCACAATGATAGCACAAGACAAAGTAAGGATAAAGATTTCAATAAATAAAGATTTCAATAATACTATAAACCTTCTCAATTTCATTAATATTTATAAAACTATACTGAAAATGTACATCCTTTTAAGTGAAATGGTGGAAATTGCCAAATTAGAATACATGATAGAATTTTCAGAACTAAGAGATATTGAGACCCATTTTTACCTCATGGAGAATTATTGCTCAAACCCTAGTAATAGGGTTTACCCGTAGGTGTGAGCTTCTCATCTGCACATAGGGAAATGAAAATTATTTCCACACAAAAACCTACACATGAATGTTCAGAGCAATTTTATTTGAAGTAACTGCAAACTGAAAAAAATTCAAGTGGGTAAAAAATTCATTGGGTAAATGGATAAACAAATAGTGCGTCCTCTTAATGGAATAACATAGCGATAAAAAAGGAAAGAACTATTGATATAAACAGCTTGAATGAAAAATGTTAAGTGAACAAAGAAGACATGTAAAAACTAGTAGTTTAGTAGTATTGTAATAATGTCAGGGTCCTATTTTGATCATATACGTTATATGTAAGAAATTATCACTAGGGAAAACTGGAGTTATGGGACTGCTCTGTACTATACTAACTCACAACTTCTTGTGAATCTGAAATTATTTTTTAAAGTGTACAATACAGTTTTATTAACTCTGGTCACCATACTCCAAAACCTACTCATCCCACGTAACTAAAACTTCGTACACTTTGACCAATCTTTCTTTGTTTTCCCCCTATTCCCTGGCCCTACCAGCCCCTGGCAGTAGCCATTCTACTCTGCTTCTAAAGAGTTCAACTTCTTAGATTCCACACATATGTAATATGCAGTATGTCATCTTTCTGTGTCTGTCTTATTTCACTTAGCATAAAATCCCCCAGGTTCATTCATGCTATCACAAATGACAGAATTTCCTTCCTTTTAAAAACTGAGTAAGTAGTCCATTGTATATATGCCATATATTCTTTATCTATTCACTGTCGATGATCCGATAGCTTGGCTCTTATGAACAGTGCTGCAGTGAACTTGGGAGTGCAGGTGTCTCCTCACCATAGTTATATCATTTTCTTTGAATATTTACTCATAGTAATCAGATAGCTGGATCAAACAGTAATATTTTTAATCTTTTTGGTAATCTACATACCATTTACCTAATGACTGTACTAACTTACATTCTACCTATTGTATAGAGGGTTCTTTTTCTTTCATATCCTCACCAATAGTTTTTGTCTTTAGTTTTTTTATAATATCCATCATAATAGGAATGAGATGATATCCAATTGTGGTTTTATTTTCATTTCTCTGGTTATTAGTAATGTTGAACATTTTTTCATAATACCTGCTGTTTTATGTCTTTTTTGGCAGGGTAGAGGCTGGAGAACTAACCCAGGGCCTCATGCCTGCTAAGCAAGCACTCTATATCACTGAGCTACACCTGAGTTCTGTGTGTCTTCTTTGGGAAAATATTCAGATCCTTTGCTGATTTTTATCTCTTTTTGTTTTGTTGCTAATGAGTTGACATATACTTATATTGAATTCCTAATATATTTTTGGATATTAGCCCTTTAAGAGATGTATAGTTTGCGAATGTTTTCTCTCATTCCATAGGTTGTCTCTTGGCTTTGTTATTTCCTTTGCTATGCAGACATTTTTGGTTTGCTGCAATCCCACTTGTCTGTTTTTGCGTTTGTTGCCTGTACTTTTTCAGTCATATCCAAAAAATTGTTTCCCATACTGTGTCAAGGATTTTCCCTGTTTTTTCTAGTTGTTTTACAACTTAGCTATTTAAGTTATTAGTTCATTTTTAGTTGATTTTTTGATGATGATATAAGATAAAGATCTATTTTCATTTTTCTTCATGTGGATATCTAATTTTTCCACCTCCATTTATTAAAGAGATTGTCCTATTCCTATTGTCTGTTGTTGGCATCCTTGTCAAAGGATCAGTTGACTATAAATCCTAGATTTATTTTCGGGCTCTCTAGTTTGTTCATTTGGTCTATATGTCTCTTTTTCCTGAGTGTGTTTTTATGTATGTTCACTCTTTGCATTTTCTCTTTTATATATAGCCTTCATTTCTCTTTTCTTTTGATTTTTTTAAATAACTTTGTTAGGAGTAGTGTTTTCATTATCACATTTATCTACTGATTTGTTATATGGGATCTTCTGTCACATACACTTTATTTTACTTAAAAATATCTTTTCTCTTAAAACTGTTAGATTTTTTCTGTTTTGCTTCAGTAAGCTTATTGCTCTAAATCAACATTTTAGATTTTCTCTTAATACTTAAAATATGTATATGTGTCTTTTTATAACTGAAGAGGTAACAATGATATTATCATTACTTTAATATCTGAATTACTATGTTTGAAGCATATTTGGGTCCATTTTTAACTCTTCTTCTGGTCAATGGGTTTCTTCTCATGACAATACAAAACTGTTTTTTTTTTGTAATGGTCTTATAATGGTGGTAGGATCTGGTAAGACTAATCCCAAATTCTTTTGTACTATTTACATATTCTTCCATGTGAACATTGATATCATTTTGTCCTCTTTAAAAGCAAATTTGTGTTTTTCATTATAGGAATTTAACTCAGGGGTGCAGTACCAGACCTTTTTATATTTTATTTCAAGACAGGGTCTCACTAAATTGCTGAGACTGGCAATTTAGGAGAATTCTTACAATTCTCCTGCCCTAGCCTACCAAAATCACTGAAATTACAGTCATGCACCACCATACCTGGCTAAAAAGTATATATATATTTTAAACTGTTGTTATTCTGATTGGAATTATGTTAAATTTTTTAAGTTAATTTAGAAAGGTGTGCCACTGTAGAATTTGTAAAGAGAGTAATACTGTATGATTTATGATATTATGATAAGTTCATGTTTAAAATTTAATTCTTAGCTGGGAATATAGTGCAGTGAAGTTTGTCTTGTGTGTGCAAGGCTCTGGGTTCAATTTATAGTTCCACAAAATAAAATAATATTTGATTCACTGCTGCTATTTTTATTTGCACTTTAGTGTCTACTATTGGAGTAATGGTTTCAGAGGAATTTATAGTAGCAGCAGTATGCTAGATCCCTATGAAACAATGAGAGCATATCAAACGTTTATGTAATAAATTGGAAAAGTTTCAGTTAAGATTTTGTTTGGAGCTGTGAGGCAGAGTCTGCTGTGTAGCCAGATGATGATGTCAATTCTAACGTGGATGTGGGTCTTCATAGGAACCCGCTTCTCTGCCCAAGCGCAGACCCCTGCCCACAGGGAGGGTCTGGTGGGCAAAGCTGTGGTCCCGAGCGTCCTGATGTGCGTGTGATAGCTTCCTTGTGGTGTATTTGTTCACTTAAGTGCTTATGAGAAAAATCGCTCCATGTAATCCATGTCCTGACTTTTATTTAATTTTTTAAAGAGTGCTTTTAATTCTTAGAAACAAATCATCTTGTTTTGTACATAAGAATTTTTTTTTATGAATAAATCAAGCATCACCAACAAAAAAAAGATTGTGTTTGGGCTGGGATTGTAGCTCAGTGATAGAGCACTTGCCTAGCATGTGTGAGGCACTAAGTTTGATTCTCAGCACCACATATAAGAAAGTAAAATATAGGTCCATTGACAACTAAAATATATATATTTTTAAAAGATTTTGTGTTTCAAGCACTCAGATAATGATTCTACATGGGAAAAAAAGGATTTATTCTGTGCATAGAGATTATGGAATTATTAAACTTTTTTTGGGGGGGGGGGACCAGGGGTTTGAACTCAGGGGCACTCAGCCACTGAGCCACATCCCCAGCCTCATTTTGTATTTTATTTAGAGACAGGGTCTCGCTGAGTTGCTTAGCACCTTGCCTGTGCTGAGGCTGGCTTTGAACTCGGGATTAGCTGCTGGGATTACAGGCGTGCGCCACCACACCCAGTTTAGAATTATTAAAGTTTTAACCCTTTTTTCATTCTTTACATTCAGAAGCGATTGTTGGAAGCCATGGAGACATGCAACCACTCCCTCAAAAAGGAAGAGAGGAAAAGAAACCAGCATAGTGAGTGTCTAATGTGCTGGTATGATAGAGACACAGAGTTCATCTACCCTTCTCCATGGCCAGAAAAGTTCCCCGCCATAGAACGATGTTGTACCAGGTAAGATTATGTGATAATTTTTTAACAACAGAAGAGCACTCTGACTCCAAAAAAAGTATTTTTGGAGAATTAACAACTTATGACAGAGGCAGTTGATAATTAATGAGCCAGGTGTGGTGACATGTGCCTGTATTGCCAGCAACTCAGAACGCTGAGGTCAAAGAATCACTTGAGCCCAAGACTTTGACACAGCCTGGGCAACACAGCAAGACCCTGTCTCAAAAAAGAGAGCAAAACATTATAATTAAATGAGTTTTATTCAACTTGCCAAGGATCATAGCATCTCTAACACTCGTTCCTGTATTTCTCCTCTTTGGTCAGATTCTACTCTTTTCTTCTGTTAAAACTTTTTATTTTTTCTTCCTAATGTACGTCTCTGCCAGTTTTCTCACTGTAGAGGATTTTTGTTTTGAATTTTTGTTTTCATTGTCAGTGTCTTTGCTGCCAGCATTATTTGATATGCTATAACCTGGCCTCTTGTACCACCAACCACCCAACTAGAAAGAAGAAAAGTAAAAGAGCCATTGTACTTTGTTATCTCAAACCCATTTTTTCCTCTTCTTAATTAAAATTCCTATTTTGTTTTTTCTCTTTTCTTTTTTGTTACTGGGAAATTGAACCAGGGAGGTTTACTACTAAACTGCATTTTATTGTTTTTATTTTCTATTTTCAGACAGGGTCTCACTCAGTTGCTTAGGCTGGCCTCAAACTTGGCAGTTCTTTTTTTCTCAGCCTCCAGAGTCTCTGGAATTATAGGCATATGCCATTTGTTGGAGTTTTTTTCTCTTATCTTCCCTGCAAATCATCTATCCTGAAGGTAGTTGAGTTGCAAATAAAGTGAACATCTCTCAGTTGTAATATTTCCTCTTGTTAAATCAAGTAGAACAATGAGGTCGAGATTACAAAATGTTAGTTTTTCATCTTGGATTTTGAGACATGAAAGGTATAAAGATTCGTGTTATGCTTTATACTTTATTTTATAGATTAATTATACATAGAGTTTTTAAGTTTCAGGGGGAAATCCTCTGCTTACAGGCTTGGTTTTATCTAGACCAGAGTAACAACAGAGAAGCTAGGATATCCTGCACAGTATTCTCTTTGTCTTAAGGAACTAATTGTTGGGCTAGGATTGTGGCTCAGTGGTAGAGCGATGGCCTAGCATGCATAAGGCCCCGTGTTCCATCCTCAGCATCTCATAAAAATGAAATCAAGGTATTGTGTCCACCTACAACTAAAACAAATATTAAAAAAAAAGAGGGCTGGGGATATAGCTCAGTTGGTAGAGTACCTGCCTTGCAAGCACAAGGCCCTGGGTTCAATCCCCAGCACCGTGAAAAAAAAAAAAAAAAAAAAGAACTAATTGTCATTCCCTTCTCTGAAAGTCAGAATGATTCTTGTGAAATAATTAAGGGAAAGTTAAAAAACTGTAATTGCTTGTAATATTTGAATTTTAAATTAAATGCTGTGATTTATTTTCTAGGTACAAAATAATATCATTAGATGCTTGGCGTGTGGACATAAATAAGAACAAAATAACCAGGGTTGACCAGAAGGCGTTATATTTCTGTGGATTCCCTACTCTGAAACACATCAAACATAAAGTCAGTGGCTCTTTAATTCAGAACTTTTTCACTTTATTAAATGTGAACTGCTAATGGAGAATTAAAATTAAATTTTTTGAATTCTTTTAAAGTTTTTTTTGAAAAAAAGTGGTGTTCAAGTATTCCAGCAAAGCAGTCGTGGAGAAAACATGATGTTGGAAATCTTAGTGAATATAGAATCAGATGAACTTGTAAGTACTTCAGTCATCATTTATTAAGCACTTATTATGCATAAAAATGTTTGTCGTCACCAAGGTGTATACCTACGAGGTATGATGTGCTATGGCTCCAGAAGTTCACATTCTAAATAAGGGTGAAGCAAAGAAACATTTACACAAATTAAGTAACTGTTTAAGAACCTGTATAATTGTAACACAATGAGAAAAAATACGCTCGAGGAACTTTGGAAAGGATATAAACTATATAAGCCAAAGGTCTTAAGTACAGACTTGTAGACGAAACTAGTCTCAAACTAGGTGCAAAAGACACACAGGGCAAAGAGGAGAAAAGGAGGGGAAAGACATGCTGCTCAAAAGTAATATGAACTGGAAATTTTTAGTCAAATATAAGTGTGATGAATTAAATTATTCTTTTAACCTTTTTGAATGTCTGAAATATTTCCTGCTGCTTTTAAAAAAATGTGATAAAATCTAAAAGGAATAAACCTGACTGAAACAGAGGACTTGTGGGAAATAGTAGATGATAAGGTTAATAAAACAGATTGAGGCCAGATTATTATAGAGGACCTTGAATACCAGACTAAGAAGTTTGGAGTTTTGTTTTGTTTTTCCATGACTATTATATTGAAATCAATATTTTTATAAAGATTAATTTGGTGGTATTATCATGACTAAATTGCACCAAAGAGCAATGGAAGAAAATGGGCAAGCCTGCAAAATCAGAGGCTGTAGCATTACATTTAGGTGTTAAGAGCCTTAACTGTGGAAGTGGCAGCAGATTAGATGAGCAAGATGAAATAAAATTGATGTTTTATTATTTGTTCTAATGCAAAGGGTAAAAAGAGAAAGAAAACAGTGGATATTACTAAGCTATCTAAGCTAATCAACTAGGGAATAATTGTAGTTCACTGGATAGAAAAGTTAAAATAGAGGAATTGCTGATTTAGGGTGATTAATGCTGAATATTGATGGAATTTTGTGGTAGTACTAAGACATTTAACTGTAGCTGCTTTGCCAGCCTTTCTTAAACAATGTTTCACAAGTGGTAAAAACCCTAATGCCCTAAGACATTCATTGTATGCAATAAATTTACTTATTTTCCATCCATTTAGAATGATGCTAATTATGAACCATCCTTAGGAAAATTCAGAAAATAGTTAAGTCATTTTTTGTGTCTATTGTAGTTCAGATGAAAAAACTCATCTGTTTATTTACAGTTAAATGCATGGAGCTAGAGCAAAGAGAGATAGGGTTCTACAAGCTGTCAACAGAATTGATACCTTAGACCTTGAGACTCATTTCCTCAAAGGTCCACCAAGCATTCATGGTCTCAAACATAAAGAAATACCCACAGTTATAGGGTGCAAAAGAGCCAGTAAAAGTAACATAGTGAGCCTGGCCAACTAAGGGGCTGTTATAGGAGAAATCTCAAGTTTGAGGCCAGCCTGGACAACATACAAATACCCTGTCTCAAAATAAAATTCAAAAGGTCTGGGAAACATAATTCATTGGTAGAGTGGTTTTCTTAGCATGTATAAAACCCTGGGTTCAATACCTCTTGCCACAATGGGGAGAAAATGAAAAAGTAGCTTTGTAGACACGAAAGAATGATTCCCAAGTTAAGTAGTATCACAAAAGCATAGAACAGGGACTGTATGTTTCCTAAGTTAGAAAATTAAGTTTAGAAACTAAAACCAGGTCTTTGAATTTAAGTATTGATGTTGGCCTTGGACAATTTCTTTCCAGTACATTGGTGGAGGCAGAAGTTTAATTCCTAAAGACTAGACTAATGCTAGGTAAATAGGAAATATCTATAACATATACAAAGCCTTGAACAAAAAGTTTATCATTGAAAAGAGGGCTAGAAACAACTGTGTAGAGAAGAGGCATCTCATCAAGCAAAATCCATGCAGAAGAAGGGAGGTAGAGCTAATGGAGAATGGATGAGAACCCACTGTAGCAGGAAAGGATGTTTATGATAACAGGACCCCATATGAAGTAATAAAGGGTTTCACCTAGATCTTAAAGAAAGAATTTGGAAAAGAGGACACTTTCTTCAAAAATTAAAAGGATGGAAGAATGAAATCAGAAATAGATGTATAAAATGGAAGAGGATAATTAATTGAGGGAGCCTAGTTCTAATGTTGAAATGTTTTTTTCATTAGAATAGTTATTCTCTTATTTTCTATGTTCACTTTAAGAAATGTTCAAGTATCAAAATTAAGTTACAAAAAAAACTCAAAATAACCATCTGTATTGTTAAAGAAATACTTGTTGAAAAATGAATAAGGATAATAAGCCAACAAAATTGAAAATTTATAAACTTAATTTTCTACCACAAAGTTGTTTTCTAACCTATATGTACAAATTAAATAATATAGTTTCTTTTTAAAATATTTTTAGTTGTAGATGGACACAGTACCTTTGTTTATTCATTTATTGTTTTAATTTTTTTTATTTTTTATTTTTTTATTTTTATTTTTTTTGCAGTGCTGGGGATTGAACCCAGGCCCTTGTGCTTGCAAGGCAGGCACTCTACCAACTGAGCTATATCCCCAGCCTATTCATTTATTTTTATGTTGTGCTGAAGATCAAACCCAGTGCCTCACACATGCTAGGCAAGCACTCTGCCACTGAGCTACAGCCCCAACCCAATATAGTTTCTCTTTAAAACCAGAATATTTACTCAAGTTATTATTTTATACAGAGTATATTTGTTCTATATTTCCCAATTTACAAAAGCTTTTATATATACTGTTTTATTTTATTGTTAATATTACAAGGGAGGCATTATTCCTTCTTCTCATAAAAGAAAACCAAGTCTCAGTGGAATTAAATAATTTGCCTAAGTTTTTTTTTAATATTTTTTTCTTGGTGGACACAATACCTTTATTTTATTTATTTATATGTGGTGCTGAGGGTCGAACCCAGTGCCTCACACGTGCTAGGCGAACGCTCTACTGTTGAGCCACAACCCCAGCCTCTGCTGAAGATTTTTGGAGCTAAAAAAGAGGAAGAACCCAAATTTGGAACTGTGTCTCCTAACTTTTAATCTAAGGTTTTGTTTTGTTTTGTTTTTTTCCCTCATTATACCTGCCACAGACTGAAATAAAATCCTATTTCTTAGATTCTATTTTAAATATTTGACTATTGATAGCCCTTTTCTAGATATTTCTACTATTCTTTTCACTTTTCTCAGTTGCCTTTAGAAAGATAAGCAAAATTATTATGAATCTAATGGATAGAATCACAGAATTTTACTAGTAGATGGAATTTTTTTAACATAACTAATCCAATTTGTTTATTTTACAAAAAATCTAAAAACTTTAAAAACTTTAATGAAAAATTTCACCTGTATAAAGTTTTCTCTTGGACCTAAAACATGAATTAACTTTTCTGTTTTTACTTTAAGAGTGTAGAAAATATAGCTTCATCAGTGCTTGGAAAGTCTGTCTTTGTTAATTGGCCTCACCTTGAAGAAGCTAGAGTCGTGGCTGTATCAGATGGTGAAACTAAGTAAGATTTGATTTATAATTTCTCTGACATATTTGCTTTGATTTTATTGATTCATTTTTTTAAACTGATAAAATTATTGTAAGGATGTTACACTATAGTGAAAATCTAATCTTACTAATTTGACATTTTATTGTATACCCCTTGAAATAGTTTAGATGCATGTTATTTTTTTTTTGCTTTTGCTTTCTTTTCTTCTTAAAACCTTAGAAGTTGTGTATGCTAATTCTTTCCTATCAGTGGTTATCATTATAGTATTTAGCAAATGTATTTCTCCTGCTAAGAATTAATAATATATAATCTTACTTTTAAGGTTACATTTAAATAATACATTAATTTCTTAAAATACATGCCTTCCTTTTTTTTTTTTTTTTTTTTTTTTTTTTTTGAAATAATATTTTCCCAAATTGGCCTCAAACTTGTGATCCTCCTGCCTTAGGCTCAGCCTCTGGCTGAGGGGGGTTACAGGCATGTGTCCTCAGGCGCAGCTCCTTAGTTCACAGTCACTTTTCTTTCTTGCATGGCTTTTTTTTCCTCCACATTTTTTTGTTCGTGCATTATAATTTTACATAATGGTGGAATTAGTTGTTACATATTTGTACATGCACACAATATAATTTGGCCAATATCACTCCCCAGCACTTCCCTCCCCATCCTTCTGCCCTTTCACAGTCATTTCATGAAAGAATACTTACACAAGTTTTTCTTTGTCATTTTTGATCATTAATTATTTCCTGTAAGTCTGTAAGTCTTCTGATGCTGGTTTCTTTTGTTATTTTTCATGTGACTAGAACTTTTTGAAACAAGTTTTTTCAATTAAAACAAGTTTGTGTTATGTTTTCTGGGTTATTATTATGTGTCCAGACTCTTCTTTTTGGTTTTATTCATGCAGCGGTTTAGAATTTCTGGGGCTTCGTCCTTTTTCCTATCTCAGCATACATATTCTCTGTTGTGTTCCATTGTATACTGTTGTTGATGAAAAGTCAATGCCAGTCTGATTTTTTTAACCTCTTTTATTATCTGTTTTTCTATATGAAATCTTGAGGATTCTTTCTGAATCATCAAAATTCAGTTCTCCTAACTTTTCAGTGTAATCCAAGTTGTTTTTTTTGTTCTTGTTGTTTTGTTTTTATGCTTTTGCTGAAATGCCTCAGAACTCTTCACCCAGTTCTAGGTCACAAAGACTTCTATATTTTCTTTTAAAAGTTTTGTAGTTTTACCTTCTTTTACATTAAATCAAAGCTCTATTTTGAATTAATATTTGTATAAGTTATGAGATTTAGATCTAGTTTTGTGTATTTGAATATCAGTATTCAGTTCCTGCAAGCATTTGGTGAAAAATCCATTTTTCCTCCACTGGATTGCTTTTGCATCTTTGCCAAAAGTTACTTGGAGCCCGGCATTGTGGCCCACACCTAATATATACCTTCAGCTGCTCAGGTGGCTGAAGCAGGGGAATTGCAAAGTCAACACCAGCCTGGACAACCTAATAAGACTGTCCCTGAATTTTAAAAATGAAAAAGGGTGGGAATGTGCTTACTACTTGTCTAACATATGTGAGGATCTGTGTTCAATCTCTAGTACTTCAAAATGTCAATTGGTCCCAGCATCCCAGGAGGCTGAGGCAGGAGGATCACAAGTTCAAGTTCAAAGCCTCAGCAACTTAGGGAAGCCCTCAGCAATTTAGCAAGACCCTGTTTCAAAATATAAAAGGACTAGGGAATGTGGCTTGGTGGTTAAGCGCCCTTGGGTTCAATCCCCAGTACTGAAGAAAAAGTCAAGTATATTTGTATGAGTCTTTTCTGGGTTCTCTATTTCACTGATGTAGTCTATTTTTATGCCCATACCACATTATCTTGACTATAATAACTGTATAAAAAATCTTAACATCAAGTAGAGTGATTTCTTCAATCTTATTTTTCTTTTTCAAAATTGTTTTTAATTATTCTAGGTTCTTTGCTTTCTGTATAAATTTTAGAATACGTCGTTACATATCTATAAAAAAATTCTTGGAAGGATTTTTAGAAATTTTGTTAAATTTTGGAGAGATTTGACATCTTTACAATATTGAGTCTTCTGATCCATGAACACAGTATATCTTTCTTTTGTTTAAATCTTTGATTTCTTTTATCAGTGTTTTAGTTTTTCATCATACAGGTCATGTACATGTTTTGTTACGCCTATGTATTTAATTTTTCTTGGAGTGACTGTAAATGCCTCTGTTTTTTTTAATGAGGTCTTGCTGTGTGGTGTAAGTTGTTTTCAAACTTGGGGGCTCCTTCTCTTTCAGCTTGCCAACAGACTACAGGCACATGCCTCTGCACCCAGCTTTGAATTTTTTAGAAGTTCTTATTCTATAATTTATGTTACAATTTCAAAAAAGGACTGTTTTTTGTTTGTTTGTTTGTTTGTTTGTTTTTGATCCTGAGGAGTGAACAGAAAGGCACTTACTCACTGAGTCACATCCCCAGCCCTTCTTATTTTTTATTTTGAGACAGGGTCTCACTTAGTTGCTTAGAGCTTCACTGAGTTGCTGAGGCTGGCTTTGAACTTTGGATCCTCCTGTCTCAGCTTCCTAAGCTACCAGGATTGTAAGCATGCGCCACCATGCCCAGCCCAAAAAGGAGACTTTTTTGATTATTTTTTTATTGCTATTATATTATGTAGAAACCTTTTCATTTTGAACATTCACACTGCTAGAACTCTATATTAAAACATAAATTTGCAATTAAATACTTTTTATTTTAATTTTTAAGGTTTTACTTAGAAGAACCTCCAGGAACACAGAAGCTTTATTTGCAATTAAATACTTTTTATTTTAATTTTTAAGGTTTTACTTAGAAGAACCTCCAGGAACACAGAAGCTTTATTTGGGAAGGACCGTGCCACCATCTAAAGTGATCCATCTTGGAGACAAAGAACAATCTAACTGGACAAAAGAAGTACAAGGAATTTCAGAACAGTAAGTGTCATAAAAATAATTTAACAGCCTAGCTGGATGTGATGGCCCACACCTGTAATCCCAGTGGCTCAGGAGGCTGAGACAGGAGGATCACAAGTTCAAAGTCAGCCTCAGCAATTTAGTAAGGCTCTAAACAACTCAGTGAGACCCTGTCTCTAAATAAAATACAAAAAAGGGCTTGGGATGTGGCTCAGTGGTAGAGTACCCCTGGGTTTAATCTCCAGTACCCAAAAAACAAAAAGCAAACCAAAAAAAAAAAGAATTTAACATCCTAGAACTAGAATTTTAAATGTATTCATTCTCTAACTTATTTCCCACTTACCATAGTAGTTATTCTGAACACTAACTGTCTTCATCCTGTGTTCTGAAGAAAATAATGAGTCCTAGTTTAAAATACGTGATTCATAGCAATTACTGCCTTCACCAGTTTGTCACTAAAATACTTAATGAAACACAGGGGAAGAATGAAGTTCTATCATCACTTAATGCTAGAAATAATATGTTGCCTAAATTTGAGTGCTCTTTCTACCAACCATAAGGCCACTGAGAAGACCCTCTTTGTTCCTCATCCTCATTCTCTCCCTGTTCCTCCCCTCTGCCTCTACCACATCCTTATATGGTTTAGAAATGCATCCTATAACTTCTAACCAACCTGAGAACCTGGCCATCCTTGCAGTGCTGGTTTTCCAGGTCACTACAATGCTTTGTGTCCCATGATCCTACCCTAACAATACCTCTTTATCCAAATACTGAAATATCAAAACCAAAACCGAATAATAGAGACCCATAGCAGTGTAAGAAATTGTGTTATAAATGAATATATATCAGCAGTCCTGTTTAATCTTTAAGAAAACCCATTAATAAATTTGGGGGGAATTCTTGGATACTTCTCAGTAATTCTGGATCTAATAATATGCTTAATACCCTTATTCAAAGATGAGTAAAAAGGAAAAATGTGTACAGACCATTCAGCATTAAAGCACATAAAACAGGACTCAAGATAAAAGTAGAATATATTTTTACTTCTCAAGAATATAAATTAGATAACCCTGCCATAACTTATATCATTCTTAATTTTCTTATTTTCACATAATAAACTACATGATTACTAACTCTTTCCTTAGATACCTTAAATGAGTATGCTCTGTAAAGGTAGGAAACGTATCTGCTTTTTCACCACTTTATTCTAATTTTTTGACTAGTATCTAGGTGCTTAGTAATTGAATGAATATTGTTTTGGTCAAGAGTGTTTTACTTGGAAAAAGACTCATTCATATACTTCAGATAAAGAGTTTAGTCATTTTTTTCATGTATTCAACATATTGATATTTGAGTGTCAATACTGCTAGGTACAATCGTAGGCAATGTAGATATTATAATGAATAAAAACATGTAGGCCCTACACTCATGACACTTATAGTGAGGATAGATATTAGCATGTGATTTTTGGTCTTACTGCAGTGTGATGATTGATTTAGGTACATGCAGATAAGGAATGAGAGAAACAAATGAATTTTTAGGAAATTTCCACTTCAGAAATTTGTGGCTAACTTGTATTTCTGGCTAAGATGATGTGACTTACTTCAGAACAATTCTTAACTTAGAGAACTATTATGAAAATATATATGTAATAAAATTGCATATTATGTATATATAGTAATTTTATAATAGTAAAGGCCAGGTAGTAACTATTTCAAGCTTTATAGACTTGATGATGTCTGTCACATCTACTCAACTCTGCCATTGTAGCACAAAAGCAGCCATACACAGTGCATGAATGATGTCTATGTTCCAGTAAAGGTTTGTTTTAAAAAGCAGAAGACTGTCTGGGTTTGACCCATTGCTGTCATTTGCATACCTCTGCTTTATATTGGAAAGACCCACCTAATGGACATAAACTGATATGCTTTCTCTATGAATTAACCTAGTCTGGATGTTTTGTATAAATGAATCTTAGAATATGTGACCTTTTTTGTCAGATTTCTTTGACTTGGCATGTTTTTGAAGTTCATATACATTGTCCCATCTATTGGTGTTTGTTTCTAGTTGTGGCTGAATACTATTGCGTTGTATAGGGTTAGCACCTTTGTTTGTCCATTTATTTATTGGTGAACATTTAGGCTTTTTCTTCTTTTGACTATTATGGTAGTGCTACTGTGAATATTAGTTTACCAGTATTTGAATGCCTGTTTTTAGTTTGCGGATGTATATACTTAGACATAGAATTGCTAGGTGTTTTTTTTTTCTTTTTAGTTATACATGACAGTAGAATATATTTTGACATATCATACCTACATGAAGTATTACTTCCCATTGTGGTTGTATATGATGTGGAGTTAGAGTGGTCATGTATACATATATGAACATAGGAAAGTTATGTCCAATTCATTCTACTGCCTTTCCCATTCCTATTCCCCCTCCCTGACCCAATCTTCCACCTATTGTGAGTCAGCATCTGCATATCAGACGCTGAGAGGATGATTGGCCTTTGGTTTTGGTTTTTTGGGATTGGCTTATTTCACTTAGCATCATATTCTCTAGTTCCATCCATTTACCAGCAAGTGCCATAACTTCATTCTTCTTTGTGGCTGAGTAATATTCCATTGTGTATAAGTACCACATTTTCTTTATCCCTTTATCTGTTGAATGGCACCTAAATTGGTTCCATAGCTTAGCATTATGAATTGAGCTGCTATAAACATTGATGTAACTGTGTCACTGTAGTATGCTGATTTTAAGTCCTTTGGGTATATGCTGAGGAGGGGGATAACTGAGTCAAATGGTGTTTCTATTCCAAGTTTTCTGAGAAATCTCCATACTGCTTTCCATAGTGGTTTGGTTGCACCAATTTGCAGTCCCACTAGCAGTGTGTGAGTGTGCCTTTTCCCCCACATCCTCACCAACATTTACTGTTACTTGTATTCTTGATAATTGCCATTCTGACTGGAGTGAGAAGAATTGCTGGGTTCTAAGGCAGTTCTCTGTTTACCTATTTGAGAAGCCGTCAAACTTTTGCGTAGCAGTGCACCATTTTACATTCTATCTGCAGTGAACAAGTATTCCAGTTTCTCCATATTTTCACCAATACTTGTTTTCCTGTGTTGTAAGTATAATATAGCCACCCTGGGGGATGTAAAACACAGGAGTGTCTTATAGCTCTTTGATTTCTCATTGAACCGCATAGACAGTGAAAGTAATATCCATAGACTAAAATAAGTACTGCATTAACTTATTTCAGTGTGTGTGCAGAACTGCTAGCTTATTTATTTGAAATTTATTTACACATTTGATTATGAGTTGGTAGTTTGGATGATGATTATCATCCTGGACTATATACATACTCACACATAGGTATATTTCTTTTTTATTCTTTCTTTTAGTTACCTGAGAAGAAAAGGAATAATAATAAATGAAACATCTGCAGTTGTGTATGCTCAGTTACTCACAGGCCGTAAATATCAAATAAACCAAAATGGTGAAGTTCGTCTAGAGAAACAGTGGTCAAAACAAGTTCTTCCTTTTGTTTATCAAACTATTGTCAAGGTAGGTCTCCATCAAGTTTTAGTTCCATCTTACTGTATAGTATTACACAGTATATAAAAAGACTGACATTAATATTTATTTATAAATGGATTAATTTAGCAATGCATAGAAGAGGTTATTTTTTAATATAATTTGCAAAAAATGTTAATCTGTGGAAAAGTTTTACATGCTCAGAGACTCATTCATTGTACACTCAGGAAACTTGTCTTTTGGGTTTTTTAGTTTGTTTTCGGTACTAGAGATTGAAACCAGGGGCACTCTACCAATGAGCTACACTCCCAGCCCCCTTTTTTTTTATTTTGAGAGGGGTCTTGTTATGTTACTGAGGGTGACCTCAAACTCACAGTTCTCCTGTCTCAGTGTTCTGACTTGCTGGGATTAAAGACATGCACCACCATGCCAGCTTCTTTGGGGTATTTTTTAAGGACTTAATCTCTAAAAGAAGATTACAGCATTAATTTTTACCCTTGGAGTTTAGATGCATTTTCTTCAAAAATATTTACTGTAGATAAACAAATGAACATAAAATGCATTTGCTTTTTTGTTTCTAATCTTAGACATGGTAAGAGAGCAAAACAACTTAAGTGCAGTAATCCCTGCTTACCCAAGGTTTTGTTTTCTACAGTTTTAGTTACCTTCAGTCAGCCAAAGTCTAAAAAATATTAAATGGAAATGCCAGAATTAAACAATGCATAAGTTTTAAATTGGGCACCAGTCTGAGCAGTATGATGAGCTCTTACACTGTCATCCCTTCCTCCAGCACATCCATGCTATCTGTGTTACCTATCCATTAGTCACTAGCAGACATCTCAGTTATCAGATCCCCTATTATTTTATCATAGTGCAATGACTTTTATTCTACTTAACAATGATCCCAAAGTGCAATAGTAGTGATGACGACAATTAGTATATGCCAAAGAGAAGCCATAAAGTGCTTTCTTTTTAAGTGAAAAAGTTAAAGTTCTCAACATTAGAAAGGAAAAAAATATGCTGAAGTTGCTAAAACTATAGTAAAAATGAATCTTCTGTCTATAAAATGGTGGAGGCAGGAAAGAAATCTGTGCTAGCTTTGCTGTTGCATTTCCAACTGCAGACGTTATGGCCACGGCGTGTGACGAGTGCTTAATCACTGACCACACTTCATCTCATCCTGTAAGCATTTTATCATCGCACATCATCACAAAAAGAAAGGTGAAGACATACAAGATATTTCGATAGAGACTATATTCACATAACTTTGATTGTTAAAAATATTCTTATATTATTATTTTTAATCTCTTACTTGCCTAATTTATAAATTAAACTTTATCATAGATCCAACAAGATTCATCCCCCTTCTGCGCCATCCTTTCTTCATTGAGGCTAATAATAGTCTCTGCCACAGAGGGTTTTGTTGAGAATTAAATGAACTAAATAAATGTGTGAAGAACCTAGAAGGGTGCCTGGTGTATAGCCAGTGAATAAGTTACAGATTCTAATATTGTTATGTAGAAAATCTTTGCATTTGAAATTTGCAGATGGAGTAAACATAATCCCATAAGAAAAACAATGATGTGCAACTATAGAAATTTTGGCTGTGATGATTTGCTGTTATATTTCATTTTCTGTAGGACATCCGAGCTTTCGACTCTCGTTTCTCCAATATCAAAACACTGGATGACTTGTTTCCTCCTAGAAGTGTGGTATTTATGTTGGGAACTCCGTATTATGGCTGCACTGGAGAAGTTAGTTTCAGTTTTGTTACTAATTAAATTTCTGCCTACATTCAAATTAATAGAGTTATTTAACTTTTTATTTAGGTGCAAAATAAAATGTAATACAAAAGGAGGAAATAAAGAATTCATTTGTGTAACTTAAGAACTCAGTATTTGACTATGTATCTTTAGTCTTAAGCAGTTTAGGGTCAGAAGGTGGCAACGAAGCGTTCAAATCCTGATCTCTATTTTAGGTTTTTTTATTGTGGTGGTTTGGATAAAGCAATTATGAGATTATTTTAGATATATTATAGGGTTCGAGGAATGATTTATATATATGTATATATATATTTTTTGAGGAAAAGGGTACATGCAAATACAGAATGAGAGAAGAAAATGAATCTGTGAAGACAGATTTGGAGATATAATATGAATTCATGATTTCTAAAATATGTGTGTATGTGTGTGTGTGCTCATACATGCATGTATTTTTAACTGTTTGTTCAAAAGAATAATAAGGAAAAAGCCACCCTATTCGCAATATAACAATCAGATCTTGACCTTTAATACCATATCCCAAAATAAGGGAACATCAGTGCTTCTCAGTGAATAATAGATTCTAGGTGTGGGGCAGGGAAGACCCAGCATGTGTGCCTGGAATATCTTGTAATGCCAGAAAATAAGAAGTGCTCAAAACAGTAATGGAAGCATGTCATCTCAACACAGGGACCAGGTTAAAGGGACTCCCACTGGCCAAGTCTGGGATAGAGAACTGAAAGAATTACATACAGTAGTGAATTATAAACCACTGGTGAGAAATGGGAATTCATGATTCCACAATAATAATAATAATAAAATGGGAAAGAGAAATGCTCTTATTTATCATAACTTGTCAGAAGTCAGTGTGAAGAGAGTGCTGGTGTTGGAAAAACATTCTGCAAACATTTTGATAAAGATTGAATCAGGTACCAGTAAGAGTTATCCTTGGAAGATGCAGCTAGAAGAATTTGCATGGTTAAAAAAGTCTCTCTCTACAGACAATTTATTAAGTGCAAGGGAAACAAAACTAAAATTGTGCAGTGAAGAAATTGAGCAGCATGTTGATGGTATGATCAGTGTTGGTGTCACAGTGAGGAACAGGTGAATGTCGTGTACCTCCAGATAAGAAACCTTAACAAAGACATCACCTATGCAGTATTCTAGCTGTAACTCAATTACAAAGAAGCATCAAACAAACCCAAAATAAGGAGCTCTTTTTTTTTTCTTAGAGCACATAGGGAGGAATGAATTGTATTCTTCAAAATGTCAATATTATGAAAAACAAAGAAAAGTTCTGGATATATTCCAGATTAAAGAATGGTAAAGAAAACTAAATGCTGTGTCTGATCCTAGTCTGGATCCTGTAAAAGAGGGAGAAAAGAATTCCATGTAGGACATCATTAGGTCAGCTGACAAAATGGAATGTGAACAGTAGCTTAGATGAAAGAGTATTTATAAAAGAGTATTAAATTTATATATTTAATAATTATTGTGGTTTTTTAGTAAAATGTACTTCTTTGGAACTAGACACTGAAATATTTAGAGCATAAGGGATATGTTGTATGCAAAATCAGATGAATGCAAAAATGATGTATATAAAACCAGGAGTATATTGCTATGTAAATACATACACAGTACACAAATGTTAAAGACCTTTTCTTCATAATGTTAATAGGTGAATCTGGGCCAATGTTTTTAAGTGTTCTTCATGCTATTTTTATTTTTGCAACTCTTTGGTTCTTTGAAATTATTTGCAAATAAGTTAATTTAAAAAGAGTGATTAATAGCTGTTAAGGAATAAAATGACTCAAACTTAAAATATTATCACATCCACTTAAAAATTCCAAGAGAATTTTCACTATTCAATTTTAATGCCATAGCATATTTTGGAAATAACACCATTCAAATAAATAAAAAAATAAAATGTAACGAAAGAAACTAAAACATACTGAGTTGTTGTTTTTTTTCCCCGTAGGTTCAAGATTCAAGTGATGTGATTACAGAAGGTAGGATTCGTGTGGTTTTCAGCATTCCATGTGAGCCCAATCTTGACGCTCTAATACAGAACCAGCATGTGAGTATAGTAGTTCATGTTGCTTCTTATAGAATATCAATAAGCTTTTAAAACGCTAGAATATTTTTGCCAGCTTTTTAAAATTTATTTCAAATATTTTAAGAATAAGTGTGAAATCTGTGCTCAAAAATTCAATTAATCTAGCATGTGCAAGTCCACCTGGGTTTGATCCCCAGCACTGAAAAATTTTTTTTTTTTTTTTTTTTAAACAGTACTGGGGATGAAACTCAGAACCTCATGCATGGTAGACAGGTGCTTTGCCAGGGAGTTATACCTCCACCCTCATGTAGAATCTTTAAGGGAAAAAAAGACACTGAAATCCCCTTTTTAATTTATAATAATTCAAAGCCTCCATTTTTAGTTACAGTGTCCAGTGGCCTTTCTGTGAAGGTTATCTACTAAGCTTAAAGGGATAGTCTCAATTCTAAAGAATATTGGAAAACCGAATTTAAATTCCCTGCAACATTTTTAGGATTTTTCCTCCAAAAATGTTCACTGGCCTCCTTTTCCCCTGTTAAAATATGGGGAAGTTTCTGATAACTATCATTTATTCTTATTAATGATCCAATAATTAACTCGACTAAAATTAATTTGCCATCAACCAGCTACTGCTGCTTTTGCTTTCATATTTTCCTAATGATAAAATCCAAGGCTTTATATCCTGTGAAGCAAATTTAAGGCATTAAGCATCAACACACCTTGAGGAAACTTTATATATAGAAAGCAGGGATGTCCCTTAAATTTTTTTAAAAAAGAAATCATTAGGTCTCTGTTGGAGAAAGAATTTAGACAGCATAGTCAGGAAACCAGTAGAGTGGCTCATTAGACAGAAAAACTAGAATTTTGTTCTGGAAGTTGGTGAGGGAGAAGAACCTGTGTTCCTTCACCCCTGGCTTCTAGATCCAAAAGAGCCTACCCACTTACAGCTTGTGAGCATACCTTCTCCAGTATAATTCCTATCCTCTTCACATGCCTTTTTAAAATTTTCACTCAAGCCTTTTTCTCTACCCAACCTTTTCAGTTATATATTTTATAATTTAAAGGTTATCTGTGATAATTTTAATTAATTTTTAATTATAGCATAGTCTAGCATTTCTCAAAAGGTATTTGGAGCAGCATAATTATATATCTATAGGAATTATGGAAATAGGACTCTTCTGCATGTGGAAGGACTGTTGACATCTTTGGCCCCTGAGCACTAAGCACCAGTAGCCCATCCAATCAATTATTATAATTCAGTGTACCATGACACATTTCTAAATGCTTATTAGTGGTACTACTTGTACATACTACCTTGATTCTTCCAAACTATTCTGGACATACTTGATTTGTATTATTCTAAATCTGATGGTGTTCTTTATGGAAAAAAAAAGAATGTTACATTCTTTACTAGCTTATTTACACATTTTACTAGTAACTTTATATTCCATCAAGAACAATTATTCATTGGGCAGGGGTTATTGTAAATATGATCAATAAAATAATGGTAGCTGATTTAATTCCTCACCAATCTCTAGAAATTTGGTATTTGCTGGTAATAAAATTTCCTTATATTCATATCAGATATGAACATAAATTAAGAATATAAACTATTCATATAATTAATATATGTATAAAAATGAATGTATTACTCCTATATACATTATAAAAGGAGTATATGATAGTTGGTACTGGATTTGTGAATTGATTCCTGACTAAAAATTGTATCCTGTTTTTTGGGGGGTTGTTTGGTTTTTATGGTACTGGGGATTGAACACAGGGCTGCAAAATCACTGAGCTACATTCCCAGTCCTTTTTATTTTTTATTTTGAGACAGGGTCTCGCTAAATTGCCTCTGGCCTCAAACTTGCTATCCTCCTGCCTCAGCCTCTGGAGTCACTGGGATTATAGGCATGTGCCACCATTACTTCTTTTTGTTAATTTGACAATCTTTATGGTTTCTCCCCTATACAAATTTAAGTTTATATTTCATTGACTTTATTATTATGAGCCTATACATACTTACTACTTTGGTAGATATTTAGGGGAAAAGAATATAACATGTACATATATGAAAAACACTTTTAATTTTGCTCAGTTGCAATTATTTTGATGACAAACTTATGTTTTAATTCAGTATGATATTGTTAAGGCCTCATTTTGTCCCTGGTACTTTACTTGGCCCTGCTTGGAATATGAAAATAAGTTTATAAAAAATTCTTGCCTGTGGAGTTTGCCATTTAGTACTTACAGTAGAGTTTTATTTCTTAAGACAGTTTCACAAACTGTATATTTCCTCCCCCTTTCATCTGTCCTTGGGAATTCTGTCCTTTAAGGAGAAAAAGAGAGGAGCAGAAAAATTCTGCCTTCAGTTCCTTTCAAAAAAAAGGGGAAATGGATCTAAATGAGAATCCTTATATTGCCACAATCCAATGGTTAGTGATGTCTTGATTATCTCCAAATTTTAAAGGTAAAGAAATAATATTTAATGTAGATTTGTGTTTCCATAATTGACCTTTTTGTTTTTATATTTAAAGAAATATTCTATAAAGTACAACCCAGGATATGTGTTGGCCAGTCGCCTTGGAGTGAGTGGATACCTTGTTTCAAGGTTTACAGGAAGTATTTTTATTGGAAGAGGATCTAGGAGAAAGTAAGTTTTCGTTAGAAAAATGTACTTAAAGTGGCAGAAAAATAAGTGATAAAGATTAAATGCCTAGTATTTCAATATTTATTTTCTTATTAATTGCTGTGAATTTTCTTTTAAAATTGTGCATTACTTCCTCTGATGGTGATCTTTTATCTGAATGGCATGTATTAGGTGGTTGGAGAGATAGCTTTTATATTGTAGCAGCTACCAAATTGAACCTTGAAAAAAGGTATCAGAGGGTGTGTGTGGAACCTCAATATATATTTGCTTGCATTTTGTTATTTCATTTTCCTCTCATTACATAATTTTTTTACATATTGTGTTGATTTGGGTTTTGAAGCCTTTCCTCTAGTTTTTCAATTACTGTTTATTAGAAATAACCATAATTAAAATAAAGAACTTAAAAACAGAGTAGAAAGGAAAAGGTTTTACTGCTTGAACAAATTTTTAAATTTGCATGTGTGTTTGTGTGTGCGGTTTAAATTTAGCCCTCATGGAGACCATAAAGCAAATGTGGGTTTAAACCTTAAATTCAACAAAAAAAATGAGGAGGTACCTGGATATACTAAGAAAGTTGGAAGTGAATGGATGTATTCATCTGCAGCAGAACAACTTCTTGCAGAGTACTTAGAGAGGTAAGTGTCTGGCAAAATTCTACTAGACACACAAAAACTTACAAATATACTATTCCTTTTGTCTTGCTTATACCAGTTTTAGAAATAATTCCTTTAGACCAGAAAAATGATAGTTGTACTCCATTTATGTACATTGAACAAAAAAATAAAATAAATAAAATAAATAAATAAATAAAAAGAAGAAATTCCTTTAGAAAAATGTACAACAGCACATTTGTGTTAACATTCTTTTAAAAAACATGTTAACATTTTCTTTAGTAAATGTTAACTGAGTTACTGAATAACAAATAGTTACAGAAATATGCAAGCTTCTGATTTACAAGTTCTTTCCATTGTTCCACTGGTTTGTTTCTGACCTTATATTTGAGGAGCCCTTATATTTGAGGATGTCTAGGGCTCCTCTAACAAAGTGTCATAAACTGGGTGGCTTAAGCAACGTGAACTCATTGTCTCATGGTTCTGGTAACCTGAATCATGATGTCAACAGAGCAATAGTCCTTCTCAAGGAAATAGAGAAGTGCCTGTCTCGTAGCTTCTTTTTTTTTTTTGGGGGGGGGGGGTACTAGGGATTGAACCCAGGAGCACTGGGCCACTGAGCCACATCCCCAGCCCTATTTTTGTATTTTTTATTTAGAGACAGGGTTTCACTGAGTTGCTTAGGGCCTCGCTAAGTTGCTGGGGCTGGCTTTGAACTCGGGATCCTCCTGCCTCAGCCTCCCGAGTCGCTGGGATTACAGGCGTGCACCACTGCGCCTGGCTTGTCTTGTAGCTTCTTATAGACTTATGTTCCTTGGCTTGTAGATACATCTCTCCAATCTTCCATCTTCAAAAATTTAGATTGTTTCTTCTATTCACTTTCATATTTCTTCAAAAGGTCATGTTTAAATGGCTTTTTTTTTTTCAACTTTAATTAAAATCATTTAATTTGATTTTTTCTTTGCTTGTTTTTTGTTTTGGGATTGAACCCAGGGGCACTTAACCACTGAACCACATCCTCAGCCTTTTGTATGTTTTATTTTGAGACAGGATCTCACTAAGTTGCTTAGGGCCTTGCTGAGTTGCTGAGGCTAGCTTTGAATTTACAATCTTCCTGCATCAGCCTTCTGAGCCACTGGGATTACAGATGTGTTCCGCCATGCCCAGCCATTCATCCAATTGGAGAGACTTCTAATTGAGCTTTGGCTTTTCCCCATTCCCCAACTTCTCCACAGACATACATATTCCTCC
The DNA here is from genome assembly GCA_020662805.1 of Glaucomys volans. Classification (NCBI taxonomy): domain Eukaryota; kingdom Metazoa; phylum Chordata; class Mammalia; order Rodentia; family Sciuridae; genus Glaucomys; species Glaucomys volans. Next base: position 686,908 of record JAJEJO010050248.1, read on the forward strand.
TCTTGCTAAAGTTTTGTCACCTTTTTTTGGTTAATCTATATTTAAGGTTTATAAATATTCACAGCTACCTTATAGAGTATTATTATATTTCCTTTCTTGTACATATTTTTATTTTCTCTGATGCTTTTTCATTTGCTTGTTATTTATATTTTCATAAATAATTCAACCTTAAACTGTGGCATGCCTTTGAAACTCAGTGCTGTCCAATGGATCAGGGATCTCTCAATTCCATTTTCTTCTTAAAGACTCCTTCGTAGAACCTTGTGTCTTCCTGCCTCAGTTGGAACACTGATTGCTCTCTAGGGCTGTTGCACAGCTCTTACTCTGAAATTTCCCTCTACTGTCCTCCTAGGAATTTCCCCTCGATATCGCTTTGTATAGGATGCCTTCTTCGGGCTCCACACCATATTCTTTTCTTGTTTATGACTCCATTTTGATGGAGCATTTATTGTGAGTCAGGAAATGCCTTTATTCTTCTCCTATCCTTGATTGATAGCTTGCCTGGATTGGAGATTGTTTTCCCTCAGAATTTTGAAAGTGTACTTGAGTGGGGCTTATCAAGGGACTTTGCTATTTCTGAAAAGGACCTCCTAGTATCACTCCATATGTATTTCTTTTCTCTTTGGCTAATTTTCCCAGAGAGAGATCCTCTAGCCTTTTCTTGCACCATAGATGTGGGCAACAAAACTAACTGCTCGTTTTTTGGAAATAAATCAGGGAAAAGGCCTCACTAGCAGGGGATTACTGTGCTACACCCCTCACATCTCTTCAGGACTGAATGACCTGGTTCCCTGACAGCAGTAATGCTGCTGACAGCTCTCAGCTACAGGCTGTCTTCAAGAATTGCCTGAAGTTGCATCCCCTTTCCACAGTAGCCACAGATCCAGTGCCTGACATGGATGGAGGGGTAAAGGCCCAAGCAACTTGATTACTCCAGAGCAGGACAAGTCTAAAGGGCTGTGCTAGTTGAGATCTTTATAGGTTTGGCCAAGGAATTCAAGAATGAATCACAGATCAGTTTCTCCCTGTGCCCAATTCTACTTCGTTCCTCTCTTCCTCTCTTCCACAGGTGTTAATTCCACAAGCACTTTCTACTAAACTTCTTGCATGCTTATCTCCATCTCAGAGTCTGCTCCCTGGGGACATTCTGCTGCCTGGAAATGCATTGTGTAGTACTTATACTTCCATTAATCCTCTTTTCAGCATGGCACCTTATCACCCCTCCCAACTGCCTGAGTCTGGTGTATCTAAGGCTAGGGTATCTCCTATTTGACCTCTCCAAAATATAAACTACAGGTCTTCTGTTGGGGTGGTAGACAAGTAACCACCATATGACTGTCTAACTACTTGTTATATACATTTTCAACTAAAATCCTGTTAGTCAATCCATGCTGCAACCTTCAAGTGTACCTGAAGCCCATAATTCCTAAGCTTTTGCAGGGTTCTTTGGTTCTGGCTTCTTGTATTTTGTTTTTGTGTTATTCAGTTGTAGAAGGCTCAAGAGCTAATCCTCCATACTTTTCCTTGCACAATGAATGTGGGGAACAAAATTGACTACTAGTATTCTGGAAATTAACCAAGGAAAAGAGATGCTACAAAAGTACAGTTCACAAACTGGGAGAGTTTGAACTGAAAATAAGAGGATGCTTTCCTTAAGCACACTTTATAAAACATAAAGGAAAAAGCATTCGGACCTTTTTTGTGATTAGCTGAAATTGCTTATTGGTAACTTCCCCTACTGGGGGTTGAGGGTTCAGCTTATTCCTGTCTGTGAAGTCCTGTAACACTCACCCATCCACTTTCCAGTTTCTGAAAAGTTGTTAACAATTCTTGCATGCTGTTAGATACTCTGCTTCTGTCTTCATCTGTGTTTCTAGGTGTGTGGACTTCTTTGCACTTAACTGTCCCATATGTTCAGTCTGCTTATATGTACCTGAAAGTCCTGCACTATTCAGAAAGAAGTGGAGTTTTGAAAAATATCAGAAGAAGCTTTTAATCCATTTTGATCTACTATATTGTGGTGTGCTCCAGCTTTGTTGAAAACATTAGAAAATGAGCTTATAAATATTTTTGTTCATTTATCACCTGTCATTGTAATCAAAGAAGAATTGGAGTCATAATTGAAGTATTTTATAAGTTTAGGGATTTCTCCCTCAGCCAGGGGGAATTTTTCAAAGGTATAGATGTACTCTGGCTTTCAAATCATTCAGTCTCTATTCCTTATTAATAATGTCCCTTAATGATAAGTCTTCAGTAATGTTACATGTCCCCTCAGGATCTGAAATCATTTCATGGAAATTTATGTGAAATGAGCCATATATATTTTTAAAGCAATATTTTTGCTTGTTTGTTTGACTAGAGCACCAGAACTATTTAGTTATATAGCCAAAAATAGCCAAGAAGATGTGTTCTATGAAGATGACATTTGGCCTGGAGAAAATGAGAATGGGTAAGCAAGATTCATGGTATTTATTGCCTCATAATTCAACTTCATGATTCCATTGAAGAGTGCACCTAGTTTATCAAAAAATTTATCATGTTATCCCTTTTGTTTTGTTTGGTATTGTTTCATTTTTCCTTTAATAGCTTAATAGAAATTTTATTTTGTTAATATCAACAAATAATTTTTAAATTAATTTTTTTCTGGATTTTTTATTGACAGAGCATGTCCGTTTTGTTAGATTTATAGTCATAATTAAGTTTACTAATTATTTATTACATAAATTTGCCACAGTTCTCAGAAAGTTTATATCATCTCTTTAAGCCTTCAGAAAGTCTTAATAAATGTGGAAAATATTTTGTTGTTGTTTTGTTGTTATTATAGTGCAGAGAAAGTTCAAGAAATTATTACTTGGCTAAAAGGACATCCTGTCAGTACTTTGTCTCGTTCTTCTTGTGATTTACAAATTCTGGATGCAGCTATTGTCGAGAAAATTGAGGAAGAAGTTGAAAAGTGCAAGGTACCAACTTTCAATAACCAGAATTATTGATGAAATTTTAAGTTAAATGTACTTGTATTATTTTACAAATAATTCAGTTGCTTCAACCAACTAATATAAATATTCAATGATTCTAATTAATATAAAATAATTTTATAATTTTAAAAAGCATTCTAACCATTTCCAATGGCATTAGTAAGTTCATCTGAACAAATATAAGTATACTTGAGTATATAAAAACCATAGGATTTAAATTTTATTTCTCTGTAGTGTTTCCAGGTTTGTTTTTGGCAGCGGGCAGTGGGGTGTTACTGGGGATTGAACTCAGGGACACCCAACCACTGAGCCACATTCCCAGCCCTATTTTGTATTTTATTTAAAGACAGGGTCTCACTGAGTTGCTTAGCACTTCACTTTTTCCAGAAGCTGGTTTTGAACTCAAAATCCTCCTGCCTCAACCTCCCAAGCCACTGGGATTACAGGCGTTCACCATTGTGCCTGGCTGTTTCCAGTTTTAAGAGTTAATATTTTGTGATTCTAGTCAAGATAGATAAGTTAATCCTCATTTCTTTCTGTCCTAATAACTACATTCTTTAAAGGTACAATTCAAATGTTTATAGAACATAAAAGTTTATTTAATTAGCTTTTATTAAATTAGTACTAAAATGTACTTTTGAGCAGGACATTGTTGCACATGCCTGTAATCCCAGTGGCTCAGGAGGCTGAGGCAAATTCAAAGCCAGTCTCAGCAACTTAACAAGGCTCTAAGTAACTTAACAAGACCCTGACTTTAAAAAACAGGAGGTGGGGAGGCAGACTGGGGATATGGCTTGTTGGTTAAGTAACCCTGAGTTCAATCCCTGGTACCTAAATAAATAAATAAATGTGCTTTTGAGGTAGGCAGGCTGTGCATGCCAATAATCCCAGTGACTTGGTAGGATCACAAGTTCAAGGTCATGTCTGGCAATTTAGGAAAATCCTGTCTCAAAATTAAAAATACAATGAGCTGGGTATGTAGCTTGGTGATAAAGACCCCTGGGTTCAATCCCCAGTGCCCAAAATAAGCAAATAAATAAAAATAAAATACACTTTTGTCACTCATACTCATTCAGCTATCAGGAGTATTTGAAATCCTGCTCTCTCTCTCTCTCCTCTTTCTCATATTGTGCTTTTTCAAAGCAATAAACTTCTATAGTAGACTTACGTATTTTATCTATTTTAATCTTCTATCATGGCACAATAGAAAATGGATTGATTTCATTGCTTTTTTAAAACATTTTATTTTTCACAAATTTGCCTTTTTTATTAAAATGATTGCTTTGCTAGCATGGCACTCTCTGTTTTGAACTAATAGTAGAGTTAAGACCTGCACTCATGCTATCTCCACCACTCTGTTTGAATCCCTCTTCTGATATTTATAACTTTATATTTTTTCAACCTTGGACTGAGGTCTACTCCATAGTAGAGCACTTGTAAATCATGCCGGAAGCCCTGGGTCCAAGCCCCAATTCAGGAGGAAAAAAATTTTTTAACCCTTTCCATGCCTCCATTTCCTCATTGGTAAATGGGAATAAAAGAGTACCTACCTCATAAGGTCATCACAAAGAGCAACTGAGTTAATACATGTAAATTCCTTTTAAAAATGCCTAGCCTGGGCTGGGGTTGTGGCTCAGTGGTAGAACCCTCACCTGGCATGTGTGAGGCACTGGGTTCGATTCTCAGCACCACATAAAAATGAATAAATGAAATAAAAGATATTCTGTCCATCTACAACTAAAAAATATTTTTAAAAAATGAATTAAACAATGCCTAGCCTACTGTTACTGCCTAATAATCATTATCTACTATTGTAATTATTATTATTACTTGAATTTTCTGTGATTGCAGTATAGAAAATCACCACTAGATGACTCTTTTTCTCTTTAGGGAAAATGGTAAGACTCAAAGCTGAGTTTGGGGGTAGATGCTGGAGCAAATCCAAGGCCTCACACGTTTAGGCATGTGCTCCACAACTAAACTGCACCTTCTGAATGAAGTTTGAGAATCACATTCCCTGATCAGGCTATGGTGTAATAATGCCTAGGAATATATTAGAGCATTTGGGTTGTTTTTCCACTGTAGTACTCCAGGTGTCTAAATTTTTTTTTTTTTTTTTAGTGCCTTTAAATCTCTTGTGATAGCCGGGCGAGGTGGCGCACGCCTGTAATCCCAGCACTTGGGAGGCTGAGGCAGGAGGATCACGAGTTCAAAGCCAGCCTCAGCAACTTAGTGAGGCCCTAAGCAACTCAGTGAGACCCTGTCTCTAAATAAAATATAAAATAGGGCTGAGGATATGACTCAGTGGTGGAGTACCCTGGGTTCAATCCTCAGTACCAAAAATAAATTAATAATAAATAAATAAATAAATAAATAAATAAATCTCTTGTGATATTCTTCTTGCTGCAGTCCGTTATTCCATCTATCCTGCTGTGGGCTGAAAACATGGACACCTTATCAATATGGTCTTCACTATTTGCCTATTAAAATTGCATTATCTCTCCATATTGCCCATCTCTCTTCCCTGCTCACTTTTTTTCTTAACTGGAATAAGCAGTTCACTGCTTTATTCTTAGCACTGTGATCAATCAGTGTAACTTTAACAAATATTTATTGAAGGAACAGATAAAATGTCTTGTAATAAAAGAAAATAGACACTGTTTAAAGACTTGAGCACTTATACTATGTAAATGCATGAACTCCATAGTTTATGGATGCTTCTTGGGGACTGTTTGATGTTCTCTTGTCCTTATTTGCAAAAGTGATGTTGTAAAGATAGATCTAAACATAGAACTGCTGTTATTTCTCAAATCAGGTTAATGCTCACTATTTTCAAAACCTATTATTTCATGGAATGCAGTGGATATAAATTATTCCCACTGTTTTATTAGCTAGAACAGGTAATATTATTGCCCTCCTACAGATGGAAGGAATCTAATGCTTAAAGCATAGTTCACAGAACTAACAAGTAAAAAGGACAGGGAAAAACCCTTCCAGCATTCTGTAGATATTCCAAAGTTTCAAACATCAAATATCACAATAAATCCAAAAGGCAAACATTTTGTCAAATGAATTCAAGCTTAGTTTTTATAAATACCCATAAAATCCATGGTTTTCTCACAGAAAATACTTTATACCTTTCTTTCTTAGATAAAAATCTTTGCTGGCATTCTCTGTAATTCTTTTTAGAGAAGAAAAAAAGCCATTTGAATAAGATGGCACTTATATAAAGTTCAAAATAATCTAATCTTTTGTGTTAGAAGTAAGTTCACTTTGGGGTAGGCTAGTAAATACAAGGAACTGGAGAAGGTTTCTTGTGGTTAAGTAATAGTGTTTCTTGGATCGGGTGTAGATACACATAGAGGTACTTAAAGAATTCATTGGGCTAGATACTTGTAACTTTGCATTTTTCTATGTCATACTTTAAAAAATTTTTAATAGCCGGGCGTGGTGGCGCCCACCTGTAATCCAAGCGACTTGGGAGGCTGAGTCAGGAGGATCGCGAATTCAAAGCCAGCCTCAGCAACTTAGCGAGGCCCTAAGCAACTCAGTGAGACCCTGTCTCTAAATAAAATACAAAATAGGGCTGGGGATGTGGCTCAGTGGCTGAATGTCCCTGAGTTCAATCCCTGGTTAAAAAAAAAAAAAAAAAAAAAAAAAATTTTAAATAAGAATTTAGGTTTATAGGCATTTTGTAAATGTTTATTTGATTCCCCCTTATAGTAGTTGTAGAACTTTGGATATTCTTTTTTTTTTAATATTTTTTTTTTTTTTAGTTGTCAATGAATCTTTTATTTTATTTAGTTATATGTGGTGCTGATTGTCAAACCCAGGGCCTCACACATGCCAGGCAAGCACTCTACCACTGAGCCACAACTCCAGCCCTTGATATTCTTAAAATTAATCATTTCATTTGGCTTTATAAGCTTTTTCGTGTTGATTTTTACTTTTGGCTCTATAAACTTCAGAGATGTTGAAGTAGTGAACACTGCTTTTATAATTTTACATACAAAGATTTTTCTTTCCTCAGCAAAGAAAGAATAATAAGAAGGTACGAGTGACAGTGAAGCCTCATTTGCTGTACAGAGTAAGTTCCTGCAAAGAATTCAAAGTAGTTGCTTTTACTTTGGAAATGTTTTCAATATATTAGAAAAACTTTTAATGAGAATTAACAGCTGTCTTCTTTTCAGCCCTTAGAACAGCAACATGGAGTCATTCCTGATCGGGATGCAGAATTTCGTCTCTTTGACCGTGTTGTAAACGTGAGAGAGAATTTTTCAGTTCCAGTTGGCCTTCGGGGCACCATCATAGGAATCAAAGGGGGTAATGTCTCAGTACTTGATGTGTCTTCAGCTGCACTTGTATAATAAAGCACAAATTTGTGTTTTTCATATCAAAGCAGAAAAAAACACATAACAAGAAAAAACTAAATCCTTTTATGTTGGGGCTGATGATATAGCTCAGTTGGTAGAGTGCTTGCCTGTCAAGCACAAGGCCCTGGGTTCAATCCCCAGCACCGCAAAAAAAAAAAATCTTTTATGTTATAGCTTTTTGGAAATTTTTTTTTCTTTCTACTTTGTATTTGTTAGAAAATTCTCCATTTTTGTCTGTTTAATCATCTGAGACATAGTTAAAATGGGGAAGTTGAGGTGGAGCTGTCAGAAATTTGGTGGTTTATATTTATCACACTAAAATTATTTAAGATCTTTGAGGATGAACATATGCTTTTATGAAACAAGAGGAAATTTTCACCACTTTTCCTTAAACATTTTTTTGTTGTTGTTACCAGGAATTGAACTCAGGAGTGCTTAAGCACTGAGCCACATCTCCAGCCCTTTTTTATATTTTATTTAGAGACAGGGTCTCGCTAAGTTGCTGAGGCTGGCTTTGAACTTCCAGTCCTCCTGCTTTAGCCTCCGAGCCACTCCGAGGGATTACAGGCTTATGCCACTGAGCCCCGCCTTTAAACTTTTGTCTAATCTTGCTCAGAGCTTTACTTTAATTTCCATTGTTATATCTAGGATTCTATGAAGAAATAAACAAACATGACATCATTTACAGTTGAAGACTTGAGAATTAAATTTATTAATTCAAATGTTGTGAAGAAAACTAGATTATATAAAATAGACCTGTCAATCTGTTGAACAATAATGTGCACGTAGTTAGCACTACTGTACTGTGCACTTTAAAATGGTTAAGATGGTAAATTTTATGTGTTTTTATATTTTTTTGTTTTTTTTTGGTGCTAGAGATTGAACCCAGGAAATTGTGCCTACTGAGTACTAGCTCTACCACTGACTACATCCCCAGCCTCTGTGGTGTGTGTTTTTACCAAAATTTAAAAAGGAGATGTGGGGGATGGTACACACCCATAATCCCAGTGACTTAGGAGACTGAGGCAAAAGGCTCACAGGTTTGAGGCCAGCCTGAGTAATTTTGTGAGACCCCCATCTCAAAGTAAAAAATAAAAAAGGCTGGAAATGGAGCTCAGGGTAACGTGCCTCTGGGTTCAATGCCAAGTACTGGAGGAAAGAAAGAAAGAGAGAGAGGGAGGGAGGGAGGGAGGGAGGGAAGAATGAAAAAGGAGGATGCATCTAAGGCTCTATGGGAGGGAGGGAGGGAGGAAGGAAAGAAAGAAAGAAGGAAGGGAGGGAGGGAGGGAGGAAGAGGAGAATGAAACAGGAGGATGCATCTAAGGCTCTAAATGTATCCCAAAGAGGTATCTGGAGTGAGCAACTTTATGACACAGATTCCAAAAACAGTCAGCCCCAACATGAAGCAGCAAATTGCGTGCCCAGGCATCTGGGGACTTTGCAGCACTGTCTCTCCATGTGCCAGCCACTCCACCTCTTAGTCTCACCATCCCCAAAAGGAAGAATAGGAGGCTACAGGCATATTCAGTCTCAACAATGTGCCAGGTGCTTAACAACCTTCACAGCCACTTCAGAGGTGGATATTATTTCTTTACCTGAGAGGTTAAATTATTTGCCCATATTGACACAGATAAGTAGAAGAGCTAGAATTTGAACTCTTTCCCCGGATTCCTACCTTACTTTGAGCAGTGGTTCTCTACATTTTCCATCTGCAGGTCCTTTTTGGATCTTCTCTGCCCACTTACCTCTAATAGAGAATTTTTTTCTTTTTTTTTTTTTTTCCTTTTTTTTTTTTATTTTTTGGATTTATTTTCAGCTACAGGGGTATTATGAAGCAAATGCCCTTCATCTGCTGTTCAGATATTGAGTTTATGGATTGTGCTTTAATTAGTTGTCCTGATAAGGCATCAGAGCTGAGAGAGTAAAAGTTGCCTTTCTTTTGACAACTCCTCTCAGTAATAGCAGCCTCTTGGGATTTTGTCTTGAGAAGGATTTTTTTTAGTATTATTTTTTAGTTATTGATGGACCTGTATTTTCTTTATTTATTTGCCAGTGCTGAGAATCAAACCCAGTGCCTCAAATGTGCTAGGTAAGCACTCTACCATTGAGCCACAACTCCAGCCCTTGAGGATTTTAAGGCTGCAGTAGAGTAGAGATGAGTCTGCTGAGTAGAGAAGGGCTTCATTAATTAAACATGTCTGCTGTGCACATGGAATGGTGAGGGGAATATTTTTCATTTCCCACCTCAGCTGAATGTCAACAATACTCTCATCTATAATCTTCTCAGGAAGTAGCACTCTCTCATATGGGAAGGGGAACCTAGAGCTGTGTCTTAAGCCTTAGCCTTCAGAGGAGAAACTTCTGCCTCTTATTCAATTTTAGTTTCTTGAATTTGAATTTAGGTAAGAGTAGCATATTGAAAGATACAGATGGATGAACTCTTTTTTTTTTTTTTTTTTTGGTGGTGGTACTAGGGAATGAACCCAAGTTCATGCAGAACAAGCACTCCACCAACTACATCCCCAGCCCCAGATAGATGAACTCTTACCACCTGGTTTCAACTGGGCAACGAAACACCAGGTTGGGAGACAGTACTCATGAGAGGCTAGCTTAGTATCAGATATTGCAGAATCATTTTTTTCCACACTTTTGGTGCATTATAATTGTACATGATGATGGGATTTGTTGCTGCATATTCATACATGTGCACAATATAACAATATTTAGCCAATATCACTCCCTAGGACTTCCCACTCCCTCCCCTCCTCCTAGCTCCTAGTCCCTTTCCTCTATTGATCTCCCTTTGATTTTCATGATCTCCACCCCCTCCCCACCTTTCTTTCCCTTTTTCCTCTCTAGCCTCCACATATGAGAAAAAATATACAACCTATACAACCCTTCACCTTCTGAGTTGGACTTATTTTGCTTGATATAATGGTCTGAAGTTCCATCCATTTTCCTGCAAATGACATAATTTCAGTTTTCTTTATGGCTAAATAAAACTTCATTGTGTATACATACCACATTTTCTTTATCCATTCATCCATTGATGGACACCTAGGCTGGTTCTATAGTTTGACTAATATGAATTGTGCTGCTATAAATACGGATATACATGTATCACTGTAGTATGATAATTTTTATTCTTTAGGATAAATACCTTGGAGTATTATAGCTGAGTCATAAGGTGGCAGATATTGTATATACTTCTCCACAATTTTAACTGGTTGAATGAAGATTGACTGACAAACTGATTTTAAGAAATTGGCTAATTTAACTTTGGAGACTGACAACTCCAAAATTTCAGGCCATTTCCAGCGGGCTGGAAATTCCAGCAGGAGTAGATTTTGCGGTCGAGTCTGGTGGCAAAATTTCTTCCTTTTGGGATTCCAAATCTTTTCTCTTACGACTTTCAACTAATCAGATGAAACCCACACGAATTATGAAGGTTATTTTGCTCAAAGTCTGCTAACTTAAATGTTAGTCATAGCTTAAAAGTAGTTTCATAGCAACATCCACATGAGTGTTCAACCAGTTGGACACCACAGCTTAACCAGGTTCAGACATAAAAATCAACCAACGTGACTATCTTAGACAAAGGGCTCCCAAAGTATAGTACTTTCTAGTATACATGAGATGACTTTACATAAAATAGGGGCAATTCATTAAATAACATTGATCAGTGATTCTTTTATATTGTATTTTCATCCTGATTATTTTCAGAAGAAATAATCCATTTGGTATGAGCCCTGGCACCTCTCTAATGGTTATTTATAACAAAGAAAAGCAAGATCAGAATTCCGCAAGAAATTAGTTGTTTTCTTTTCTTTTTCTTTTTTTGTTTTTCTTTTTGTTGGTACTGGGAATTGAACCCAAGGCCTCCTACATGCTAGGCAGGCACTTTAAAACTGAGCTACACTCTTAGCCCTTTTTGTTTTTGTTTTGAGACAGGGTATCACTAAGTTGCCAAGGCTGGCCTTGAACTTTTGATCCTACTGGCCTAGCCTCCCCAGAAGCTAAAAATTACAGGTGTGCTTGTCAGCCTGTTTTGTAGAAATCAACAAGCTGATTTCTTTTTTCTTTTTTTTTCTTTTTTTTTCTTTTTTTTTTTTTTTGGTTCTGGGGGTTGAACTTAGGGGCACTTGACCACTGAGCCACATCCCCAGCCCTATTTTGTATTTTATTTAGAGACAGGGTCTCACTGAGTTGCTCAGGGCCTTGCTAAGTTGCTGAGGCTGGCTTTGAAAAAAAGACAAAATTGAAAAATTTATACTACCTGATTACAAAATGTATAAAGCTTGAATAATGGAAAACAGCATAGATTAGTGGACTAGAACTAGACTCCAGAAACAGACCTATATATTTATGGTCAATGGTTTTTTTAATGAAGGTGCCAAGGTAGCTGAATGGAAAAGGGATAATCTCTTCCACAAATGACACTGGAATAATGAGACCACTATAGCAAGAAATGAATACAAACCCTTACCTTATACCTTCTACAGAAATTAGTTTAAGATGAATCAGAGACTTAAATGTAAGAGATAAAATTATAAAAACTTCTGGGAAAAATACTAATAACCTAGAATTTGTTAAAGACATCTTAAATAGCGTATAAAAAGCCTGAAATATAAAAATATTGATCATTTGGATTTCATGAAAATTAAAGATGCTTTCTCTTCAAAGACATGACTACATACCAGATATGGTAGCACAATCCTGTAATCCCAGCAATTCAGGAGACAGAGGCCGGAAGATCACAAACTTAAGGCCTGCCTGGGCAACTTTGCAATAACTTGTCTCAAAATTAAAAGGCTGAAGATGTAACTTGGTATATGACAGAAACTTGAAAGATGCTCAATGCCATTAGTCATTAAGAAATACAAATTAAATCCACAAAAAGAGCTGGGAATGGTCTTGGTGGGAGAGTCCTTGCCTATCTAATACACAAGGCCCTGGGTTCAATTCCCAAACCCCAGTACCAAAAAAAAAAAAAAATTTAAAGAGTTACCTTATCAAATGTTAATTTCAAACAAACAAACAAACTGTTAGCAGTATTGTGGAGCAACTAGAACTCGCCTGCATTGCCAGTGAGGATGTAAAATGATAAAACCACTTTGGCAAGTAGGTTCTTAAAAAAGCTATTAAGCATGCATGTACCATAAAACCCAGCTATTCCATAGCTATTGCGTTCCTAGAGGCTTACCCGAGGAAATGAAGGGTTAAACACAAACAAGGTCTCGTTCATGACTCTTTGAAGCAGCTTTGTATATAATGGCCAGAAAACTAGGAACAATCCAAATGCCCATCAACAGGTGAGTAGATAAACAAATTGTTAGATTCTGTACAATGAAATATTTCTCAAACAATGAAAAAGAAAAAACTACTGATACATACAATGAGAGTGACACTCAAAATAATTATGCTGAAAGAGCCAGATAAAATAGGAATCCATCTCTATGATTTTATTTATATAAAAATTTAGAAATACAAGCTAATCTATGGTGACAGCAGACTTTTAGTGGTTTCCTGGAGAGGGAGAGTGTCGATTAGAAAAGGATACAAAACACTTTTGGAGTGATTATTTGTGATGACTTCATAATTAATTCCTTATGGTGAAACTCATATTCATGTTCTTTAAATATGGGCAGTTTATCCTGTTACTCATACCTCAGTAAAACTGTTAAAAAAAAAAAAAAAAAAAAGGTAACCAGTTAGAGTGGTGCCCTCTGTAATCCCAGCCACTCAGGAGACTGAGGCAAAAGGGTCATAAGTTTGAAGCCAACCTCGGCAGGGGCCTCAGAATTAAAAAAAAATTTTTTAAGAAAAACTAGGGACAAGCTCAATGGTACAGCACTCTTGCATTCAATCCCCAGTATTGAAAGAAAAAAAAAAGTGCATTCTTTGCAGCTAGCAGTTTCACTTCTAACCTAGGGAAGGATTTGCTTAAAGGACAGGTTTATACAATGTTCATGAGAGCAGTGTTTATAATAGCACAAGTTAGAAACAACCTAAATATCTGTCATCGGGGGAATGGATAGCACATGGCATATGCAGAGATGGAGTACTGTGCATCCAGAGAACAGAGTCAATGCAAAGACACACGCATGAATCTCACAGATACAATGGCAAAAGAATATGTTGTCTGTGATAGCATGTATATGTTTTAAAACTTGTAAAACAATACTACATATTATTAACGTGTACATATGTCATGATAGAACACTTGCCTAGCATGCCCATGGCCCTGGTTTCAATCCCCAGCACTGCAAAGAAGTTTTAAAGTATAGAAGTCATAACCAGCCAGGCATGATGGCGACTCAGGAGGCTGAGGCAGGAGGATCACAATTTCAAAGCTAGCCTCAGCAACTTAGCGAGGCCCTAAGCAACTCAGTGAGACCCTGTCTCTAAATAAAATACAAAATAGGGCTGGGGTTGTGGCTCAGTGGTCAAGTGCCCCTGAGTTCAATCCCCAGTTCCCCAAAAAAAAAGTCATAACCATCAAATTGAAGATAGTGGTTACCTAGTTGGGAATTGGGGTACAATGGTCTTCTCAGGCATTGTGTTGTTATATCATTCTTTGTATCCAGAATATTTTATATGAATTTTAAAAATAATTCTTCTGAATACTGAAAAACTTATCTGATTTTTCATCATATGAATTTTAGTCTCTCTCTTTCAATAGCTAATAGAGAAGCTGATGTACTATTTGAAGTATTATTTGATGAAGAATTTCCTGGAGGCTTAACAATAAGGTTTGTATTTCCAAATAATAGTTTCATTTTGTGACTATATCCATGTGACCTCTGATTTGCATAGTTTAGTTCAAGTACATGTAGTATACCATACTGACTACTAGGGATATAACAGTAAGACAGACATGCTTTTTGCCCTTATAGAGTTTGAATTTTAGTGAGAGAGGTAATTAAGCAACTAATTATAGCCTTAATTATTTAACTGACATGTAACAAGTGTGTGGAAGGAGAAACGAACAGTAGTTAACTGGGAGGAGAAGGAATAGTGAAGAGTGCTCAGAAAGACCAAGAAAAGCACATACAACAAAGGACATTTATGGTTAAATAACTTGAGAAGTAGAGATGTCCTTTAAATGCAGTAACTTGTAAGTCTTTTAGTAGAGTTGTGGGCCAGATTGGGTGGTTTGAGGAATTAATGGCAGGTGTAGTGGAGACAGGAAATGGAGGTAACCCTTGAGAAACCTGACTGAGAAGGAAAGGAGCAAGATGACTGGAAGCTAGCAGCTTTAAGGAACTAGGCTTGAATTATTTTTTAGTTAACATGAGTAAGACTTGACAAGGTCATTCTAACTCAAAGTTTAAAGTTATAGGAAAGATCCTGATGGTATAGAGGTACCATCGTGTATTAGAAAGTATGAGCTCTCTCACTTAAACTAATCTGGGGTAGGTTAATTAAAAACATCTGAGCCGGGTGTGGTGGCGCACGCCTATAATCCACGTGACTTGGGAGGCTGAGACAGGAGGATCACGATTTCAAAGCCAGCCTCAGCAACTTAGTGAGGCCCTAAGCAACTCAGTGAGACCCTGTCTCTAATTAAAATACAAAAAAGGGCTGGGGATATGGTTCAGTGGCCAAGTGTCCCTGAGTTCAATCCCTGGTTCTAAATAAGTAAATAAACAAACATCTGACTGGGCCGGGCACGGTGGCGCACGCCTGTAATCCAAGCGACTTGGGAGGCTGAGTCAGGAGGATCTCGAGTTCAAAGCCAGCCTCAGCAACTTGGCAAGGCCCTAAGCAACTCAGTGAGACCCTGTCTCTAAATAAAATACAAAATAGGGCTGGGAATGTGGCTCAGAGGTTAGGTGCCCCTGAGTTCAGTCTCCAGTTCCAAAAAAAAAAAAAAAATCTAGCTCAGTTTCCTCTTCTCTTCTATTTTGGTTAATGGATATTTAAAATTTTTTAATTATTCTTGCTTAGCCTCCGGGCGTAAAGTCACAGTCTTCAGTCCTCATACTATGTGGTCCCCTTCAAGATACTATTGTTTTGTTGTTGTTGTTGTTGTTGTTGTTGTTGTTGTTTTGGGGTTTTTTTGGTACTGGGGATTGAACTCAGGTGCACTCAACCACTGAGCCACATCCCCAGGCCTATTTTATATTTTATTTAGAGACAGGGTCTCACTGATTGCTTATGGCCTCGATAAGTTGCTGAGGCTGGCTTTGAACTCACAGTCCTCTTGCCTCAGCCTCCCAAGTGCTGGGACTACAGGCGTGTGCCACCGCACCCGGATGCTATTATTG
Organism: Glaucomys volans; assembly: GCA_020662805.1. Lineage (NCBI taxonomy): Eukaryota > Metazoa > Chordata > Mammalia > Rodentia > Sciuridae > Glaucomys > Glaucomys volans. Next base: position 702,526 of record JAJEJO010050248.1, read on the forward strand.
TTTTGAAACTCGAATATTAGCTGGGTATGTAACTCAGTGGTAGAGCACCTATGTAGCATGCTCTAGGCCCTGCATTTGACCCCCCAGTACCACAAAAAAAGAAAAAGAAACCTGAGTATACTTGTTGCCGAAAGACCTTCATGCCTATACTCTTTAAATACAGCAACAGAATCTGGTTCCCTTATTTGATTTTATTTTTCAAAAAATGTTTGATTACTAGTAACTTTAGCCATCTAACCTTTGAAAATACAGTTTTAGTCTATTTTTGTGTTTTTATCCCCCAGTGTCTTTTTTTCCCTCTCCTAGTTAAGGGCAGTGGGTTTCTTGACTGATGAGGGCTATATAAAAGATTCACTGCCTGCAGAATACTGATTTTCACAATACAGAATCTTTACTAAGTGTAGTTCTCATAAAAATAGGTATTTTATAGAAACCTTGCAGTTAAAAAGGTTTCTTATAAAAGAACTATATACTTTTGCTGGGTGTGGTGGGTATGGTGGCACACACCTATAATCCCAGTGACTCGGGCTGAGGCAGGAGGTTCACAGGTTCAAGGCCAGCCTTGGCAACCTAGCGAGACCCTATCCCAAATTTTTCTTTTAAATGTAAAAATGATTGAACCCCTGGGTTTAATCCTCAGGACCAAAAAAACAAAAAACTAATGTTTATTACTTTGATGATGGATTGTCCACCCTAAAATGATTTGATTCTTCTCCCCAGCATGTTTACTATTGTTTCCTTTTGATCCTGATACACCATTTCACTTAGGTGCTCACCTGGTAGAGGTTATCGACTGCCAACAAGTGCCTTGGTGAACCTTTCTCATGGGAGTCGCTCCGAAACAGGAAATCAGAAGTTGACAGCCATTGTGAAACCACAGCCAGCTGTGAATCACTACAGCTCAAATTCATCAGTTTCCTCCTCACATTTGGGAGGCCTCAACCATTCTCCTCAGTCCCTTTTTGTTCCTACTCAAGTAAGTCTGTCAGTGTTTAATTTCTCTCCGTCTTCTTTACAAAATCACCAATCATGGAAGACTTTCTAAAGGGAAACTTAATTTGACTTAGTTTTCCTTTTTTATTTAAAAAGTATGGTTCAAATCAATTCCAAAGTTGTTTTAAGATAGTGGGCTAGTAAAGAGTGCTGTTGTCCAGCTCCTACCAAGGCTAAGTCAGGAGGATCACAAGTTCAAGGCCCACTGAGCAATTTATTGAGACCATCTCAAGATTTAAAAATTTTTAAGAAGGTCTGGAGATATAGCTAAGTGGTAGAGCACTTGCTTAGAAGCAAGAGGTCCCTGGGTTTAATCCCTCTACCACAAAAAAGAAGAAGGAGAAGGAGAAGGAAGGAGAGGAGAGAAGGAGAAGGAGAAAAGAATGCATCTGCTGCTATTAAAAATAAAATACATTAGACTGGGCTGTGGCTCAGGGGTGGAGCACTTGCCTAGCACGTGTGAGGCACTGGGTTCAATCCTCAGCACCACATAAAAATAAGTAAAATAAAGGTAGTGTTTCCATCTACACCTAAAAAACGTATTTTTTAAAACCTATATTAATTGAAAGAGTGAACTTGAAAATGTCTGGTTTTTATATTTACTTTTCAAATTACCATTTAACTTTTTTCTTACATAATCCAAACATCCTCTGCTATCTGCTATGAATGATAGAAATTGGAAAGTTCAGAGGGAGGTCACGTTTGTCAAAAGCAGTTTTCAGGTTCCCACCATGTAATCCATGGATGATTTTCTTTACTTAATCTTTCTGCACACAAATACTGAGTTGTCTTTTCTGAAACATTGAACCGTATTTAATTAATGGCCCAAATTCTTAGGCTTAACCACATTTTTTTAAACCAAATAGTACATGTATATTGTAGACCAGCTGGAAAACACATAATTAGATGATAACAAAGGAAACGCAGGCAAAAATCTCTCAAGTAGCGTAGGTAACTGCTGTTAAATTTTGAAGCAAGTTTTTTCAGAATCTGCATTAAATTAATTTACTGTAATAACTAATTTTTAAATTTACCAATATTACTTTGTGTAAAATGGAGATTTTTAAAACAAAATCTTTAGATGTTAGTATAAATGAGATTATATACTAGTACATTAGAAGAGAAAAAAATCTGTTGGTGGGATATTGATTGAATATAATCTTTGTATGTGTGTGTGTTGCTGGGGATTGAACCCATGGCCTTGTGTATGTGAGACAAGTACTCTACCAACTGAGCCGTATCCCCAGCCCAAGTATAATTTTTTGTAGTGTTTGTTGTGCCTTATTTTTTCACTAAATCCATTCAAAATATTTGCATATTTAAAATTACCAGTTTCAGCTGGGTGTGGTGGTACACGCCTGTAATCCAAGCGACTTGGGAGGCTGAGTCAGGAGGATCGCAAGTTCAAAGCCAGCCTCAGCAACTTAGCGATGCCCTGAGCAACTCAGTGAGACCCTGTCTCTAATAAAATACAAAATAGGGCTGGGGATGTGGCTCAGTGGCCGAGTGTCCCTGAGTTCAATCCCTGGTTCAAAAAAAATAAAAAAATAAAAAATAAAATGACCAGTTTCATTCCAGTAGAATGCTTTCATAATTACTGAGCTGAGCTCTGGGAAAAAAAAAAAAATTTCAGGGATTTCAAATAATGAAAATAAATACCCTGCCTATCACTAGATAATTTTAACAAATGATTTCATGTTTCATATGAACCTTTGTCCCATTTAATTTTCTTAAGAAATTGTTTGTGCTTCACTAGGCACCTACTAAAGATGATGATGAATTCTGCAACATTTGGCAGTCCTTACAAGGATCTGGAAAGATTCAGCAGTTCCAGCCAACTATACAAGAGAAGGTTAGTATTGTGTGTTGGATGAACAGTTCATTTTTTTAAAATTTTTTGAGATGGTGATAAACCTTTACTTTTATTCACTTATTTATATGTAGTGCTGAGACTTGAACCCAGTGCCCCACACATGCTAGGCAAGTGCTCTATCCCTGAGCCACAACCCCAGCCCCAGCCCAATTTTTTTTTTTTTTTTTTTGCAGTGCTGGAGATTGAACCCAGGGCCTTATGCTTGGGAGGCAAGCACTCTACCAACTGAGCTATATCCCAGCCCTAACAATTCATTTTTTTTTTAATATTTTTTTAGTTGTTGATGGACTTATTTTATTTATTTATTTATATGTGATGCTGAGAATTGAACCAGCACCTCACACATGCTAGGCAAGTGCTCTGCCACTAAGCCACAACTCCAACCCAACAATTCATTTTCTTTTCTTTCTTTCTTTTTTTTTTATTTAATTTTGATTCATTGAACACAAATGGAGTACAGCTGTTGTTCCTCTGGTTGTACACAAAGTAGAGTCACACCATCTGTGCCTTCATATATGTACACAGGGTAATGATGTCTTTCACACATTCTGTTATTATTACCCCCCCACCCGACTCCTCCCCTCCCTTCCTTCTATGCTATCTATCCTTCCTCCATTCTTGCCTCCCTTCCACCCCGCATTATGTGTCATCATTCACTTATCAGAGAGACCATTCGGCCCTTGGATTTTTGGAATTGGCTGATCTCACTTAGCATAACAGTCCCAACAATTCATTTTTAAAAAAGATTTTTTTTAATTTTTATTTTACCTTTACAATACTTCAAAAATTCTCCTGAAGTCTCCTAAAATAGAAAATGACAGTTTTGATTATGAATTTTGGTAATTCTTTTCAGACATAGAAAATTTTTTAGAACTGTGAGTGAGAATACATTTTTCTTTTAAGTCAGTTTTGGATTTTTTAAAAAGCTACTTTAAAAATCACAGTAGCTAGATTTTAAATTCAACAAGGGTTTAATGGCATTAACTTATGTTTTTCCACTTGAATGTATAATCTTATGCTAGAAGTTGGTTTTCTTAAATATGAATGAGCAAATTTATATTCCTTTATAAAGACCAGGAAGAGGAAAGAGGGCTGAGAGTGTAGCTCAGTGACAGAGAGCCTCCCTAACATTCATAAGACCTGGGTTCACTCCCCAGCACTGCAAAACAAAAGAGCATAGAAATGCTGCTAAAATAATAGTCTCAAAGAAATTAAGAGGGAAAGAGCTAATTTCTGCTAAATCTTTTTGCTACTTACTATCCTGACTTCTCAGTTTGGGTCAAAAAAGAATGTTCTCTCAAGTCTATAAACCAATAGTGCCTCATCTGTTTCAATGTCCTTTAGTAATGGTGGCATTATCAGAGCTGGAGAGGAGAAAAGTACAGAGTAATGGTAAAACAGGCATAAAAATTAGGGTGAGATTCGGGGTTTTGCTCAGAGGTAGAGCATTTATCTGACATCTGGAGGCCCAGGGTTTTATCTTAAAGCCACATTTGTGGCACACACATATTAGCCAGGCACAATGGTACATGCCTTTAATCTCAGCACTCAGGAGGCTGAGACAGGAGGATCACAAGTTTGAGGCCAGCCTTGGCAAGTTAATGAAATCCTGTCTCAAAATAAAAAGGGCTGGGAACGTAACTCAGTGGTGAACTGCCCCTGGGTTTAATTCCATACTGGGGAAAGAAAAAAAAAAAGGTGAAAACTGAGAATTGACCATAGAGTTTAAACTGCACATGAAGGTCATTGGGAACCTCGAGGAGCAATTTCAATTATGAGGTGGGAATTAAAGACTGGAGTGTGTTTAAGAGAGAAGAGGAGGGGGTTGTGGCTTAGTGGTAGAGTGCTTGCCTAGCATGTGTGAGGCACTGAGTTCGATCCTCAGCACCACATACAGGCATACATACGAACATACGTACACACATCTACAACTTAAAAAAAGAGAGAGAGAGAGAGAGAAGGGGAGGACACCAGTGGCACACACCTGTAATCCCAGCACCCGGGATAGGCTAGGGCAGGAGAATCACCAGCCTGGGCAACTTAGCAAAACCCTATCTCAAAATAAAAAAATAAAAAGGGCTGAGGATATAACTCAGTGGTAGAGCACCCCTGGGTTCTATCCCAGTACTATGGGGGAGGGGATAAAAAAAAAGGTAGGGAGAAGAGGAAGAAAAAGTGGAGGGAGCAATTGCAGGCAGGTCTTTGAAGGAGCTTTGTTCTAAAGGGAAATGTTGGCAAGGTGGGCGTTGTGGTTCATGCCATGGGTCCTAGCTACTGCCAGCTACCCTGGAGGCTAAGTCAGGAGACTGGCATAGGCCAGGAAGGAATTCAGAGCCAGTCTGAGAAACACAGCAAGACTTTTCTCTTAAAATGAATGAGTGGACAGATGAATGGATGGAAACATTACCCTGAGACCCTCTGGTCTATTTCTGTCTGTGCAGCTACTTTGTTTTTTGGATTTTTGGTACTAGGAATTGAATCCAGTGGTGCTATCCACTGAGCTCCATCCCCAACCCTTTTTATTTGAAGATTTCCAGGTAGGGTCTCACTAAGTTACTGTGGCTGGCCTCAAACTTAGGATCCTTCTGCCTCAGCCTCCCAAATCTCTGGGATCACAGGTGTGGACCTATATGCCTGATTTTTTTCAAAATTCTTTTTAACTTGTGCTTTTCCAGCCTTTTACTCAGAACTATTCTCCTAAATTCAGCAACAGGGTTTGTTGTTTTTTTACCCTTTTGCCTTATTGCTTAACCAATGACTTTGACTCTTATTTCTCTGCTAAGAATTGTTAATCTTACATCTTGGCTTCAAGTGTATTATAAGTTGAGGATATTACTTAATTTATATTCCTTTTCATGTTCCTTCCCCCAGTATCTGATTTTTATTAATCAATATCTATCTTGTCAAATAGAAGACATCACTGTCAGATAAGCAAGATTGACTATAAAGCTACAATACTTAAGACAGTTAACAAGAGCCCAGTGCAGTGACACCCGTTTATAATCCCAGCAATTTGGAAGGCTGAGACAAGAGATTCACAAATTCAAGGCCAGCCTCAACAACTTGTGGAGTACCCAAGCACAGGTCCTAGTCCTACCTTGCTCTTGTTCAGAGCTGTTTTTTCTTTAACTCCTGCTCACTCCCTATCCCCACTTACCCTAGAGGCAGGATTATCTCCAAGCAGATCTAGAAAGGCTGATATTTCTGTTGTAAAGAAACATTCACCTAAAGTTTAATATTTTCTTTAGTTTCTATGTTTAACTTAAAGCAAAATGAGATTTAAGTCTTTCTATGAAAAATAGTACTTTTAAAACAAAGAAAATAGCACATGATTGTTTTTTATTGATCTTGCTCTCATACTAATGCATTGAGAAATGTCTGGAGTCATGATTGTAATGTTAATTTTATTTCTGGTGGTGAATTTTGGATAGCTTTTTAAATTCGGTTTATTTTTCTGTATTACTTTTTTCCTAAGGAACTATATAATTTTTATTAAAATAATAAAGTATTAATTAAAGTTGAGAAAAAAATAATTACATTAAGATTTTATTTAACTGATTCATAAGAATTTTAACTTGCAGGGTGCAGTTCTACCTCAAGAAATAAATCAAGGAACTCAACAGCATAAAGCTGGCTTTAATGACAACAGCATTAAATATCAACAAAGAAAACATGACCCTCACAGAAAATGTAAGTTTTAAGTTAGATAGGTTTACTTGTGTATTATCTGCTTCCTTTTTCAAAAAATAAACAGCTTTGAATATACTTCACATATCATAAAGTATATATAATCAGTGTTTTGTTTTCAATGTTTTTACAAAGTTGTGCAATCAACACCACTCTCTAAATTTAGAACACTTTCGTCACCCCAGAAAGAAACATCATACCCAATAGCAGTCACTCTTCTAGGTTCTTAACAACCACTAATTTACTTTCTATGGATTTACATATGCTGTATATTTCATTTAATTAGAATCAGAAGCTGGATGTGGTGGCACACACCTGTAATCCCAGCTTCCCAGGAGGCTGAGGCAGAAGGATTTCAAACATAAGGTCAACCTCAGCAACCTAGTAAGGCCCTAAGCAAATTAGCAAAACCCTGTCTCGAAGTAAACAATAAAAAGGATGGGGATGTATCTCAGTGGCTAAGCACCCCTGGATTCAATTCCTAGTACAAAACCAAACAAAAAAATGTTAAATCAGAAAACATCACCTCTTGTGACTAGCTTCTTTAGCTTGACATGATGTTTTTCAGGTCCATTCATGTTACAGCATGCATCTGCAAGTACTTCATTTCTTTTATGACTGAATAATTCTACTATGTGAATACCACTTTTTTTCATTCATCTATTTGATTGATATTAGGAGATATAATGAATAATGCTTCTATGAATAACTGTGTACACTTTTTTTTTTTGAGAACATATGTTTGCAATTCTCAAGAGTATGTACTTTTATTACTGAGTCATATGGTAACTTTGTGCTTAACTTCTTGTGGTACTACCAAACTTTTTTCCAAAGTTGCTATACCAAAGTGGCTGTGCCATTTACATCTGCCATCAATATGTGCATGTCCAGCCTGCTCACAACACTTGCTATTGTCCATTTGTTTGATGATAACCATCCTGGTAGATGTGAAGTAGGATCTCCTTGGATTCTCACTTACAATTCATTAATGACTAATAATGTTGAGCAGATATTCATGTGCTTATTAAGTAGCTGTCATATCTTTTTTGGAGAGATATCTGTTCAAGTCCTTAGTTAATTTTTTAATTGGGTTATTTATTTATTTAATGTATTTATTTTTTGCAGTGCTGGGGATCAAACTCACAACTTCATACATGCTAAGCAAGCACTCTACTGAGCTATATCCCCAGCCCTTAAACAATATTTTGGGGGGGTGTTTTTGCCTGCCTTCCTTCCTTCCTTCCTTCCTTCCTTTTTTTCTTTTCTTTTCTTTGTAGTAATGGGGTAGAATGCAGAGTCTCACATGTGCTATGCACTGAGCTGAAACCCCTCAGCCCTCAAGTGGTATTCTGTTATCTGCTGAGGTGATGATCTGTCCTTTATTCAGCTTATATGGTGTGTTCCATTGATGACATTTCATATGATGGACCAACTCTGATTCCTGGGATAAATTCTATTAGACCCTAGTGTAAATCCTGTTTGTGCACTGCAGGATTGATTTGCTTATATTTTTTAAGAGTTTTTTACTTCTATATTCAGGAATGATGTTATCTATAATTTTCTTTTCTTGGGATGGCTTTGATTTTGTTATCGAGGTAGTGCTGAGCTCATAGAATGAGTTGAGAAGTGATCCTTCCTTATGTATTTTTTGGAAGAGTTTGAGAAGTATTTGTGTTACCTTAAATGTTTGTTAGAATTCATCTGGACCTGGACTTAGTAATATAATACACTTTCTCAAAATTACATTTTAAGAAAGAACTGGGGGTGTAGCTCACTGGTAAGAGTATCCCTGGTTTCAGTCCCGGTACTGCAATTAATCAAGTAAACATGTAAGTAAATGTCTTAATTGGCTTTATTTGCCATTGTAGAATTGAGCAACACCTCATTGCATAGTGTAAGTATTCCATGGCCTGAGCAGAAGAAGTTGGTTCTATGGACAGGAGGCTAAAGGAAGTAGAAACAAAGCATAAAAAGTAGATTGATCATTTTAGGATACTTTCCTTATGAGGTAGACAGGGAGACAGAACAATGGAAAATAACTGATTAACATCAGGGAACTTTGTTCTCATGCCTAATTAAAACTGGACTATTGGGAAATTTTGGTTGTTCTTTCTCCTGAGTTCTCAGAAGGCAAGATAACAACTCAACTTCAGTTTGACTCTAAAGAGGAGGTGATTCCATTTTGATTTTTAATCTGGTCTTTTAGGATCTAGTACAAGATCTTGGTCCAAAACAATGGCCTTCTATAATTTTATTTAACATTCCTTAATATCTGGAACCAGTAAGTCTCCCAATCTTTGCTGAGGGATTTCTTCATTTTGGTAGGTCATGACTTTAGTTCTTAGCCAAGGCAGTTGACAACTCTGCTCTAGCTTTCATTTCCTTAATTACACAGAGCTTCAGCCAGAGGTGAGAGCTTAGATTTTTCCTGAGTAGTCACAAAGCCCTGGACATTTACATGGTTCCTAGATTCCTAGTACTATTCCAAACCACTGTGGACATCTCAGTCTCCAGCTTTTCCTTTTAAGTTTTTTGATTAATTAATTTTTTGAACACCTGTATCTGCCATCTCAGAAACCTGCAAAATTAATCAGTTATCTATACGTGTTTTCAAATTTGGCCTCAAGTGAAAAGATTTCCACACTGGTTGAACTCCAAATCAGGCCAAACATGGATACCTTGTAAGTAGATCGTCCAAGGAACTAAAAGAAAGGCCAAATGACAACTCATTGGAATAGTGCTTTGAAAGAGTATCAGTTTCATTTTGATCCCCCTAGTAGATGGCCAGGCTATTATAGGTTTTACCCCAAATACTGGTTGTTATTTCTTCAAGGCTGAATGAACCTGGAACGTGGGGACTAGGGCAAGTTAAAACACCAAAAGCTTGTTATTCTTAGTAGAGGCAGTCTTTTTTCTTGAGTAAACACTCCTTATATTACTGCAAGGCTTTGATTAATTTCTATAGTTCTGACAATTTAGATTCTGATCATTTATGCCCATTGCCATATTGCTTTATGGAAGAGAAAAACTTTAGAGATCCTTACTCTGACATTTTTGCTGATGTCTCCTCACTAACCGCTGCAAGATAAATCTTATTTAGAGTGATCCACTCACCTTTTTGTTTATTAAAAACTTGCCTATTGGACTGGCAAGTTTTAGCTCAGTGGTAGAGTGATTGCCTAGCATGTGTGAGGCACTGGGTTCAAATCTCAGCACCACATATAAACAGGTAAAGGTCCATTGACAACTTAAAATATATATATGTGTACATATATTTTTTTAAAAAAACTTGACTATTAAGTTACTCCAAACTATATTATTAGGTTTTTGTTTAAAATATATACAAATATTTTATTGTTAATATTCTGACATAATTTATATACTCTTTTTATTCCTTCAGTTCTCCACTGTGTTTTAGGCACACATAAGAATCTTCATCTTACAGTTATTTTTTTTCTCTTCTGATACAAGTATTCCTAAATTGCAGCAAATTATTATTTTTGTCAAAATATGCATCATAGAGCTTGGGGTGTGACTCAGTGATAGTGTGCTTGCCTGGCATGCATCAAAGTGCTCAATTCAGGCAGAACTGGAATTGGGGCTCAGTGGTAGAGCGTTTCCTGGCATCTGTGAGGCCCTGGGTTCAAGTACTAGATTCAATCCCCATGCCACAAAAATATGAATACATAAATTTTGGCTGGGGATGAGGCTTAGCAGGAGAGCACTTGTCTCATGTGCGCAAGGCCCTGGTTTTGATCCCCAGCTCCACAAAAATTAGTGTCAATATATGGCCCATTTGTTATTTATTTATTTGCTATTTACTGAGCTATATGCAAGGCACTATTCTAGGTGCTCTGGATATATGAGTGAACAAGACGACAAATTTTCTGGTCTTCATGGAGTTTACATTCTAAGGTGGAGACCGATAATGTCAGTAGCAAGTAAACAGGAAATTCCATAATCGGAAGTAACCATAAATACTAAGATGAAAAATAAAGCAGATTAAGAGGCTAGAGTGATCAAGGTGCTCTTTTAATTAGGATTTTCAAGAAAGGCCTTTCTGAAAATAAAGTTCTAGCAGAGACCCAAATAAAGGGAGGAGGAAGGAGACAGGAGCTAGACAAAGCTGGCTGAAGAGCTTTCCAGCAGAGGAAAAAGCAACAGAGCCCTCACTCTAATTTATTATATTTCATATATGCATAATTTAATGTATTTATATATTATGGGCATTATCTTTTAAAATATTTTTCAAATAAGCTATTTTCAAAAAATTTTTGTGACTTTAAACTGTGATTCAGTTTGATAACTCCTAGACCTTTTTGTAACCATATATATATGTTACTTTTGTTTCTTCTACTTTTTTTTTTATTAGTTTATTTTGAGACAGACTGGCCTTGCACTTGTGACTCTCTTGCCTCAACCTGCCATGTAGCAGGGAAGGCAGAGGTGTGCCACTGTGCCCAGCTGCTTTTACTTTTGAAGTTATAAATAAATGTTTCTATAAATCTGATATAATATAAATACTCTTTAACTTAAAATTTGGGGGGGATTTATGTTTTTGGTTTTTTTTGAGATGATGTATTGCTGTGACACCCAGGCTGTTCTCAACTCCTGGGCTCTAGTGATCTTCCCTCCTCCTCCTTTTGAGTACTGGGACTGTGAGCATGCGCCACCATAACTTGCTGAAAATTTTATACTTAATTCAAATTCACTGTGATTTTTTCTTCAACCTATTGTTTTATGGTAACTATTTGAGTTATTACGCGGTTGCAATTAGTTTTCTTATTTGTGTGTTTCAACAAAGTTTAGTGTTGATATACATCAGTTCACCGGTTCTTTCTTTTTTTTTTATGAGGTTTCTTCCTTTCCTTCCTGTCGAATTTCCTTTACTCTCCTCCCTGCCCTTGTGTCCCTCCCACACTGCTTTCCCTGCTTCGTCCCTGCTTCCCTCCCCTTTTGCCTCTCTCTGCTTCTTCGCTCCATCTTTCCTTCCTCCTTACTTCCCCTTCCTTCCCTTCTTGTTTCCTCTCTTCTCCACACCTGCCTTTCCCCCTCCCCAGATTGGCTTTATAAACAGCAGTGATAAGAAAGTGGTATAAATATGTTATGGTACATCTGTATAATCTAATATATTTTAAATAATAGAATATTATGTATTGGTTATAAATTATGCTTTTCATGCCTCTTCTTGTCCTCATCTCCTTCATCTTCGTGTACTTTTATTTATTAAATTAAATTTTTCCCATTTTAATTTTCCTATAACCTTCCCAACTTTTCCCTTAACAGGAATATTGAAATAGCTAATTTATCTCTCACTCTTATTTTGTCTAGCTAATAGGCTAATTTTAATCTTACTAAAACACAATTCTGATCACATTATTACCTCCTCAAAACTTTACTGTGATGGCTTGCCCACTGCCTACCAATTGAATTCCACACTCTTCTGTATATTGGAGATGGTGGCTCTACCCTGCTGCTTTAGTTCCATTCAGCTGTTATATTCCTTAACCACCAGTGCACCCAGTCTGTTCAGAGCTCTGTAAACACCTTCCTGTTCTCTGCCCTCCTCCCACTCTTCCTTCTGCCTAGGATACTTAGACTCCTATTCTGCCCTTTGGAAACCTACCATCCTTCAAGGTCCAATTCAGATGCCACTTTCCTTTTCCCTTATTATTATCTTCAAATATCTCTTCTTCCCCGCCCCCAGATTATAAATTCCTTTAAATAAGTCTTAATTTCTTTGAATTTGATTTAAATTCTCTGAACTATTAGCACAGTCCCTTGCTGTGGTAAATATTTAGTAAATTTAATTGTTGTTCAGTGAGCACTTTCATTTACCAGAATTTCTGTTTTCTTATCTCTAGTTAAAGAAGAATGTAAGAGTCCTAAAGCTGAGTGTAGGTCACAAAAAACACCCAACAAGCAGGTAAGTTCCTAAAATCAAATTTCTTTATGCAATTGATAACTCTACGGCATCTGCCTAAATTTTATAACTTCTTCAACCAAATCTACAGGGTGTATGGCAGGAAGATTGAAGTATAGGTTGACAGTCACTTGACTGGGAGGCTGAACAGCTGGAGTGCAGAATTTGGAATTAGGGAACCCAAACTCCTGATTTCTCCATTTAATAGTTGGGTGGCCTTGAGCAATTTCTACCTCTCACAGCCTCAATTTCTTCATTCTAAAAATGGAGATGGGCTGGGGATATAGCTTTGTTGGTAGAGTACTTGCCTTGCATGCACAATGTTCTGGGTTCAATCCCCAGCACCACCACCACCACCACCAAAAAAAAAAACAATACAAATGGAGATAAAAGATTATTTGTAGTCTCTCTCAGTATATATAATCTACATATATATGCATAGAACTATACATATATATATATAATAGATGGAATATATATTTGTATATGCATTGAGAGTTTATGGAAGGAGCAACATAGCAAACTTAGCGGGGTATAGATTCCATGGAATTAGATTGGTGTGGGGGAAACTGAGATCATTTGTTTTATATTATATTATATTATATTATATTATATTATATTATGTATTCCCATATAATGTACATATTATAATCAAAGAATTTGACATGTTTGTATATGATACATGCACTCTAGGCACATTATATTTTAATATATTTTCAAAAACTTAATCTCAGCCAGGGGATGTAGGTTGGTTATAGATCAGACCCTAGCATGTATAAGGCCTTGGGTCTGATCCCCAACATCACAAAAAGCAAAAACAAAAAGTTCTTATAAGCTGGTAATCTATTAAATTTGTGAAAAAAAAAGTCTTAAAATGTTTGACATATATCATATTTCCAGTAATTGGAATCCATTAACATGTAGATACCAGTAAATAGGTTTTTTGCCTGACTTTTAATGTCCTCTCATTTCAAAACTCTTATGCTATAATTTCCTTCTATAAAAAATTACTGATAAAATTTTTGTACAGTAGCGAAGCCTGTGGACTTTTGGTGAAACCATTGTTATTCTCTGAATAATAGTTTTAATGCTAACATAAAACACAAGATTTAAAAGAAAATCACTATTCCAAAATACAGTTAAAATCACTGCTATCATGTTTTTCTTAGTCAGTTTGGACTGCTGTAACAAAATAAGCATAGGCTTGGTGGCTTAAAAAAACATATTTTTCCTCATAGTTCTGGAGGCTGGGAAGTCCAAGATGAAAGCACTGGCAGAATGTTGTTTTTAATGCTTAAATAAAATGAACAAGGTTTGAAAGAAAACCAGCTATTTTAAAATACAGTAAGGATCTGATGAGAACTTTCTTCCTGGCTTGCAGATAATCCCTCTTCTTAAATTCTAATATGGTAGAAAAGAAGAACTCTGTTCTCTTTGTCGTCTTATAAGGACACTAATCCCATAATGGTGGCTCTACATGTATGACTCATCTAAACTAATCTCCTGAAGACCCCACATGCTAATACTCATTGGAAGTTAGAGTTTCAACACAGCCATCTGAGGAGGACATAAACAGCCATCCATATAAATGGTCTATTGCCCACATTCATGATTGAAGGAAATGCTAAATCCCATTTAGATATTAGTGAAGATAAAAGATTTTTTTTTCTCATCCAAGTTTACAGGCCCCTTTTCTTTCTTATGACATGAAAGAAAAAGCATATAAAAGTTTTTGCAGCCATTTATTTAAAATATTAGTCGTAAATAAAATTTATTTGCACAGAAAGGTCATTCTTACTTTTTTATAGACTTTTGGAGGGCCTGGCAAATATAATATTAAGCTATTGAAGAGAAATGAAAGTCCAGAAGTCTCAGGAAAGCAAAAGTTTGTGACTGGTTATCCAAATACTATTGATAAGGTAAAAGATACTTTATTCAGTTTCTCTTCCCAAACTTTAACACCTGGGAAGATGATTGAGTGAAATTTTAATTACCATTTTGAGCATAAAACTCATAGCTTTTACTATATCCTTCTATTTTCATCTCTCACACAAATATTTATTCTTTTAGCCTACCTCTGGAATTGAGAACTTTCTGGCATCCTTGAATATCGCCAAAGAAAACGAAGTACAGTCATCCCATCATGGAGAACCTTCAAATGAAGAGCATCTGTCCCCACAGTCATTTGCTATGGTTCGTATGTTGTACTTTTTGACTGTGGTAATTTCTCTGCTATTGGTCATGTATGCATACCCCATGCAGCTGTTCAAACACTTTTCCCTCCTGTAGGTTGCTGTATCACATCTTTATTAGTGTCCTGTAAGGAAAACCAGGCTGCCTTGGGCAATTTAACCATCCTTCTCTTTTTTCCTGTTAGACCATAGCTCCTCATTTTCAAACATTGCTTCTAAATGACTAGGCTAAAAGTTAAGCCAAACAATAAATATTGTTTTTTTAACCTGGAATCTAATTCTTTTTCAACACTTTACTGTTGATTTGCCTTGCTGTCTGTATGAATGTAGTTAGCATATTAATTTTTAGGAGAGGCAGTCCTGAGGATTGAACCCAAGAGTAGTATTTACCAATAAACTACATTCCCAATCCTTTTTAATTTTTTATTTTGAGACAGAATCTAAGTTGATGAGACTGGCCTTGAACTTGGTATCCTCCTGCCTCAGTCTCTAATTTTTAACACTGTAATTCTGCAAAAGAAAGATCAAGGGCTGGGGATGTATCTGAGTGGTAGAGGGCTTGCTTGCCATGTGAAAGGCTCTGGTCTTGATCCCCAACATTGAAGGAAAAAATAAATCAAAAAGAAAAAATAAATCAAATTATATGAACCTAACATTAACTCTGCTCTTTCCATCCCAACCATCTTCATATGAATGATTCTCAAAAAAGAAGGGAACACGTATGCTTAAAGAAATTCTAAAAATTGACGGTTCTGACACAATGGACCGTAAGAATGAAATGAAAAAGTTTGGCAATGAAGTAACTGTTTCCTCTAATAAAAGAGATGAATATGGACTGTCTTCACAACCTAAACAAAATAAGAAATTAGGTAAGTAAACTGAGTACTGTTATTAGTATTGAATATCATTCAAAAAAGCAATTCATTACTTTTTTATCATTTGCTTTTTTTTTAAAGATAAAACTTGTTTTCTTAAGAGTATAATTTCTACTTGTGTTATTTCTGTAATAATGTAATTGTGTAACCAAAAATATATAGTCCCTAAGTCTTCTTGTGATGACTTAAATTGTACTATTACAGGTACTCATTCTATAGATGCTTAAACCTTGAAAGGTTTTCACATTCTGGCTTTTTTCCTCAATAATTTAAAAGTGTCTATGTAATTTAAATACATCATTTAACTTTCCAGAACTCTTTTTTCCTTTTTATAGATTGTAACAACATATTACAAATGATTAGTGTAATAATTACATAACATGTATAAAGCAATGAAGACTGACATATCACAGGTGCCAATAATTGGTATTAATATTGTGTTAAAACAATTTGATTAGAATAAAAATAGAAAAAGAAACATAAAAATCAATTAAAAATTACTAAGGTAGACTTTTGAAAAGTGGGTGATTATCTTAAATCTCTGAAGCCTATGACATGATGTGGTATATGGCCACATTTCAATAAATAGCCATCATTGTCCCTACCCCCTGTGTCCCTTATACTTGGGTGATTTTTCTATTGAATTATCCACCAGAGGGAATGACTTACACAAAGGTATATGGGGACAGAACTTTCTCAGAAAAATAAAAAATATTTTTGAAAAATCAATTCTGGATTAATTAAGGATCAAAACCAAGAACAAAAGCAAAGCCTCGCTCTGTGTACTCCAGTGAATATTGCTATAACTGATTAAAATTTTCAAAAGTGTCTAGAAAACTAGTTAATTATCAAAGTGATGATATGCTCCTAGAATATAGCAAAATAAAACTTTAAAATAAAGTTGAGTAAAAATAGTCCCACTGTCCAAAACAAGTAAATTTTACTAATTTCAGTATAATGATAAAACTTAAAGACCTTAGAAGCTCATAGCTCAGCGTCCAGCCAGTGTTACAAAAGTAACTGACTCTGTGACTTTGGGGAAGCCCTTTAATGTCTTTTTATAATCTGTAGTAGAAATCTGGATTAATTCTTTACCAAGGTATACTTTTTCTTTTATTAGTGAGTTTGTTGATTATAATAATGTGAACATTCAAAATGTTTTAGTCATCTTTATAAAAACACAAAAGATTTAATTTCAGAAAATCTTGTAAGAAACATCATTTTGAAGCAACAGAAATTTTCTTCCAGTCAGGTGCAGTGGTATATTCCTATAATCCCAGCAACTCAATAGACTGAGGCAGGAGGAACAGCCTTGTCAGTTTGTTGAGACCCTGTCTCAGAAGATAAAAGGGCAAGATTATAGCCCCTGCGTTCAATCCCTTGCACCACAAAAAAATTTTAAATTGTTGTTCCATGTATCTCAGAATATATGGTAAAATTGCAAGAATTTAATTGAAACCAAAGCCTTAAAACTTAAGCATTAGTTGTAAATCTGCTCAAGAAAGTCATCTGTTTGGATTTTACCTATAACCATACCATGTAGTCATTAGGTGCTCAAGATATTAATTTTGGGCAATTAACTATTTATTTTTAAATTTGTATCTTAATGATTTATCACTAATCAATTGTAATCATCTAAAACTTTTTATTGAAGTTTAAATAATTTTAAGCAATACTGAATAGATTATATTTCCTTCTTTGAAGGTTTGCTTCTTTAACTAAACTTTCAGTGTTTTCCTATATGGTCTACTATAAAACCCTACAATAATTGCATAATTTGAGTATTTTATTAATATATTTATCCTTTATGTCGTTTTTGGTAGCATCTTATGTGAACAAGCCTTACAGTGCTAATGAGTACCATAATGTTCCATCAGTGGACAATGTGTGTTGGCCTATTCCTGGCCAGATCCCTCCTGTGCCCACACCAGTAACTGAACTTTCTCGAATTTGCTCCCTTGTTGGAATGCCACAACCAGATTTCTCCTTTCTGAGAACACCTCAGGTATAGTATACTACTCTTCCATCTATATTAATTCTTAGATACTGAACTTAAATAAATTGTCTAAAAATCTTTGGCTAGAAAAAAGATAATGGGACTTTTAAAATTTTATGAATAGCAGATTTCTGGTTCTCACTCTGACTATTCCATTTTTACATAAGTAGAGCGCACTCAGAAGTTGACAGAAAGGAACCTGGGCAGCAAGTGTCCTAATGATAGACTGATAGATCTAGATAGGGATCTTGGTCTATTGCAACAATTTTCAAACTTTTTAGTCTCTGAAACTCCCTTTTTTTTTTTTTTAAGACTCCCAAAGCATTTTTATTTACTTCAGCTACATTTACTTAAGCTACATAATTATCATATTAGAAATTAAAACAAAATAATTTTAAATGTTTGTTTTTATTAAAAATACGTTTTCTGGGACTCAAGTGTGGCTCATTGGTAAAATCCTTACCTAACATGTGCCTGAGTTCAATGCCCAGCACTACACACATACAAAAAACCAATCTCAAAAAAAATAGAAATGCTAGGGAATTAAAATAGGATAGGGTAGAAAATTTCAGTTTTATAAAATAAAAAGAGGTGTGGAGATGGGCAGGGGTAGTGATATATAATATAATGTTATTAATAGATTTAATACCACTGAACTCTACTTAAAAATGGTTAAGATGGTAGATGTTATGTTGTTTATCTTACCACAATAAAGAATTTGTGGGAGGAAAAACAAAGCAGGATTAAACCAATAATATAAAAATTACTACCTTTTGAAAAAAAGAGAAAGACTTTTTCAGGGTGGGGATTGGACTCAGGGCCTCTTAGATCAGAAACAAACTGCTGCCGGTTTCATACCCGGCCCTGAAAGAAATAAAATAAATCTTTGTAAATCAAATAAATCTTAAAAAATAAATCTTTGTAAATCAAAAGCTTGAAGTATCATTGGGCATGGTGGTACACACCTGTAATCCCAGCAACTCCGAGGCTGAGGCAGGAGGATCAAAATTTCAAGGCCAGCCTCAGCAATTTAGTGAGGCTCTGAGCAACTTTAGTGAGACCCTGTCTCAAAATAAAAAATTAAAAAGGTGGGAGATGTGGTTCTGTGGTAAAGCATCCTTAGTTCATCCTTAGTTCTGTGGTAAAGCATCCTTAGTTCATCCTTAGTTCCCCATTACCAAAAAAAAACTACGAAGTTATAATTTAAATATGAATATAAAATTAGAACCCCTGTGTCTTTTAACTTTAGGCAGTTAGTTCATAGTAGCAAACTATCAGTTAATTAAAAAATGGTTTAAAGCGTGATTCAGCAAAACTTTTCTATAAAAAGACAATAAATATGTTAGTCCTTGTGGGTCAGAGAGCCACTGTCAGAACTTCCCAGCTCTATAGTTGTAATGTGAAAGTAGCCATATGCAATACATTTTTTCTAATTCTTGACATATGGAAAAAGTTTTGCTGGCTTTCGTTTGCATTATAATACTTGACCCTGATGCCATCTTAGTTTTGTTGTCATTTCTCCCTGTCTTTCTGTGTTGCCCAGGTTGGACTCCAGGTCCTGGGCTCATGCTATCCTCACCCCTCAGCCTAGGACTAAGGCCCCCTCTACCATGCATGGCCCAGAGAGTATTTGACTTTGTAACTTCGAAAAATAACGCCATAGTCCTAAAGTTTTTGCCTGGAAACTCAGCACTTAAACTAATAGTCCTTTTTTGAATTCCTAAATTCTCTTTTACAGACTATTAGATGACTTATTTAGACTAAGCTTTGGAAGAGGAATTAGACTTCTTACATAGTTTCATCAACATCTATATTCTCTTTTTTCAGACAATGACAGTTTGCCAGGTAAAATTATCTAATGGGTTACTGGTACACGGGCCACAGTGCCATTCTGAAAATGAAGCCAAGGAGAAAGCTGCACTTTTTGCTTTACAACAGTTGGTAAGAACTGTCCATGACTTCTCTGTTGAATTTTTAATTAGTCTCCATACAAATGTTTTGTTTTACTGTCTTAAACTTTTAAATACTTCACAGGGCTCCTTAGGAGTGAATTTTCCTTTGCCTCCACCAATATTTCCAAATTATCCTCCTGCTGTACCAGCTGGAGCCATACCTCCAGTCTTTCCCCAACCTACTGGTAAGATATTTTGCTTTTCTAAGTATTTACCACTGAATTGTTATTTTTACTAAGTTCTTTCAAGAAGCATTTTTTTTAATAAAAAAAATGTACTAAGATGTCTAGGAATAAAGAAGAAATTGTGAGAAGTATGCCTGAAGCTGAAGCCTGCAGATTGATCCAGAAATACTTTCCCGGTCTGCATCCTCTGGCATGGCTTGAGTGCTCAGGCAGTACTTAGCAGTGAGCAGACTTTATTCCCCAGCAACAGATTTGGGGTTTCAGTTAGACATCAAAATATAGATAGGGCTGGGGTTGTGGCTCAGTGGTGGAGCACTTGCCTGGCATGTGTGAGGCACTGGGTTCCATCCTCACACCACATATAAATAAGTAAATAAAGGTCCATCAACAATTTTTTTTAAAAAATTTAATAAAAATTTTAAAAATATAATTTTAAAGATACAGGTAAACATGCCTGTAGTCCCAGCCATTGGAAGACTGAGGGGAGGACTTGAGTTCAGGAATTTGAGACCAGTCTCATTAGCAAGACCCCATCTCAAAAAAAAAGAAAAGGAAAAGGAAAAAATATAGGACAAATAACTTCATGTAACTGCTTTGGGAGTCTGTTTCCTTATTTGTAGTAAACTATCCAAGATCTTTTGGAGACTTAACATTTTATATATCCTAAATCTTAAATTCATTAGTCATTTCTTTGATCACCCAAGCCTTTTTCCTCATATCAGTTGGCTTCTTTTTGTCCTAGTCATTGTCATTTTAAAGCCAATAATGTATTTAAGCTTGAAAGTTACTTTTCTCTGATGACTACTACATACCAGGTGTTTTTTGAGGCAATCTACATATCTAATCCTTACTGTGTTAGAAAAGTTAATAGTACTGATTAGGTAAAAGCTATAGCTCAGTGGTAGAGTGTCTGCCTAGCACGCATGAGGCTGACTTCCAACCCCAGCACTGCAAAATATAACAACGCTGATTAGATGAAAATTTACAGCATGCAGTTACTGCTTCTCCTTGGGTGAACTTATTAAATAATAATAAAGGATTTTTAAAGTGTAATCATAGAGGAAATATCAGCAATTAGAAATTGAAAGCATTTTGTGATGAGAAAAACAATTGAAGAAGTAACCAGTTGAGCAGAGCAAGATTAAGCTACAAACTGCAGTTCCTGCTCAAGAGGTTACAAGTGAGCTAATGAGCACATAGTTCCTCACAAGTGTCAAGAGATTCAGAACTTGGAGGAACCAGAGGCTATCCAAGAAGGCAAAGATGAGGCAGGGACTGAAAAAAAGCGATTAGACAAAGAACCTATGATCCCAGTTACTTAGGATTACTTTACTGAGGCAGGAGGACTGCAAATTCAAGGGCAGCCTGGACAATTTATCAAGACCCTATCGCAAACTTGTAAAGGGGTGGGTATATACCTCAGTGGTAGAGCACCTCTGGATTCAGTCCCCAGTACGACAGAATTAAAAAAGAAGAGGGTTTGGTTGAAAATCTGTACCTAGAGTAATGGGACCACTCCCTCCCACCCCCGAACACAGCCCGCTCTCTTTTTTTTTTTTTTTTTTTTTTTTTTGAAATTTGTTCTAATGGGTAATACATGACAGTAGAATGCATTTTGACACATTGTACACATTGAGCACAGTTTCTCATTCCTCTGGCTATACTTGGTGCTGAGTCACAACAGTAGGGTAATCATACATGTATATAGGGTAATAATGTCTGTTTAACTCTACTATCCTTCCCTTCTGTACCACCCCACCCCTCCCCTCACTCCCCTCTGCATAATCCAAAGTTCCTTCATTCTTCTGACCACCCCCTCCACTATGGATCAGCATCTGCTTATCAGAGAAAACATTTGGCCTTTGGTTCTTTGGGATTGGCTTATTTCACTTAGTATGATATTTTCTAGTTCCATCCATTTATCTGCAAATACCATTTCATTCTTTAAGACTAAGTAATATTCCATTATGTTTATGTACCACAGTTTTTTTATCCATTCATCTGTTGAAGGTCATCTAGGTTGGTTCCACAATCTAGCTATAGTGAATTGAGTTGCTATAAACATTGATGTGGCTGTGTCACTGTAGTATGCTGATTTTAAGACCTTTGGGTATAAACTGAGGAGTGGGACAGCTGGGTCAAATGGTGGTTCCATTCCAAGTTTTCTGAGGAATCTCCATACTGCTTTCCAGAGTGGCTGCTCCAGTCTGCAGTCCCACCAGCAATGTATGAGTATTCCTTTTTCCCACATCCTCACCAACACTTGTTATTGCTTATAGTTTTGATAATTGCCATTCTGACTGGACTGAGATGAACTCTTAGAGTAGTTTTGATTTGCATTTCTCTAATTGCTAGAGATGTTGAACATTTTTTCATATGTTTGTTGGTTGATTGTATTTCTTCTTCTGTGAAGTGTCTGTACAGTTCCTTAGGCCATTTATTGATTGGGTTGTTTGTATTTCGGGTGTTAAGTTTTTCGAGTTCTTTATATATCCTGGAGAATAGTGCTCTGTCTGAGGTGTGTGTGGGATGGGAGGGCTCTCTCAAGTATGGAGACACCAGGCACAGAATGGAGAATGAAGTACGTGACTGAAGACAGAAGTTAAAGCAGAAGTTCCCTTTTCCCCATCCTACTCCCAGATTGAAACCAGCCATGTATTTCTTACCCTCCAGATAGGAAATTAAAGGATGGGCCTTTGAGACATTCATTGACCTTCTGACTTGAAGCCCTCAAATCATCTAGCCCTGCTCCCTCCCCTCATGGTCGCTGCTACTAATTGATTTTAATGTCTGTCTCTTTAATATGAGTAGATACTAGACTGTGAACGATCAGAAAGATGGTAAAGGAAAATCTGTAAAATGAAAGAGAGAACCAAAAGGAAGAAAAAATTAAGAAGGACCTGGAAGGAAGGAAGGGAGGGAGGAAGGGAGAGAAGAAGAGAAGGAGGGATAAAAGGAAGAAATTCTGTGGAAAAAAAAAGAATAATTTGAGAAAAACAAGTAAAATTGTTGAGTCAAAAATTTAAAATTCAATATATAAATCCCTGTGAAAGCCAAGGATGGCCAGGAGTGATAGTGCACACCTGTAGTCCCAGTTACTCAGGAGGTTGAGGATGGAGAGTCACTTGAGCCTAGGAGTTCAAGACCCTGTATTTAAAAAAAAAAAAAAAAAAAAAAAAGCAGCAGAAGCATTAGCCAAGGATGACAGAAACTGAAAAATAAGAAAGAACAGAGATTTAGAGGAATAATGCATACATCTGCAACCCATCTTATGAAAATTCCAGAAAAAGAGACCAGAGAAAATGGAAAGCATCAAAGAAATATTAAGTTTCCTAGAATTAAAGTATATGCATCTCTAAACTGAAAGGAACTTAGCACATGAATGAAGAGACCCAGATTGCCTTGAAATTTAGAATACAAGTGAAACTAATTCATATTAAAAAACAGAAAAAATCAAAATGACCAGGAATACAAATCATACCTCATTAATAAACTTTAACGTTAATGACCTTAACTCATCAATCAAAAGACACAGACTGGCAGATTGGATTTAAAAATAACACCCAACAGTATGCTCTCTCCACGAGACTCACCTCATAGGCAAAGACATCCACAGACTGAAAGTGAAAGGATGGAAAAAAAACATCATTCACATGGATTGTGTAAATAAGCAGGAGTTTATATTCTCCAATCAGATAAAGTGGACTTCAAACCAGAGTTAGTCAGAAGGGACAAAGAAGAGCATCCATACTGCTTAAGGGAATTATACAACAGCAAGACATAAAATTGTAAATATGCCTCAAACAGTGGAACCTCTGCATACATCAAACAAACCCTGCTCGATCTCAAGAATCAAATACACCCCAACCCAGCAATACTGGGTGATTTTAACACACCTTTCTCACTACTGGATAGATCCTCCAAACAAAAACTAAACAAAGAAACTATAGAACTAAATAATACAATCAATAATTCAGACTTAACAGACATATATAGAATATTTCCTCTACCAATAAGCAAATACACTTTATTCTCAGCAGCACATGGATCTTCTCTGAAATAGACCATATTTTGTGCCACAAAGCAACTCGGCAAATACAAAAAAATAGAGATAATAAATACCCCGCATTATATCAGATCATAATGGAATGAAATTAGAAATCAATGATAAAATAAAAACATAGAAGCTACTTTAACACCTGGAGACTAAATAATACACTATTGAATGATGAATGGATAGCAGAAGAAATCAGGGATGGAATAAAAAAATATTTAGAGGTAAATGAGAATAGCGATAAAAAATACATCAAAATTTCTGGGACACTGTGAAGGCAATACTAAGAGGAAAGTTCATTGCATTGAGCTCTTTCATTAAAAGAATGGAAAGTCAATGAATAAATGACCTAATATTACATCTCAAAGCCCTAGAAAAAGAAGAACAAATCAGCACCAAAAGCAGAAGTCGGGACATAATTAAAATCAGAACTGAAATCAAAGAAATTGAAACAAAAGAAACAATTCAAAAAATTGACAAAACAAAAAGTTGGTTCTTTGAAAAAATATATAAAACTGATAA
Source organism: Glaucomys volans (assembly GCA_020662805.1). Taxonomy (NCBI): domain Eukaryota; kingdom Metazoa; phylum Chordata; class Mammalia; order Rodentia; family Sciuridae; genus Glaucomys; species Glaucomys volans. The sequence continues at coordinate 726,778 of JAJEJO010050248.1, forward strand.
ACCCTTAGCCACACTAATAAAGAGAGAGAAAAAACTCAAATTACTGAAATTTGAGACAAAAAAGGAAATATCACAATGGATACTACTAAAATTCAGAAGATAATCAGAAACTATTTTGAAAAATTACACTCAAATTAAATAGAAAATCTTGAAGACATTGACAAACTTCTAGAGTCATATAACCTACCCAAACTGAAACAGGAGGACATACGTGATTTAAAAGATCAATTTCAAACAATGAAATAGAAGACATCATCAAAGACCTACCAATTAAGAAAAGCCCAGGACCAGATGGACTCTCAGCCAAATTTTATAAGACCTTCAAAGGAGAATTAACACCAGTACTTCTCAAATTATTCCATGAAACAGAAAAAGAGGGAACCCTTCCAAACTCATTCTGTGAGGCTAGTATCACCCTGATACCAAAACCAGATAATGACACATCAAGAAAAGAAAATTTCAGACCAATATGCCTGATGAACATAGATGCAGAAATTCTCAGTAAAATTCTGGCAAATCACATGCAAAAACATATTAAAAAGATAGGGCACCACAATCAAGTGGGGTTCATCCCAGGGATGCAAGATTGGTTCAATATACAGAAATGAATAAGCATCATTCATCACATCAGTAGACCTAAAGACAAGAATCATATGATCATCTCAATAGATGCGGAAAAGCATTTGACAAAATACAGCACCCTTCATGCTCAAAACGCTAGAAAAACTAGGGATAATAGAAACATACTTCAGCATTGCAAAAGCTATCTATGCAAAGCCCATGGCCAACATCATTCTAAATGGAGAAAAATTGAAAGCATTCCTTCTGCAAATTGGAACAAGACAAGAATTCCCTCTTTCACTTTTTTTCAATATCATCCTTTGAAACTCTAGCCAGAGCAAATAGAAGAAAGAAATTAAAGGGATATGAATAGGAAAAGAACTCAAACTATCACTATTTGCCAATGACATGATTCCATATTTAGAAAATCCAAAAATAGTCCACTGGAAAACTTCTAGAACTAATAAATGCATTCAGCAAAGTATCAGGATATAAAATCAATACCCATAAATCAAATGCATTTCTATACATAAGCAATGAATCCTCTGCAAGAAAAATTAGGAAAACTACCCCATTCACAATAGCCTCAAAAAAATAAAATTCTTGGGAATCAATCTAACAAAAGAGGTAAAAGACCTCTACAATGAAAACTACAGAACATAAGGAAAGAAATCGAAGAAGACCTTAGAAGATGGAAATATCTCCCATGGTCTTGGGAATTAATATTGTCAAAATGGCCATACTACCAAAAGCACCAAAATAGACACAGACCAGTGGTACAAAATAGAAGACACAAAGACAAGCCCACAAAAATACAATTATACCAGGCAAAAACATACATCAGAGAAAAGATAGCCTATTCAACACATAGTGCTGGGAAAACTGGAAATCCACATGTAACAAAATGAAATTAAACCTCTCTCTCTCACCCTCCACAGAAATCAACTCTAAGTAGATCAAAGACTTACATACCAGAACAGAGACTTTGTGCCTAATAAAAGAAAAACTAGGCCCAAATCTTCACCATGTGGGCTTAGGATTTGACTTCCTTAACAGGACTCCTAAAGCGCAAGAAGTAGAATTAAGAATCAATAAATAGATGGAATCAAACAGCAAAGGAAACCATTCAATAATGTGAAGAGAGAGCCTACAGAATGGGAGAAAAATACTTACCACATCCACCTCAAATACAGCACTAATCTCCAGGATATATAAAGAACTTAAAAAACAATACCAGCCCGGGCGCAGTGGCGCACGCCTGTAATCCCAGCACTTGGGAGGCTGAGACAGGAGGATCACGAGTTCAAAGCCAACCTCAGCAACTTAGCGAGGCCCTAAGTAACTCAGTGAGACCCTGTCTCTAAATAAAATACAAAATAGGGCTGGGGAGTGGCTCAGTGGCCGAGTGTCCCTGAGTTCAATCCCCGGTTCCAAAAAAAAAAAAAACACCAAAGAAACAAATGATCCAGTCAATAAATGGGCTAAGGAACTGAACAGACACTTCACAGAAGAAATACAGTCAGTCAACAAACATGAAAAAAAAAATGTTCACATCATCTCTCGCAATTAGAGAAATGCAAATCAAAACTAAGATTTCCTCTCACTCCAGTCAGAATGGCAGTTATCAGGAACACAAGCAATAATAAATGCTGGTGAGGATGGGGAAAACAGTACTCTCATCATTGCTGGTGGGAGTGCAGATTGGTGCAACCCTATGGAAAGCAGTATGGAGATTCCTCAGAAAACTTGGAATGGAACCACCATTTGACCCAGCTGTCTCACTCCTTGGTTTATACCCAAAGGACTTAAAATCAGCATACTACAGTGACACAATCACATCAGTGTTTATAGCAGCTTAAGTAACAATAGCTGAACTGTGGAACCAACCTAGATGCCCTTCAACAGATAAATGGATAAAAAACTGTAGTACATATACATAATGGAATATTACTCAGTCTTAAAGAAGAATGAAATTATGACATTTGCAGGTAAATGGATGGAACTAGAGAATATCATGCTAAGTGAAATAAGCCAATTCCCAAGAACCAAAGGCTGAATGTTTTCTCTGATAAGCAGATGCTGATCCACAGTGGAGAGGGTTCAGGAAGAATGAAGGAACTTTGGATTATGCAGAGGGGTGTGAGGGGAGGGGTGGGGTGGTACCGATTGGAAGGATAGTAGAATGAAACAGACATTATTACCCTATATACATGTATGATTACCCTACTGTTGTGACTCAGCACCAAGTATAGCCAGAGGAATGAGAAGTTTTGCTCCATTTGTGTACAATGTGTCAAAATGCATTCTACTGTCATGTATTACCAATTAGAACAAATTTTTAAAAAATAAAAATGAAAAAAAGTTACTGGCCAGGTGGGGTGGTACATGCCTATAATCCCAGCGTCTTGGGAGGTGAGGCAGGAGGATGGTGAGTTCAAAACCAGCAAAAGTGAGGCACTAAGCAACTCAGTGAGACCCTGTCTCTAAATAAAATATAGAGCTGGGAATGTGGCTGTGTGGTCCAGTGTGGTTCAATCCCCAGTACAAAAAAAAAAAAAAAAATGTTACTAGATTACATGTTTCGAGAAACAAAGCAGTAATTTTAAAAAGAAAAGAAAACCATGGGACCAAAAGAAGTTGCAGATCTGTAGATGTAATATATTTAAGTAACGATGTAAGGATACCAGCTCTTTAACAGGTCTACAAAGTAACTAGTTTCAACTGGGAAGCCCAAGGAAGTCTTGGCAAGTAAGGCAGATTATCTGCTAGCCAGGTGACATATGAAAAAACATTAAAGATGGGTACAAAGACCAAGCATCTTTTAAAATATAATATATAATTACTAGCCAGAGTATAAAGTTTTATAAGAAAAGAAACATAATCAGACAATTCCATTGGGCTTTGCCATGACAAAAGTTAAACAGGCACGTCTCATAAACAGTTATATATTTCAGCAAGGCAAGTAGTGAGGATTAATGCAGAGGAACTGAATTTTGATCTATATGGAAAGTCAGTAGTGGCAGCATATGTGCACTGGGTTAAAGTCTCAGCACCACATATAAATAAATGAAAAAAATAAAGGTCTATCAACATCTAAAAAAAATATTTAAAAAAAGAATCTTTGATATAATATGTTGCTAATAAGAAGCCAAAATGAAAACATCCTTGAAATACAAACATCAGAAGAGAGAAAAGCCAAGATTCTATATGCCATATAAAAGTGATCAGCTTTTAGGATTTTAGAACTTGAGCTTTTTTGGTTTTTGTTGTAATCTGGGGTCACTATGGAAGCAACTTAGCATTGAGGGCTGGCAAGATCCTTAAGATTTCTCCTTGTGTCCATGCTTTTCTCTCCTAAGGAATAGTTGTTTCGTAACCCTTTCATACTTTTTATAAAATGTAATTTTATAATTTATTTAAAATATAATTTCAGGTATTCTTAAAATTCCTCTCAGCATATGGTACTATTGGTCTTTGTAGGCTGCCATAATGATAAATCCATTTATTTAGACAGTTCACAGTCCTAAGAAAGGACCCCGAGCTTGAATAATATAAACAACAATAATTACAATGTAAGTGTAAGCCTTTTGGCAAGGAGGAGAAAGGTTAGCAGCAAGATGTCTTAAATTTCAGGACTTTAATTTTACTAAGAGAAAGATCTTCGGTGATTTTTAACAGCTAGTATGATGCCTTCACCTCATCTCTTTGGCTCAATGCCATGGGGACCACCAGTGCCAGTTCCTGGGAAGCCCTTCCATCATACGTCGCATTCTGGGACCATGCCCTTGACTGGAGGGATGCCAGGTGGTGTGCACAATCAGTTCATACCTCTGCAGGTAAGGCATGGAAGGAGAATTATTTTTTTAAATGTTCAAAGACTGTCAATAAAAATGTATTTGTTTTACTTTTTCATTGCCATCTAGAAATCCAGTTCTAGGGGCTATAGGTACAGTTCATAGTAGAGCACTTGCCTAGCATTATTCAGGGGTCCCCAGCACTGAATAAAGAAGAGAGAGAGGATTCGAGAGGGCAGGTTAGAGGAAGGCTGCATCTCCAGCTGCTGCGTGGCTCAGGACTCAGGCAGCAGGAGTGCTGCTTCCCACGAGGCGGGTGACAGAGGGGATTCACTGAAATTCAGTGATGGACAGTCAGTGTCTCTTAGAGACTTAGAAATTCAGGTGCAATGAGCACAGAACAAGAAGAGCACATTGGAGCAAGCTGGTTGCGGCGCAGTGCCAGGTCACCTCTGAGGGGATGTATACACAAAGAAATAATTGACACATTTGGCACAGAAAACCTATATGACAGAAAAGCATTATAAACTTAGCTGAACTAGCTGCTCAGCAAACTGGGGCTTGAAAAGAGCTGTGTTTCTTAATTGGCAAGCAGAGAGCGGAGGCGGAGCCATCTTGAGGTGGCCATGCTGCAGCCAGAAGATCACAGCAAGCGCCCACCATGTGGCCTAGGGTGTACCTAGCAGAACGAGAGTGAAACAGGTAGAAAGAAGGTTGTGCCCAGGGTGACTCAAGTCAGAGATGTGGAGGGGAGGGCTACTTGCTTTAAGTCTGAGAGCCCCTGTGACCAGTTGAAGAGGGTCTGGAAGTTGGAACAGTTGGCATGATTACACTTGGGGACTGAGACTGAGAAAGCTGTATTCATGGACAGTGGAATGTGTGAGACTTGGAGGATTGGCTCCCCCACCTTACAAGTAGGACTCTCAGGAGGCTCCTGAGATCTGAACTCCCAACAGGGATTGCATCCGCCCAGTCTTGTGTTGATCTACTCTCTCCAGGGTAGATATCACCCAACCAAGTCCCAAAGACCTGATTGGAGATGAGTCCCAGCCACTGCAACTTCCCACTTAGAACTCTGCCGCAGCCCCACTGGGAATACATACCTGATTTGTCTGGACAGAACTCCAGTTGACAGTACTTCCTGTCCCTACCTTATAATGGTGAGGAGGGAGCTGAGAGCTGTTCCAACCAACTTCATTTTACACCCCTGCAGCTAGCAGCTATGAGCTGAACAAAAAGACCAGGGGGTTAGCAACCCCAGGTCTTGCTCTGAGGGGTACACAGCTCAAGAAGAAACAGGAGGCGTACACAGTGATCATCCTCATCAGCAGTTTTGACCACCTCAGTGGAGATGATTCTTTTCTTTTTCATTAAGAACTTTTTTCCTGAGCCCGGCGTGCTGGCGCATGCCTGTAATCCTAGCAACTCGGGAGGCTGAGGCAGGAGGATCGCAAGTTCAAAGCCAGCCTCAGCAACTTAGCGAGGCCCTAAGCAACTCAGTGAGACCCTGTCTCTAAATAAAATACAAAATAGGGCTGGGGATGTGGCTCAGTGGCTGAGGGTCCCTGAGGTCAATCCCCGGTTCCAAAAAAAAAAAAAAAAAAAAAAAAGAATTTTTTTCCTTTGCCCAATTCTCTGGGGGAGGGGCTTCCTGGATAGGCTCCCTCAGCCCCTTTCTCTGGTATGATGCTGTCTGCTGGCACCTCCCTTAGCCCTGTTTTGTTTTGTTTTGTTTTTTGCTACTATTATATCGCCTTTTCAGGGGTGAATGGGGAACCTCTGGGTCAGCACTTCCACCCTTCCCTAACAATTTCTGATCTTGACTTGCAAATTGATCTGTGGGGGCCTCCCCAACCCAGACTTTGGAGAGAGTGAAAGTTGCTAGACAGATTAGAGTATGGATGACAAGAGGATGTAACTGTCTGTGCCCCAGGGAGAAGGGGCTAGAGTCCTGACTGGGTAGGCGGGGCTTGGTCTCCTGCCTCTCATTGCACCTCTGACCTCTGGAGCTCAGCAGCCCCCTCCTTTCCCCCTGGTGGTAACAAGATATCAGTAAATTTATTTTTATGTTTTTGCTATGCTGATTGGTTTGTGGATACATACATGTATATCCATACACACACACACAATTTGCTTATTTTCTCTCATTTTTAGCATTTTTGTGATTTTTTTTGTCTTATCTCTCAAAATGGAATTTTGTTTGTTTATTTTGGTTCTGTTTTTATTTGTTCTTCTTGTTCTTTCTCTTCTTACTAGTATCCAAATTCTCTGATTCTCTTTCTCTTTTTACTTACTTTACTACTTTTTTTTCTCCTCCTTCTCAATAGCCATCACTTGCTACATCTCCTGCTCTTTCTCTGTTCACATTTTGACCATTCTAAACTTTTTTGTTTTGTTTTGGTGGGGGCAGTACTGGGGATTGAATTCAGGGTGCTTAACCCCTGAGCCACATCCCCAGACCTTTGTATTTTTTATTCTGAGACAAGGTCTCAATTAGAGCCTTGAACTTGTAATTCTCCTGCCTCGGCCTCCTGAGTCACTGGGATTATAAGTACCTTCCTATCACATCTCTTTTCTCTTAAGTAACTGTATTTTTCCACCTCTTGGAACTCTTTGGTTAGTCTGCTTTCGTTGGTGCTGCTGCAGTTGTGAGGACTGTGGATGGCATAGTTGACAACTGCTATTTAATGCCAGATCTAGTTCATAGCTACTTATCATTTTTGCTCTTGGCAATTGCTGACCCCACCATTCTTGTTTTTATGGCAGTTAGTGTCGTAGATGTCATAGTAGGAAGTGGGTATTTTGGTGTTAAATATTTTTTGCATCTGTTGTTGCTGTTGCTTTTCCCCCCTCTTCTGTGAGATGCTGGGACTCTACTGTGACACTTCACAGTGTTCAGACTTGATTGCTAAGCTAAATCCAGCCAAGAGACAGTGCACCTTGCTCAAACTTAAACAATACTTTCATACAAAGAAGAGCCAAAAAACCCAAATGAACAACTAAACCCCAAGTAAGAATGGCTACTGGAGGCCATCAGGACCACGGTGGACATCTCCTCCTTCAGCAAAAACAGAGAACTAACGAAAAGACCGTGGGTGCACCACAGGGAGCGCCAAATAATCCTTTCCTCCTATAAAGTTGTTTTTGTTGGGTCTTTTGGGCACAGCAGTGAAAGAGGTGACTAAAGCAGACCTTTAAAGAACTAATGCCAGTGCTCCACAATTTATTCGAGTATCGCCCTCATTCCAAAGCCAGATAACAACACATCAAGGAAGGAAAGCGATGGACCAAGATCCCTGATGAATCTAAATACAAAAGTCCTTATTAAAACATTAGCAAATCATGTTCAACAACATACTAAGAAGATTGTACATTGTAACCAGGTTGGTTCTACTCCAGGATTGCAAGGGTGGTGTAATGCATCCTAATCAATAAATGTAATTCACCACATAAATAGAATTAAAGACAAAAATCACTAGTCATCCTAATAAATGCAGAGAAAGCCTTTGACAAAAATTTAGCACTCATTCATGATAAAAACTGAAGAAACAATAATGTGAAAAGAGAGCCTACAGAGTGGGAAAAAAATCTTTTCCACACACACTTCAGACAGAGCACTGATCTCCAAAATTTATAAAGAACTTACAAAACTGTACACCAAAAATGCAAAGAACCCAATCAATCAATGGGCTAAGGAACTGAGCAGACACTTCACAGAAGAGGATATACAGGTGATCAACAAATATATGAAAAGGTGCTCATCATCTCTAGTAATTAGAGAAATGCAAATTAAAACCACCCTAAGATTTCATCTAACTCCAATTAGAATGGCTATTATCAGGAATACAAGCAATAATAAGTGTTGGCGTAGATGTGGGGAAAAAGGCACACTCATACATTGCTGGTGGAGTTGCAGATTGGTGCAGCCACTCTGGAAAGCAGTATGGAGATTCCTCAAAAAACTTGGAATGGAACCACCATTTGACCCAGCTATCCCACTCCTGGGTTTATACTCAAAGGTCTTAAAATCAGCAAAGTATAGGGATGCAGCCACATCTATGTTCATAGCTGCTCAATTCACAATTGCTAGATTGTGGAACCAACCTAGATGCCCTTCAATTGAAGAATGGATAAAGAAACTGTGTCATATATACACAATGGAATATTACTGAGCCATAAAGAATAAAACTATGGCATTTGCTGGTAAATGGGTGAAATTGGAGAATATCATGCTAAGTGAAATAAGCCAAGTCCAAAAAACCAAAGACCAAATGTTTGATCAGTGGATGCTGATATATAACGGGAGGGTGGGCGGGCGAGTTATGGGGGGGATAAGAAAAGAATGGAGGAAGTATGGATGGTGTAGAGGAAAATGGGATGGGAGGGGGTGGGGGAAGGAGAAATAGTAGACTGAGACAGACAGTATTTGAAAAAAAAAAAAACTGAAGAAACTAGGGACAGAAGGAACTAACCTCCAAATCATAATTCTAGCCATTTCCAAAAGAAGAAAATAGAAGAGATGAAAATAGGGAAGAAGTCAAATTATTATTGTTCACATGATATACTATACTTAAAAGATTCAAAAAGCTCCACCAGAAGACTGCTAAAGCTAATCAGCAAAGTAGCAGGTTACACAACCAACATACAAAATCAATAGCTTTCCTACATACCAGTAATGAATCTGCTAAGAAATCAGGAAAACAAACCCATTTGCAATAGCTTAAAAAAAAAAATCCTAGGAATGAATCTAACCAAGAAAGTAAAAGACATCCTCAGTGAAAACTATACAACACTGAAAATGGCACAAGAAGAGGGAAAGACCTCCCACATTCATGGATCAGCAGCATTAATATTTAGAAATGACCATGTTACCAACAGCAATATACAGATTCACTTTAATCCCCATCAAAATACTAATGACATTCTTCACAGAACTAGAGAAAACAATCCTAAAATTCATTTGGAAAAAATAAAAGGCCTACAATGGCCAAAGAAATTCTAAGTCCCACCTGCCCAAAAAAAACAACCTTAATGATGGAGGTATCACAATACCTGACTTCAGATTATATTAAAGAGTAACAAGAGGTTGCATGGTACTGCCGTGAAAACAGACATAGGCCATTGGAACAGAATAGAAGACAGAGACAGCCCCACAGTGTATAGGCATCTGATACTTCACACAGGCGCCAAAAACATGCACTGAAGAAAAGACAGCCTTTTAACAAATGGTGCTGGGAAAACTGGTTATGAAGAAGAATGAGACTAGAGCCTTATCTCTCAACCTGCAGGAAAGTCAACTAAAAATGAATCAAAGACCTAGGAATTAGACCAGAAGCTGTGCAACTCCCTGAAGAAAATGCAGGATCAGCCCTCCAACATACAGGCTCAGTCAACTTACTCCTAAGGCTCAGGAATTAATACCAATAATTAATAAATGGTATGGCATCACAATGAAATACTTCTGCACTGCAAAGGAAACAAGAATGTCAAGAGGGAACCCACAGAATGGACAAAAAGTCTTTGCTCACTGCTCTCTGACAGAGGATTACTATCCAGAATATATAAACTCAAATAAATTAACAAAAAAAGCCTAATTGATAAAATAGGCAAATGAACTTAACAGATACTTCTCAAAAGAAGAAATACAAATGACCAACAAATATTTGAAAAAAATGTTCCACATCTTTAGCAGTTGGGGAAATGCAAATCAAAACTACACTAAGATTTTTTCTCACTCTAGTTCCAGTAGCAACTATCAGGAATACAAACAAGGGGGGCCGGGCTGTGGCTCAGTGGCAGAGCACTCGCCTATCGTGTGAGGCACTGGACTCGATCCTCAGCACCACATAAACATAAATAAAAATAAAGGTATTGTGTCCATCTACAACTAAAAAATAATAATAATAATTTTAAAAGAAAAGAAAGTTTCAGTACTGGTCTAGGAACTGAGAATGTAAGACACATCTGACCTGGTCCCTGCTCAGTTTGTGTTCTAATAAATAATAATGATTGTAGCAAGTATGCTATTCTAATATAAAGTAATTGAAAATCAGAAATATAATTTTTTTAAATTTTCACTATGGAAGATATTTTAATATTTCCTTGCAACTGAGTTCTTCAAATTATTAAAATCTGATTTGGAGATTGTAAGTGGATGTCACAAATCAGCAGTGATTGACAAATATTAGCAGCATGGTTTATGATGGCTTTTGAATATTTTGCCCCCTATATTGCTAATTAATGATGCTTTTATTCCTTAAAGGTTACCAAAAAAAGGGTCGCAAACAAAAAGAACTTTGAGAATAAAGAGGCCCAGGGTTCTTCTCAAGCCACCCCACTTCAGACTAGCAAGCCAGGCTCTTCTGATGTCACCAGAGGGATTCCACAGGAAAGCTCGTCAGGCCCTGCGAAGTCCTCTCAGCTTGCTCAACCTGCACCTTCTTGTCAAGTTGAAACTGCCTCCCACGGCCATAGTGTGTCTCACCAGAAGTCAACACCAAGCTCTTCTTCAAGAAGGAAATCAAGGAAACTGGCTGTCAATTTTGGCATTTCTAAACCTTCTGAATAAATTTGGTACTTGGGAATTTAAATAATTTCTTTTATTTCCATCACCTTTTTATAAATCCATATCTATATCTCATAAATGTACTATTTTAAAATAATATGTTTGAATATTTTTAATTTTTAAGTCGTCAGGCACTTTTCATGCTATTTAAAGACTATATATCAAATTGTGCACTTTAAGTATGTGCAGTTTGTTGTACGTCAATTATACCTCAATAAAGTTGTAAAAAAGTCCTAAATTAAACCTTTTGTTAAAATAAATTTCAGTGGGCTAAGCATTAAAATGTACCCTCTAACCACTGGCCTCCTCATTAGATGTTTCCTCCAACTATGAAGTAGACGTCCTATTAGCAATAATAATAAACATCTTTTACACTGTCATTGAGGGATAATTAAATGGAGCATGAAAATTGAACCTAAAATATAATTTCCTGGATGTGGATTTTATTTCTCTTTTTAATGATGTAACAAACTATCAGGAGAAAGGCTCTTGTTTATGTGTATTATATGTATGTGCTGTTATCTCGGAGGGTCCTTAGCCCTGCTGTGGAGTCATCACACTGGTTGTGGTGCTGGCAGTTTTACTTTATTCTAAATTTTGTACCAAAGCAACTGTAGAGTACTAATCAGAACATTTCATCCATCTGCTTAGAACTATAAATAGCAATCTAAATTTGAGGAACTAGAATTTTTTAGATTATTCAAGAACCAGCATTAGTAATTTCTAATAAAATTAAGTTTTGAAGTCTACAGGGTACAAAGACTACAAATGACTCTTCTAATAGAATGAAGTAAAAAATATTAATCATGTTGTTAAATCGTGTTATTCTTTCCTGTAGCTTTTTAGTTGCTCACTCAACATGTACGAGAGCTCACTGTTCCCTGTGTAGTGCTTCCTGGAACCGATGGGCTTCTGAACGGTCAGTTCCAAGTTGTGCTGTAGGACAGACACAGGTGTCCGTCTGTGATGTGTGCTGTTTACTCATTCTAGGTCTGCCCTTGACCTTTGCGCTCAGCTGGTCGGTGATGTCGGCATTGTCTTTGCATGTCACGTGTGAATGTGTTGTTCAAACCATTGAAATGATGTAGAGTTTGTGAAAATTTCTCAGTGGTACCAGGGCCTGTTTGTATCTCCCTGTATATATATATATGTATATATATTTATCCTTTAGTTTTTGTGATATGCTTATATTTTTAAGGAAGAAAATTATCATACTTTTTTAAAAGTGGGAGCCACAGTCTTTATATGGAGCTGCTTATTATCATATCTGATTTCATTTAGCTCATTGAAAACTCTGCCATGAGTCTCAATGTGATCTGTTTTTTAAAATGCTGGTATTGAACTAAATGAATTCCTTTTTCTAATGGCTGATTTCAGAGTGTCTCTAAATGTTAGCAGGATATTTGTGTGTTAGTAGTGCCTTTAGTATTGAGGTAAATGGTCTGAATCTGTCATGTGTTATGGTCACATGAGTTTCTGTGATTTTTCTTTTCTGTCATTTTCCTAGGCTCCCATGTTTGTCCACAGTTCCCAACATTTCCTTGTCTCTAGTGGATGTTGGGTGATGAGGCTCAAGTAGTTCTCAGTGTTTATCTTAATTGCCTCACACATTCTCTCTTTGCTTTAAAATGAGACATTTATTACGCGGGCACAAGGAAAAAATTAAATTGTGACAATAATGTTAGGTTACCCTCTTCCTGTTTGAAGTGTAATATTGTCACCTCGCCAAACTGTACAAACTCCAACATCCAAGAAGTGCCCCACTCATCACTCCTGTGTGGCAGTCTGTCAACAGTGTGCAGCCCACATCTGTCTGAAACAAAGGAGGGAGCACAGACCATCTTCTGAGAACTCCCAAGAGAAATTTTAGTATACATAGTGCCACTGAACCCAGGGGGACACTTGCGCAGTGTTTGAGTCCAGCAAGCTAATTATAAATGGCCAGTGAATGTACTTTTCCTTCCTTTTTTTAAACATATTTTTTCTAAAGGTCAAGACTGAAGAGAAATGGGATAGAGCTCGTGATGGCTGGACAGTGCTCAGGTATTCTCTATTCTTTTCCCCTTGTGCTCCTATCCCAGATGTGGACTTGAGATCCATGAAAGATGTGGCAGAGGCCGTCTTTATAGCATGATGGTCATGAGACATCAGTGGGCAGGATTTGTGATGGTCGTGTCTGGTGGGGTCCAGTGCATCTGAAAAACGAGTGGCCTTTGAGAAACAAGATTGTTTCCCCTTTTGGGTGGGATGGACCAGGATCACCCCCAAATATATGCTCAGTAAACTGTTGGACTCTTTGTGGAAATAGTGGACTATGTAGGGCACAGAAGGGACAGACTCGCAGATTGCTTCATGTTTCCACGTAACTAGAGGATTTTAATCTATTTAAATCTTTCTCCTCCTTGAAAAATTATTTCTAAATGTCCTTAACAATTCATTTTTTAGCAAATTAAGCGAATACTGAAAGTTGATTCTTCAGTCTCGCTGCTCCTATTCACAATTTCTTGCATCACCTAGTGATGACCTTGTTTTCATACTTTGACAGATGAAGTGTATTAATTGATTTAAATATCATGTATACTTAAGTCTTTGATGTCCAAGACTCAGTTGCATGAAAAATTACATTTACCTGTATTACATCTTAAGATTTTTCAGGACTGGGTATGTGGTTCCATGGTAAAGCACTGTCTAGCATGTGTGAGGTCCTGAGTTCAATCCCCAGCACTACCAAAAAAAAAAAAAAAAAAAAAAAAAAAGATTTTGCTCACTTTTTAAGAAGGGAAGATTAGAGTTAGGGATAAAAAAAAACATCGATGCAAGTTTTCTTTGTTTTATTTGCTGTGATCAGGTGCTTACTCTGGTTTTAGACCAATCTCCATTCTTAGTTTTAAGGGGAGAAGGCAGTCAGAAGGGAAACTGTAGGTAGATAAGACGTCCATCAGTGTGTTTTGTAGCTCAAGAGATTAGGGTCAAGATGTGGTGTCTTTTTATGCACTCCTTTTCTAATCATCTGTTTTTATTAACAAACCACTAATTTTTCATACTGTTAATTTGATTTTTACCTTACATGAGATGGACAGAGGTGTGCAGATCTCCACTGAAGTTAGTTCTTTCACTCTTCTTCCCACTATTCAAAGCATAATAAATAACCAGGCTTGTTAGATTTCAAGGTGGGCTTGCTATATATATTTCTTTGTACTATCTTGCTTCCAAGTTTGTTTTTTTTTTTACTGTAGGAGATCATTAATTTGTTAGAGAGAAATTACTGTGAAAGACATTCTCTATCTTTAAAAAGAATTCAACCACAGAAGTTCGTTGTCATTTTTCTAGAGATAGTGACTAGTACCTTATGTACGTTCTATAAGCTTTGTCAGTGAAGCAGTCTTTTTTGCAGGCACTCCCTGGGATTGTCAGAATAAAGTTTAAAATTCTAAAAGTGCATATTTTTCACACTGACTTAATTCATACTTTAATCACTGTCCTCCGTCTGCCAGGAAGCAGCAGGAGACAGTTGGAACAGCACCAGGTTTCCAGCAACAGGACAGATCAGACAGGCAGGCCCCAAGTCTCACTGCTAGCTTACGGAGTTAACGACTCAGCCAGCAGATCCTTCTTTTAGAAAGAGGGGGAAAATGTATAAAATAGTTTTAGTAGTCAAGAACATCAGCAATTTATAGCTGCTTCTGTATTTGTGTGTCTGTGTGAGTGTGTGCGTGTGTCCCTGTGAACCAATAATAATGCCTTGCTCAAATCAATGCATTCAGCCATCTCAAGTGCAATTCGTCAGGGAGACTGTGGTTTCCAATAGATATGTTTTTTACATAGCTCAACCTGTAAAAATTATTTTTCCCACAGTACACCATTACTATTGATTATTTCAGCACTTAGTATACTATTAAGTTTTCCCGGCCAAATGAGTAAGTCTCTAGCTGTTTTAGTAATTTGAAACCAAATTTTCACACTGTTTCTCATGAAATGATAGAAGTGAGAATTTGGTCCACAGTTTGCTTTAAGTTCTTTTATTTCTTTCTTTCCCTTACAGTTAAGGGGTGTTTAGTGTTTGCATTTTGGGGATTCTATTTATTTTATTTTTTATTTCCTTTTGCCTGCATCAAATTGCTTGAGTGTTTTCAACTATTTTGATATATGAATAATAGATGGTGTGCTGTGTCATCAAAGTATTCAACATTTTGTTCATTTAAACAATATAATTAAGTGTAATTCATACATATATACATAAAAATCTTGATTGTTTCTTTTCTCACATAACTATTTTATAAGTAACTGGAATTTTTCATTAGATCTTATACAGAGCAGTATTTTATTAAAAATTCAAAAGGGAAGACTTTTATGTGCTCATTTTGTAGTTTTTGTTTTTTAAATATCTTTACATTGTCTGCCAATTAAAGTGTTTTTAACTTGCATTGGAATGGACTCCGAATGTATTTTTGTGTTGTTAAGTTGTACATTTGTAAATTTGTAGCATGAAGTTAGCCTCAAAATGCTGTGCAAAGGGATTTTAAAATACAATTCGTTGAGAGGGTTTAAACATCTCTCCATGTTAAATGCTGTATGGATTTCAATTAAAAATTTAAGAATGATTTCATAAGTTGTTTGTTCTTCCATGATTGCTTTAATATAAAAAAAATAGAAACATTTCACTCTTCACTTAAACCCCATCTCCCTTTATATCTAATCTTCACGCTGAATCATTTACAGTAAACCAAGACAGCGTGGCTAGTGAGGAAAACCGGAACCGGAGATTGCATGGCTGCGGTTCAGATCCCAGCTCCACCTCTTTCTGGTACTCAGTGAATCATTATCATATCGTCATGGGCAGATTGTGTAGGGTGTGAGCCTCAGATCACTCATCTCCTGAAGGAAGCAATCAGCACCTGTTTTCAAATGTGTAAAGCACTAGACCCAGGGGGGGTGCTTTACAAGTATGAGTGGTAACAAGGACCATCCCTGCATACCCGGATCTGAGAGCTATCTCAAGCACACCCACAGTCCTGGGGTGGTGTCAATACCTTTGTGCTGTTCTGAGTCACCTTTCAGCACTAGTTTGGACAAAGTCCCCATACCTCACTCAGGTACCTGTGAGATTCCTTTTCTGTTTTCCCTCTCACGAGTCCCTCTACATTTCTTCTCATGCAGAGGAAGATAATTTCAGAGCTATGTAGAAAAAGGCTAATTCCAATTCTCACTCACCCCTGAAGTCGGGCCCTGTGCATAGCACTGAGCTGTACCCCAGCCCCTAATTCCTATCTTAAGGCTGGGGAGTCGACAGGACTAACAAACCTTTCTATCATTGACCATGGCTCAGAGTATAACTCCGATGCGTTACTTTGCCAGAGTCTCTCTACAGTACCATAGGAAGTATCTGGGGAAAGTGTAAAGAGGGAAGAACACGTCTTCCTGCTGTATCTGCTGGTCTCACCCATTAGCCTGAGACTGTCCCTCTTGTACTTCATTCACGCCCATGAGGAACAATCACATTTGGCCACCTTGGCCCAGGAGGAAGTGTGTGGGCTAGGACCACCCGTGGAGACCTCACTGGCTGCTTTCCACCCCTTTTCCCAGGCTGTCAGCATCACACTGAGCTTCTCAGTAACCATCCCTCCTGAGCACAAAGGACAGGGCTCAAGGGAGCTCACCAGTCGCAGTTGGGGGCTGTCTCAGTGTGTTCCTTCTGCGTAACAAAATGCCTTGGGCTGGATAATCTGTAAATACTAGAGACTTATCCCCACAGTTCTGGAGGGAATCCAAGGGAAGAGGAGCAGCACAGTCAGGGTCTGGTGAAGCCTTGCTCTTGGCTTCGTGGATGGAGCCTCTTGCCATGATCTCACAGTGCAGAAGGCAGGTGGGCAAAAGGGCCAGGAAGCTCTCGGAAGCATTTCTGCCCTCCTGTCGACGACGTCACTGAGTTGCCCAGGATGGCCTCAACTCCTGATCCTCCTGCCTCTCGGCCTCTCCAGGTAACTGGGATTACAGGAGTGCATCTTTATATACATATACACATACAAATATATGGATGGTATGGGCATTAATCCCATTCATAAGGTCAGGACCCTCCTGACTTAATCACTTCCCCAAAAACTCCCACCTCTTAATGCCATCACTTTGGGGTTTAAGTTACAGGGTGATAATGGAAGTCTTCATAAAAGGACTCAACTGAGGCAGGTGCATATCTGTAATCCCAGCAACTCGGAGGCTGAGGCAGGAGGATTCCAAGCTCAAGTCCAGTCTCAGCAACTTAGCAAGACCCTGTGTCAAAATTTTTTTAAAAAGAGCTGGGGATGTGGCTCAGTGGCTAAGTGCCCCTGGATTCAATCCCCAGTACCAAAAAAAGCAGCAACAACAACAAAAAACCAACAGGACTCAACCGAGAGGAGGATGCAAAGCCCAAATTAGCAGTGAGACAGACACTGGTGTTTGTAAGCAAAGATCCTAGGAGCTGAAACCCCAGAACCATCCACAGACATGGCAACTTGTGCAATGAGACAAATGACTGGTGCCATTTTTGTGGCCTTTGCTTTTGTGTGTGTGTGCGTGTGTGTGTGTGTGTGTGTGTGTGTATGTGGTGCTGGGGATCAACCCCAGGGCCTCAGCATGTGACCAAGTGCTTTGCCACCGAGTTACAGTCCCAGCATCACTTTGCTTTTTTTATTTTTTTAATTTATTTTGGATATTTATTTATTTATTTATATGTGGTGCTGCGAATGCAACCCAGTGCCTCACACATGCCAGGCAAGTGCTCTACCACTGAGCCACAACCCCAGCCCATCATTTTGTTTAAAAAAAAAAAAAAAACTATAGGGACTGCAATTGTGGCTCAGTGGCAGAGTGCTTGCCTAGCATGTGTGAGGCACTGGGTTCCATTCTCAGCACCACATAAAAATAAATAAAGGTCTATCAACATCTCAAAGAAAAACTTTAAAAAATACTGTAGTCTACTATGGCTAGGTAAACCTTTCTTTCTTGAATTGCACACATAGGCCAATACGCATCTGCACACGATTTCTCCCTACTTAAAGGCTCAGTCAAACACCAGGGGAGGCCTAACAGGGAGCTCTGTGGTTTTCAGGTGGTGATTTCCCAACTGCATTTCCTTAGGGCCACTAAGTGAAGCGAGTCACCACATTTTTTTTTTTTTTTTTTTTTTTTTGCCTGAAATGTCATCACTTGGTGTTTCTACACTTACTAGCAGCAGATAATACTGGTCAGAGTTACATCAGTCATCCCTGACTCCACTTCCCTCACACGCTCCATGCATGGTCTCAAGGCCTGGTGCATTGTTACCTCCTGCAGCAATCTGCCTCTTCTGTCCAACTTTATAGTTAAAGCCTTAACGCAATTCCTCTTCCTCTCATACTTGGTCTATTGCAGTCCTCCACTATTTTCCTCCATTCATCTTGCACCACTCAGTCCATAAAAAGAACAGTAAGCGGTCAGGCGTGGTGGTGCACGCCTGTAATCCCAGCACTTGGGAGGCTGAGGCAGGAGGATCGCGAGTTCAAAGCCAGCCTCAGCAACTTAGCGATGGCCCTAAGCAACTCAGTGAGACCCTGTCTCTAAATAAAATACGAAATAGGGCTGGGGATGTGGCTCAGTGGTGGAGTGCCCCTGGGTTCAAGCCCCAGTACAAAAAAAAAAAGAACAGTAAGCGCTGGGTGCGGACCTGTAATTCCAGCAAATCAGGGGCTGAGTCAGGAGGATCAAAAGTTCAAGTCTAGCCTCAGTGACTTAGGGAGATTCAATCTCAAAATAAAAAGTAAAAGGAACAGGAATGTAGCTCAGTGGCCCAGAACCCCTGGTTTAATTCCTAATGAAGCAGACTAGGTACCTCCCCCAAAGAGACCCCCTACCATATTTATAATATAAGCTTCTCCAGCCCCTGCCCCCGTAATTGAGCTGCTCTTCTTGTCAGAAAGCTTTTCACACAGGATATCAGCAAAAACTTCGGCACAGGGCATTGTGGTTTGTAGAGTCTTTTTTTTTTTTTTTTTTTTTTGGAACTGGGGATTGAACCCAGGGGCACTCCACCACTGAGCCACATCCCCAGCCCTATTTTGTATTTTATTTAGAGACAGGGTCTCACTGAGTTGCTTAGGGCCTCGCTAAGTTGCTGATGCTGGCTTTGAACTCACGATCCTCCTGCCTCAGCCTCCCAAGTGCTGGGATTACAGGCGTGCGCCACCGCGCCCAGCTGTAGAGTCTTCTTATTTGTAAATGCCAGGTCTGAAAAAAAAAAAAAAAAAAACTTGTTAAACCTCTGTCTAGTCTAAAAGATGGAACAAAATGCACTTTTCAGGCTGGGGGTGTGGCTCAGTGGTAGAGCACTTGCCTTGCATGTGGGAGGCACTGGGTTCAATTCTCATCACATATGAATAAGTGAATAAAATAAAGGCACATCAACTATCTAAAAAAAAGCACTTGGCATGTAAACCTTCAAACACCTCCTCCCACTGGGTACAGACTTCAAAGACTTTCCAGACTCGGGTCCAGAGCACTTCAGGCGATAGCCTCTTTGGGCCCTGCAGCCCCTACCCCTGCCTCCTGAAATCCCTGGGTGTCCAGCCCCTTCTGTCCCACAGCATTTGGTGACCAGATGGGGCCGTGGAGGCGAGTCTTCGCCTTGCTGCCTCTGGTCTCCTGCACGTTGGAGGACAGGCCTCTCCTTGGCGCACCACAGGCGGCCCTGCTGAGCAGGCAGGCTCAGCACGGGTGGTCGCCCACCTGACTTCCCCACAGAGGCCACAGCAGGTGGAGGGAGGCTGGGCCAGCCTCTGAGGGTCCTGAGTAACCTCCCAAGGTAGGGGTGAAGGCCTGGGGAGGCACCCAGTTCTCCACTGGGGTCAGCCAGCAGGGGAAACCGGGACCCCCTCTCTGGGTTTGGAATTTGGGGATTTGGGCGGTACAGGAATTTTGCCCTAACCTTGTCCGTGTGACAGCGTGTGACCGAGACGGACCAGGGAAGGGTTCCCACCCGACCAAGGGCCCAGGCGAGAGCCCAGTCCCCACCTGCAGCCCCCGAGTGCCTCGTCCAGTCTGTGGCAGGCTCCACGCACCAACATCAGGGCGCACACCCGGGGTGGGGTGGGACCTGCCACAAGGCTGGGAGGACCCCGAGTCCCCCAGGGGAACAGGGAGACAGAGAAGTGAGGCTTGTCCTGAGTGTGCAGCAGCCACACAGGGTGGAAGGTGGGAGCCACACAAAGGAACTGAGTCCTTTGAAAAGTATGTTAGGAAACTTTAAGGAAGATTTGAATGGTGACTGTGGGTGACACTCACTCCTGAAGGTTAAGGAAGGGGTGTTTGTCTGTTTGGTTTTACTGTGTGGTTTTTAGTTGCAGGTGGACACGATGCCTTTGTTTTACTTCCGTGTGGTGCTGAGGACGGACCCAGGGCCTCCCACCTTCTAGGCCTTCTGTGACTCTGCCACCAGCCGCTGCCTCAGCCCCAGGGAAGGTTTTAACGGTAACTGTGGGGTGAACTCACTCCACCAAGGTTGTCCACTCTCTGCGAATTAGAATGGCCAGCCTTTGAGGTGGGATGGCCCCCAGAAGGATCTTTAGACAAAAGTGTCATTGGTGAGGTCCTTTTAATAGGACCCCCCTGGACACCCGGAGAAGTCCCCTTAGATTGATTGCAGGCAAGAGACAGCACAGAAGCGGTGCCCTTGGTTGAAGCCTGTCTAGACAGAGTCTGCTGTCGACTCAGACTGCAGTGGCCTCGGACCCAGCTCAAGGGAACTAAGCAGGGAAAAGACAGAAAGAAACCCAGTTTTTCCCCATGAGCCAAAGAGAACCCAGCACCTTACATGCCCCTCTACCCGACTTTGCCAAGACCACCCAGACAACAGCCTGTCCCCTCAGCCCCCTTGTCCACAGAGGCAGCAGATGGTGGCCCCTCAACACTGAGGTCCTCAGTGCCAAAGGCTTACCCAGAGCCAAAGGCTCCTCCAGCCCCCGAGACCAAGGCAGGAAACTTGTCCCAAGACCAGAGCCACGAGGCAGATAGGAGCTCTCCAGATGCCCCTACAGGGGACGAGGGAACCTGCCTGTGTTGACCGGGAGGGAAACATCCCAGGGGACAATGCATTTTTGTGCGTCAGCCTTTCACCACCACCAACCTCTTGAGCTGAGACATCATACTCCCTCGTGCACCGAGAAGCCAGGCCATGATCCAACGGGACCCATTACCAGCCCCACCGCCCATCTGGACTGAGGGAGCAACACAGACTAGTGACCCAGCAGCTTCAAAACGGCTAGAAGAACATGCTCCAAACCACAGGCAACATTCAAGCCTGTCCCCAGACCCAATTCCCAGACGCAGACCCAGGGCAGGCCACCAAAAGGAAGAAGATCTCCCAGAGATAAGGAGCTAGGCCGCCACAGGCGGCCGAGAAGGGGCAGGAGAGCCGCAGCATGAACAGGACATCCAAGGGCCCCAAGAGCCTGGCAGAGCCCCAGCCAGCTCTGTGATCCACTGTGTGACACCTTCCAACCCTTCCGTCCCTCTGATCCCGAGGCAACCACCAACGAGCGGATGATCAGTGCGGCCTTCGTGGGACAAGCCCAGAGACACGTGCACCAGAAACCAAAGCTTTGCTGGACTTTGCTGTGAAGAATGCCAGTGAGCTGGTCCAAGTGGCCACCACAGCTTCACCCACCGAGACCGAGGGGCTGATGAGAGACAGACGGACACACGGACAGGAGCACGGGTCTCCTGGTGGCCATCTGCACCACACACCCAGAGGTCACCCGCAGCGGGTCCCACCAGGACAAAGCCAAGACAAATAGACGCAGGGCCGAAGGAAGGGCGAAGTGGAAGGACCACCTTACCCAGGGACAGGACTGCGGCTCAGCCGATGTGCCTACTGCCATCTAGAGGGCCACTGGAAGAAAGGATGTCCCCAACTAAAAGGCCAGTTAGCCTGAGGCAGGCCGCCACAGGGCCTCGAAAACCAGCCAGCCATCTTCGGGGCGGCCCTGGCTTCTAATCTGGGAGCCCTTCCCACAGAACGATGGGGACGATGGCCTCTGAGGGAGACGTGCCTGGCTCCGGTACATAGATGACCTGTCGCTGGCCGGAGCACCCGAGAGGACCGCGTGAAGGGGACACGGCTGCTTCTTGCTCTCCTATGTGACGCAGGCTCCAGAGTCCAAAGGAGAAAGCCCAAGTCTGTCCAGAAAAGGTCAAGTACCTCGCTTCCCTCTGACTCAGGGACAACGCAACAGGTCCCCAGGAGGAAGCAGGCAGCCTGTTCAGCTCTGGTCCCGTCGACCCGCTGCCGGGCCGAGCCGTCCTGGGGCTGCGAGCCTGCTGCCACGGGCCCCTCACTTCTCAGCCACGGCCGAGCCCCTCTCTGAGGCCACAAAGAGGGGAGGACGGGGTCCTCTAATGTGGAGACCAACACACCAAAAAATGCCTCTGAGGACACGAAACCCGCGCTCCCCGGGGCACCTGGGCTCGGACGCCCTGACCTCAGAGTCCGCCAGCCTTCTGGACTCAACGCTGGGGACGTGGCACCGTCCAGTGGCCTCCCTCTCTAAACAGCTGGACACTGTGGTTCAAGGCTGGCCACCTTGTCCACGGGCCTTGGCAGCCACAGGCCTTCTGGCGTCAGCGGCTGGCAAGCTGACTGGGGGCCTGACACTGTGCTGGCGCGGTTGGCGTGCAGAGGGTGACGTCGGCTGGCTAATGAGAGGGTGGCACACACCAGGACATGTTCTGTGAACATCCACATGTTCCCATCAAAGCCAAAGCCGTCGGGACTCTAAACCCAGCCACCCTGCTGCCATCGGACTGGCGACCTGTCACAGCTGCATGGAGGTCACAGTGTCCTCCAGCAGAGCAGCCCCTCAGGCCCCCGAGGTAGTGCTTCACAGATGGAAGCTGGAGTGCGGCTTGCTGGGTGTGCGAGGGCCACTCTGGCCTCCACTGCTGAGGCAGAGCCTCCGCCTCAGGGAGTTTCAGCACAAAAGGCAGAAGCTCCCGCTCCGACCGGCCAGCCGCGCCCACAGGTGCGCAGAGTCCACCTGGGCCTCCACCGCGCTCCATGTTCATGGGGGCTTGTGTGAGGAAAGGGGCTCATTAGCCCAGGAGGCAACAGCATAAAATATGGTCAGGGCACTCTTACTCTTCTAGACGCAGCTCGGGCACTCAGAAAAGCTGAGTTCTGCATGCCGGGGCCACCAAAGAGGGGACACCGTGGTCACTCAGGGCAACTGACGAGCAAACCCAGAAACAAAACCAGGTATTTAGAAATGGCTGCCTTTGTTTGGTGCTGGGGTTGGACCAGGACCTCGCACACGCTCGGCACGTGCTCTGCCCCTGGGCTGCGCCCCACGCACTCAGCCATCGCACCTGCAGAAGGTGGCCTTTGCGTCTCGGGCCTGGAGTGTGCCTTGAGAGCCTCTTAGGCGCCTCCTCGGTTGCCGTGAGGAGGCAGGTCTAGAAAGGCCACATCGTCACCTCCTGTTGCGGAGACCTTCCCTTCATGGGCCACGGAGCTCTCATCTCCTATTATATAAAGTCCTTGCGCAGCGGGTGAGCAGTCTGTGCTCCCTCCTCACGGACAAAACTCACAGCGGGCGAGGGCTGGGGCGGGGCGCGGTGGTGGAGCGCTGGCCTAGCATGTGCGAGGCACTGGGTTCCGTTCTCAGCACCACGTATAAATAAATAAAATGACGTCCATCAACAACTAAAAAATAATGAAAAAAAAAAACAACAACAGTGGGTGAAAGGATAGGAAAAATAAGGGAAAACATGGATTTAAAAAGTCTACAGGCAGGGCTAGGGATAAAGTTCAGTTGGTAGAGTGCTTGCCTCACAAGCACAAGGCCCTGGGTTCAATCCCCAGCACCGCAAAAAAAAAAAAAAAAGAGAGAGCCGGGCACAGTGGTGCACGCCTGTAATCCAAGTGACTGGGGAGGCTGAGTCAGGAGGATCGCGAGTTCAAAGCCAGCCTCAGCAACTTAGCGAGGCCCTAAGCAACTCAGTGAGACCCTGTCTCTAAATAAAATACAAAATAGGGCTGGGGATGTGGCTCAGTGGCCGAGTGTCCCTGAGTTCAATCCCTGGTTCCAAAAAAAAAAAACAAAAGTAAGTTACATTGTTATGATTTCCCCCACCTACTTCAACATATATATCACTAACTAGAGTTCAATTATTGTGATTTCTTTCTTTTTTCAGTGCTAGGGATCAAAGAAGCTGGAACTTTGCACATGTCAGGCAAGAGCTCTACCACGGAGCTATATTCCAGCCCTTTATTACTATTTTTTAAATATATTTTTTAGATGTTGATAGATCTTTATTTTATCCATTTATTTATATGTGGTGCTGAGAATCAAACCAGTGCCTCACACATGCCAGGCAAGTGCTCTACCACTGAGCCACAACCCCAGCCCATATTATTATTATTTATTATTATTATTATTATTATATTTTGAGACAGGGTATCAAGTTGGAGGTATGACTCAGTCGAAGACTAATTGTCTAGCTTAGGAGGGGCCCTAGGTTGGATCCCCAGCACGCACACACACACACACATACACACACACACAGATATGACACAAGGCCTTGTTAAGTTGCTGAGGCTGGCCTTGAACTTGTGCTCTTCCTGCCTCAGCCTCCCGGGTAGCTGGGATTATAAGTGTGCACCACAATTTCTAGAGAGTTCAATATTTTTTATGGCTCATTTTGTTTCTTTCAAGACAAAATTTACATAAAATTAAATGTACAATGTGCAAGACCCAGCACTGTAAAAATAATAATAAAATAAATGTGTGGATCTTCATTAAGGGGACCATTCACAAGACCTGGGAAATATATAAACCTGTGAACCTGAACCATTACCAGGATGCTGAGCTGACCACCACTCACTGGCAATTTCCTCACACCTCTTTGAATAAATCTCCACCTGAAGCCCCTGGAGGCTTTCCTCGCTGTTCTGAAATCTTTCCACCAAAGATTCGCTCTCCCAGTTCCAAAGCTTCATATTAATGCACGAATACAGTGTGTGCTAGTTACGTAAGGTTTCTCTTACTCCGTGTAATGCTTTGGGGTTCATTCATATTAACATGTGCATCAGTAGCTCATTACTTTTTATTTCTAATTGGAGACCATTGTGTGAAGGAAGCACCTTGCTGTCTATTCTCCAGCTGTTGGCCAGGTAGGCTGCTCCCAGTTTGGGGCTCAGATGAGGAGCTCTGCCAGGTATGTCCTTGCACAAGGCTTTTTATGGACATTTGTTTCCTTGATCTTGAGTAAATACCTAGGGATGGAATTTGCAGGTCGTAGTCATGCATACATTTACTTTCATAAGAGGCTGTCAGACTTTTTCCAACGTGGTTGTACCGTCTTATACTCCCATCTACAGAGCACAAGAATTCAGACTACTCCGTGTATCCACTCACCTTTCTTCTCTCAGCCTTCAGTTTGGGATGCTTTATTGGTGTGCAGATTTTGAAAATGCGTTACTAGAAGCAAATCTATTTATTTTTCTCTCTAACACGGCACAGTCTATTTTTTAGAAACATAGGCCATGCATGCTCACAGAAGTTGATAAGACTTGGTTTTTCAGGCTGGAGTTGTGGCTCGGTGGTAGAGCGCTTGCGTGGCATGTGTGAGGCCCTGGGTTTGATCCTCAGCACTGCATATAAATTAATTAATTAAATAAAAAGATGCATTCACAACTAAAAAACATTTTTAAAAAATAGAAAATTTTGTTCTCTTGTACTCAAGAAATTAGGATACTTTAAAATACGTATTCATTAATCCATTTTCCTTTACTGTAATGGAATACCTGTGGCTAGATACTTTATTTTTTAAAAAGGTTTACTTAGGGGAAGTTCATGTCTGAAAACAGCACAGATGTAGTCTGGGTGAGAGTCTCCCATGGCTGCATCATGGTGGATGCCATCATAATTGGAGGCCATGTGAAAGGGAAGGATGGCCATGGAGACCAGAAGCCCATGGGTCCGAGGAGAACTACCCTTCCAAGGGCAGTCAGTGCCGTCGATGACCCAACAAAGCCAACTCCCTCAGGCCTCATGAATCAGCTTTTTGTCACTGGCCAAAATACCTGACAAGAGCAACATAGAGGAGGAGAAGTTTATTTTTGGCTCAAGGTTTCAGAAGTTCAGTCCATGGTTGGCTGGCTCCATTGCTTTGGGCCTGAGGCCGGTGGAGCACTATGAGTAAAGGGCCTGGTGGAGGAAAGCAGCTCACCTCCTGGCAGCCAGGAAGCAGAGAAAGAGCTAGCAAGGGTCCAGGGACAAAACATAAACCCACAGTCACACCCCCAATGACCACCTCCTCCAGCCCAGCCCTACCTGCCTGCAGTTACCACCACCTGGTAGTCCTTTCAAATCACTAATCCATCAAGCGGATTAACCCACTGATTAGGTTACAGGTCCTGTAATCTAATCATTTCCCACAGGAGCTTTTGGGGGGCACTTCATAGCTAAACCTTAAACACCTCTTAAAGGTCTCACTTCCTGACAGAGCCACCCTGAGGATCCAGCTTCCAACACACGAACCTGGGGGGACACTCAAAACACCCAAACAGCAGCAGTGTACACACAGTCTCACTCTTTTTTTAAGACCTTGTCTTATTTTATTTTTTGCCTTATTTTTTTGGTAGCAAAATACATGTAACAAAATGTGGGAAACCATCCTTATTTAGCAGCATCAGACTGGGTTGAGCCATGGGGTAAAGGCCTGGCTTCCAGGAACTGCCAGGAAGCATATGGCGCTGTGTGGGAGTGGTCCCCTGTCTTCTTCTGGAATTTTCCCCTTAAGAGAACGGCTTCTCTAACTCCACCCTTTCCTGTCCATCACAGAAGAAGCTCCTCCTGGTCCTGGTCCCCTTTACCTGTATATTATAAATAAAAGAGAGTTGGGTGGGTTGATGTGGTAAGAGGCCAGAGCTGGTATGGCCAGACTCATCACACCCCCTCTCATTTAAAAAGAATATTGGCTCTTGTGTGTTTATTGAGTAGCTAAGTTTTTGAGTTATTGAGTGATATACAGCCAACATCCTCCTCTGGAAGTCAACCCTTTTCTCATCCACTCAGGACATGGTAGAGAAGACCCCCCACAACAAAATACCCTTTAAACAATTTTAAAGCACATGATGCCAGGGTATTAAGTCCACTCGTGATCACATCACTGCTATCTGGTCCCAGAACATGTTTGCCCCCCAGATGGGAAGTCCACGCCATTGGGCATTCACTCCTCGTTCTCCTTCCTTAAAGGCCTAGAAGCCACAAATCCTCCTGTGTCTATGGATTTGCTCTTCTGGGCACTTCACAGATGGAGTCAGGTCGTCCAACCCCGTCTGCTTCCTGAGTGCACCATTTTAGCTCTTCTTGCAGTGTCTTTGGGTCGCAGGACACAACACGGACACATGGATGGATGAGAGGCAGAACTCATTGTTTCCTCCATCCTCAAGCAAAAGAAGGCCACCACACAGGGCCCCACAGGGTGTTGCTCTTGGGGACAGGGTCACAGCACGCTGGAACTGTAGGAAGCAGTTTGTATGACCAGCAGCGTGGGGTCTGCTTTCCTGGGCTTCCTGAGCCCTGAGTGTGTTGAGTGATTCCGTGGGCTCAGGGAAGAAGGGTCCCTGGGTGCAGGGTGGCCTCTGTGGGTGTGTGTCCAGCAGCCCAGGACATCGGAGCCTCAGGAGGGAAGTGTCAGTGGAGACTCCTCCAACTGCCCACGAAGGGCGAAGAGGACCTGAGCGCGTGGCCACGTCCTCAGGACGGGTCGAGACAGCACTTGGGAGCATCATGCTCTGTGTCCTGCGTCAGACCCCTGACGCAGTGCAGTGAGGGGCAGGGACCCCTGACAGTGCACTCAGGCATCATCTGTTGGTGGCCGCTGTCCACGGCATTGGCAGATATTCCTTTGAAAAGTGTCTGCTTGAGTCCCCTGGCCACTTTAAACCAGATCGGGCCTTTTTGCATGACGTGTCTTTGAACTCCAGCAAGGCACCTTCTTAGCCAAATTATTTCCTCTCACTTTTCAGTATTTGCAATTTCAACTTCATAGATTAGAATCCGCTTGTTCCAACATGGGTCGAGTCGTTGCTTACATAAGCAGATCGGCCTTTCCGATGATGCTATTCTAGTTTTCAGGAGAGAATTGAATAGCCTGATTAGAAGGATTACACTGAAACTCGATTCTTAAAATCGTATTATCAAAACTGCAAAAACACAGTTGTTGCCATCGGAGGCGTTGAATACAAGGGAGAAATGCTGGGTCTCCTCCGTTAAATGTCATTAATCCTCAAAATAATTTGTTAAATGTGAGTAAAAGGTAATCAAGTTGTACTAGAAAAAAAAAAACAAATTGTAGTATCATTTAAAAATTCATTTAAGAAAGAGGCCTTAACCACTATAATTCTAGGCAGGTTTTCCTGCCGCACAGGCAAACTCTATCACAACCATGTGAAATCATGCCCAACACCAGGCATGGTGGCTCCTGCCTGTGATCCCAGCAGCTCCGGAGGCTGAGGCAGGAGGTTCATAAATTCAAGGCCAGCCTCAGCAACTTGGCAAGGCTATGTCTCAAAATAAAAATAGAGGCTGGGGATGCAGCCGTGATGAGGTGCTGTTCCTGGGTTCAACCCCCAGTGCACACAAAAAAGTCGTAACCAACATAACCAAACTGATGTATTGAACTTTCCACCTTACGTACCAAAATTGGAAATACCCAAGGGCCAGTAAAAACTAACACTTAGTAAATATGATTGAATTTGACCTGGTTAGGAAAACACAGTTTCTCTACATGGGAAAACGCCAAAAAAATTTATTCAAGGTGCCAAATGAGTGAATATAAAACATATAAACAAGGATCGGACTTAGTCCATAAAAATGCTCTGGAGCTTTATTTTCCAGCACCTGTGGTGCTGGGATTGAACTTGGGGCTTCACATGTGCTAGGTAAGCAACCAACCGAGCCACAACTGCAACACCATTTTCTTAAGGGGCCTTAAACTGGTGAAAGCTGGTGTGCTCTTATGATCCCAAATGTCACCTGGGAGGCTGAGGCTCGAGGATCATAAGCTACACAGTGAGACCCTGACTCCAAAAAAAAAAAAAAAAAAGACAGCCAGGTGCAGTGGTACACACCTGCAATCCCAGCAAGTCACGAGGCTGAGGCAGGAGGATCATAAGTTTGACACCAATAAGACACCAATTGGGGCTGGGGACATAGCTCAGTTGGTAGAGTGCTTGCCTCGCAAGCACAAGGCCCTGGGTTCAATTGCAAAAAAAAAAAAAAAAAAAAAAAAGACACCAATCCGGGCAACAGTTCCTGGAGGAGGTCCACTCTGGATGCTCCAAGACTGGATCTGAAAGTGGGAATGAGTTGTCAAAGGGGCAGCTAAACTCAGACCCGGCGCGTCCGTCCTTGATCTGTTCGCACTTCACCCCTGCCAGTCACACTCCACCCCTGCCAGTCACACTTCACCCTGCCAGTCACACTTCATCCCTGCCAGTCACACTTCACTGCCCTGTTGCTGGCAGGGGGTCCCTGTCCAGGCCAGGGAGTGGCTGCCTAAGGTTAAATGGACACACGTCAATAGAGAGTCGAAGTGTCCCCAGGGCCTGTGGGCACAGCAGAGAGAGCATGTGATCTACAGAAAGCTTTCCTGAGGAGGCACAGATGTGGGGACCTCCCCACCAGGTCCTATTGCAGACATGTTCACACCTGTGGGAAGGTCACAAGACTCGCAAGAACACCAACCCCCCACCATCCGGGTCACCAATGGCGACTTTTACTCTTCTTCCTCTTTTTCTTCCTCCTTTTCTCTTCCTGACCCTTTACCCTCAAATACTTGGGCACATATTTCCTGGGAGTGAGGACACTGTCCTACAAACACAGTTTATCACCATCAGGAATTTAACCTGGAGACCATTCTGCAGTTCATAGTCAAGACATATTCAAATCCTTCCATATGTCCCCCCAATCTTTGATCCATTTAGGAATTGCATTCATTTAGTTGTCACGTCTCCTTGATCTCTTTTAACCTAAACTGGTTTTTAACGATGATTTTTAAAAAACTTTTTAGTCATCCATGAACCTTTACTTTATTTATTTATTTATGTGTGGTGCTGAGGCTGAGGATTGAACCCAGAGTTCCACGCATGCCAGGAAAGCACTCCACCACTGAGCCACGACCCCAGCCCCATGATGATTTTTTTAAATTTTTTTTTATTGGTTCTTTTTAGTTCTGTCTGACAATAGAACCCATTTTGATATGATTACACAAGCATGGAGTATATCTTATCCTAATTAAGAGCCTTCTTGTGGATGTACACCACCGTGGGATTCACTGTGGTGTGTTCCTATGTGGACATAGGAAAACTATATCCGATTCCTTCCACCATCTTTCCTTTTCCTATCCCCCCTCTCTTCCCTTCATTCCTCTTTGTCTAATCCACTGAGCGCCTGTCTCTCACCCTCCCTGCCTCTTATCATGGATTAGCTATGAAAACATTTGACCTTTGATTTTTTGGGACTGGCTTACTTCACTTCTCATGATAGTTTCTAGGTCCATTCATTTGCTGGCAAATGTCATATAGTCATTCTTGAAGGCTGAGTAATACTCCATTGTATATATATACCACAATTTGTTTATCCATTCATCTGTTGAAGAGCACCTATGTTGGTTCCTTGGCTTAGCTATTGTGAATCCTGCCACTATCAACACTGATGTGGCTGCGTCACTGTAGTATGATGATTTGAAACCCTTTAGATACATACCAAGAAGTGGGATAGCTGGGTCATATGATGCTTTCATTCCTAGTTTTTTGAGGAATCTCCATACTCCTTTCCACAGTGATTACACCAATTTGCAGTCCCACCAACAATGTATGAGTGGACCCTGCATCCTTGTCAACTTTCACTGCTACTTGTATTCTTGATAATTGCCATTCTGAATGGAGTGAGATGAAATCTCAGTGTAATTTTAATGTGCATTTCTCTAATTGCTAGAGATGTTGAACATTTTTTCATATATTTGTTGACCATTCATATTTCTTCTTTTGAGAAGTGTCTGAGCTGGGCGCGGTGGCGCACGCCTGTAATCCCAGCATTTGGGAGGCTGAGGCAGGAGGATGCGAGTTCAAAGCCAGCCTCAGCAACTCAGTGAGGCCCTAAGCAACTCAGTGAGACCCTGTCTCTAAATAAAATACAAAATAGGGCTGGGGATGTGGCTCAGTGGTTGGGTGCCCCTGGGTTCAATCCCCAGTACCAAAAAAAAAGAGAAGTGTCTGTTGAGTTCTTTTGCCCATTTCTTTTTTTTTTTTTTTAAGTTTTATTTCTTGCTTGATTTTTTTAAAAAATATTTTTTAGTTGTTGATGGACTTTTTTTTTTTTATTTATATGTGGTGCTGAGAATTGAACCCAGTACCTCACGCATGCTAGGCTAGTGCTACCACTGAGCCACAACCTCAGCCCCTTGCCCATTTCTTGATTGGGTTTTTTGGAGTTAACTTTTTTGAGTTTGTGTATATCCTGGATATTAATGCTGTATCCAAGGTTCAGGTGGTAAAGAGCCTCCCATTCTGCGGGCTCTCTCTTCGTGCTCTTGTTTCCTTTGCTGTGAAGAAGCGTTTCATTCCGATGCCATCCTGTTTATTGATTCTTGATTTCACTTCTTGCACTTTAGGAGTCTTGTTAGGGAGCTCAGTTCCTGGGCTGACATGTTGGAGTGTTGGGCCTACATGGACTGCTAGTATGTGCAGGGTTTCTGGTCTGATTTCTTGGTCTTTGATCCTCTGAGTTGAGTTTTGTGCAGGGGGAGAGATAGGGGTTAAATTCCATTCTACTACACATGGATTTCCAGCTTTCCCAGCACCATTTGTTGGAGAGGCTGTCTTTTCTCCAGTGTACGCTTTTGGCGCCTTTGTCTAGTACGAGGTGACTGTATTTGTGTGGGTTTTTCTCTGTGTCTTCTGTTACCCTGGTCTTCCTGTTGGGTGCCAGTCCCATGCTGCTTTGGGTACCGTGACTCTGGAGTATAACTGGAGGTCTGGTGTTGTGATGCCGCCTGCTCCATTTTTCTAAGAATCGCTTTGGCTGTTCTGGGCCTCTTATTTTTCCAAAGGAGTTTCATGCCTGCATTTTTGTTTCTTTTTTTAAAAAATTTTTTATTCATTCTTTTTAGTTATACAGAACAGTAGAATGCATTTTGACATATCGCACATACATGGAGTGTAGCTTCCCATTCTTGTGGTTGTACATGCTGTGGAGTTACACTGGTTGTGTTTATATATGAAAGTTAAATCTGATTCATTCGACCTTCTTTCCCATTCCTACTCCCTTCCTTCCCTTCATTCCCCTTTGTCTACTCCAGCCATCTTCTCTTCTCCCCCTGTTTATTGTGAGTTAGCATCTGCATGTCAGAGAGAATATTCAGCTTTTGGGTTTTTGGGAGTTCATGGCTGCTTTTTCTATTTCTATGAAGAACATCATTAGAGTTTTGATGGGAATTGCATTGAATCTATGTAGGGCCTCTGGTAGTATAGCCATTTTGACAATATTAATTCTCCCTATCCAAGAACATGGGAGGGAGATTTTTCCAACTTCTAAGGTCTTCCTCAATTTCTTCCTTTAGTGTTCTGTAGTTTTCATTGTAGAGGGCTTTCGCCTCTTTTGTTAGATTGATTCCCAAGTTTTGTTTGTTTGTTTGTTTGGCTATTGTGAATGGGATGGTTTTCCTAGTTCTTTCAGCTGATTCATCATTGATTTCTGGGTGTTAATTTTGTATCCTGCTGCTGAATTAATTTATGGGTTCTAGAAGTTTTCTGGTGGAGTTTTTTGCGTCTTCTAAATATAGAATCATGTCCTCAGCAAGTAGAGATAGATTGAGCTCCTCTTTTCCTATTCGTATCTCTTTAATTTCTTTCTTCTGTCTGATTGCTGTGGCTACAGTTACAAGGACTATGTTGAATAGAAGTGGTGAAAGTGGGTATCCCTGTGTTGTTCCAGATTTTAGAGGGAAGGCTTTCAGTTTTTCTCCCTTTAGAATGATGTTGGCCTATAAGCTTTTACAATGTTAAGGTATGTTCCTTCTATCTCTATTTTTTTCTCTGTTTTAATCATGAATGTATACTAAATTGTGTCAAATGTTTTTCTGCGTCAATTTAAATAATCATGTGATTTTTGTCCTATAGATGTGATGAATTATGTTTATTGATTTCCATATGTTTAATCAACCTTGCATCCCTGGGATGAACCCCACTTGATCAGGGTGCACTATCTCTTTATTGTTTTTTTCTATGTGATGTACCAATATTTTGTTAATAATTTTTGCAACTATGTTCATCAAGGATATTGGTCTGAAGTTTTCTTTCCTTGATGCGTCTTTGTCTGAATTTGTTATCAGGGTGATAGTAGCTTCATAGAATGTGTTTGGAAGGGTTCCCTCCTTTTCTATTTCATGGAATGATTTGAGGAGACTTGGTATTAGTTATTTTGAGGTCTGGTAGAACTCAGCTGAGAATCCATCCAGTCCTGGGCTTTTCTTTGTTGGTAGGCTTTTGATGGCATCTTCAATTTCATTATTTGAAATTGACCTGTTTAAATTTTCTATATACTCCTGGTTCAGTTTGGGTAGGTCATATGTCTCTAGGAATCTGTTGATTTAATGATGATATTTTTGAAGTTCCCAGGCTGGTTTTACACATGATGACCCTCAGGTTTGATTTAACCAGTTGTTTTCTCACAATTAAATTCAGGTTAGGTATTTGAGGGGAGATTCCAAGCTTAGTAATATTAATTGGGTATGGACAGATAGTGACAGGTGTGTATTTTGGGGTTAACATTTAGAACAGTTTAAATGAGGAAAATACACACCTGATAATTGCTATCTGGTAAATAAGGAGAACTGAGCTAATTCAGAAGCTCTGCCCACAACCATTCCCACTCCCAATCAAATAAATAGATTATTTGCTGGTTAACACTTAGCAACAATCAAAATATAGTGATCTAGGGCTAGGGATGTAGCTCAGTAGGTAGAGTGTTTGCCTCGCAAGCATAAGGCTCTGGGTTCAATCCCCAGCAACACCAAAAATAAAAATAAAAAAATGCCACACAGTAATTCTTCACCATGCTTGAAATAAAGAGACAGGGCCCGGTTGTAGCCCTGTGGTAGGGCACTTACCTGGCATGCAAGAGGCCCTGCGTTCAATTCCCAGTACTAGGGGCGGGGGATCAAAAAGGATGAATCCGCTGGGCGCAGTGGCGCACGCCTGTAATCCCAGCACTTGGGAGGCTGAGGCAGGAGGATTGTGAGTTCAAAGCCAGCCTCAGCAACTTAGCGAGGCCCTAAGAAACTCAGTGAGACCCTGTTTCTAAATAAAATACAAAATAGGGCTGGGGGATGTGGCTCAGTGACCAAGTGCCCCTGAGTTCAATCCCCGGTTCCAAAAAAAAAAAAAAAAAAAAAAAAGAAGGACGAATCCCTAGGCACTAGGAGTGGTGGGCTCTTGAAATGGAGAAACCCGGACCCTGTGTTTAGAGACAATTCCCTATTGTATTTCTACATGTCTCATGACAATTTTTATCTCAGACTCTCGTTTCAAGTATGTTTGTGTAGTCGATAGCCTTGGAAATGAGACACAGTGTCTCCATCGGGTCAGAGAACAGGTTTATTTCCTGATGAGGATGATAAGATGGTTTCCTGGGGGGTAAAAATCGGGCACATCTGCCAGCAGTCACATTAAAAGACTGGGGTTTGAGGGCACGGTGATGTTGGGCTGTCGTTCCAGCACTCATAATGCTGACGTGGGGGGTCATTTGAGCCCAGAAGTTCAAGGCCAGCCTGGGGAACATGGTGAGAACCCATCTCAACAAAGAAAAGCAGCTGGATGCAGGGGCGACAGCCTGTCATCCCAGCGACTGGGAAGCTGGGGTGAGAGGATGTCAAGTTCAAGGCCAGGCTTGGCAATTGAAAGACACCCTCAGTAATTTAGCAAGACCCTGGGGGGGGGGAGAGAGAGAGAGAGAGAGAGAGAGAGAGAGACCTAAAGCTCAGAGGACAAGCACCCCTCGATTCAATCCCCAGTTCCACACCAAACAGGCAACACAACGAGCACACAGAAAGAGGGGGGGTTCCCAAGCCCAGTGTGTGGCTGGGACACAGCCGGCTGAGGGCACAGCATACGCCTGGACCTTAAGGGCAAGAAGAAACCACATGGACTTGCGGCTCGGGACCTGCAGCAGGGCCACCTGGGTCTGTCTTCTTAGGGGCTGAATAGATGGGGGTGGCGAGCTGACCTACAGGTGTCACTGATGCTTAGGGACTGCTTGACTGCTCAGCACGACGTCCCCCACCAACAAGTGCAGCATCAGAATTTCTGAGCCGGGCACGGTGGCGCATGCCTATAATCCCAGCACTTGGGAGGCTGAGGTAGGAGGATCGCGAGTTCAAAGCCAGCCTCAGCAACTTAGCGAGGCCCTCAGCAACTCAGTGAGACCCTGTCTCTAAATAAAATACAAAATAGGGCTGGGGATGTGGCTCAGTGGTGGAGTGCCCCTGGGTTCAATCCCCAGTCCAAAAAAAAAAAAAAAAAAATTCTGGCTCACATCAGATGGGAACCCGAAGCTGAGAAATCAACACAGAAACTCATGGGAAGCCAAACACGCCTTTGGGGCCCTGGAGGAAGCAAGCTGAACCTGCCTTCCCCACCCCCATGCCTGCAGGACGCTCGGCCGGAAAGTCCACTGAAAAGAACTCCTGCAAGATACTGTCATGGTTTCACAGATGAGGAAACACTTTGAGGGTGAGCCAGCACAGCCCGCGGCTGGAAGCACTTGTACTCTGAGAGGCAGAGATGATGCAAGAACCTTAGAAAGACTTTAAAATAAATATGCTCGAAATAGTCAAGTGGGTAAACCAGGAAAAAACACAGAGGCAAGAGTAACGTGGAAGAAGAAAGAAAAGATCAACCAGGCCCAGTGGGGCACATCTGTAATCCAGGCGACTGGGAGGCTGAGGCAGAGGGTTCACAAGTTCAAGGCCAGAATGGGCAACTTGGGGAGACCCTGCCTCAGAATAAAAATGTGACTCAGGCGTACAGCACCCCCCAGGTTCAATCTCTAGTCACACACACACACACACACACACACACACACAAGAAGAAGGAGGAGGGAGAAGAGGAGAAAAGGAAGGGAGGGAGGGGGGGAGGGGGGGACAAAAAAAAAAAAAAAAAAAAAAAAAAAAAAAAAAAGCTTGGTAGTTAAATCAGAGACACAGCCCAAAAGAGAATGATTGGATTGGAAAATGGAGCAGAGGAAGTTACCCGTAATGTAGCACAGAGAAATGAATAAATGGAAAATATTTTTAAAAGAAATTGATGCTAAGAGTTATGAAGAAAAAAGAATGAAAAAATAAAGCTTATGGAAAAGGTGAACAAGAGAACGTACCTATGTGTACTCATTTGTGGCAAAAGAAATACCAAAGGGACGAACTAGAGGTGGAGATGGGTTATCTTCAGAGGGGGGGCAATGGTGTGGGAAGGGACGAGCCGGAAGGAGACAGGAGGAAGGACATCTCTGAATAGACCCTCTCCGTAGTTATGCTATTCTGAGCCATGCTCATGTTTTACATATTCAAAAATAAGCAAATAAGCAGGCGCGGTGGCACACACCTGTAATCCCAGTGCCTGGGGGTAGCGGGTGCTGAGGTAGGAGGATCACGAGTTCAAAGCCAGCCTCAGCAAAAGTGAGACCCTAAGCAACTCAGTGAGACCCTGTTTCTAAATAAAATACAAAATAGGGCTGGGGATGTGACTCAATGATTGAGTGCCCCTGAGTTCAATCCCCAGTACCCCCTGCAAAAAAAAAAGGCAAATAAATAAGATCAATAAGCTGGGGCAGGGGTGGAAATAAAGCAGTCATATTTCAAATAAATAATGTAATCACACTGAAGGAGGAAAAAGAAAAAAGAATCCAAATAGCATTTGACTCTGCCCTCAGGCTAAACAAATATTGACCTCTAGATAGTAGACCTCTTCTTCACACAAATGTGCTGTAACAATTTTGAAACTAACTTATTTGAATTAGAGAATCAATTGAATTAGTAAATAATACAAATGGCAGGAGCAAGACTTCTCACTGGTACAAGAAGGGAGTTACCAATGTGCACAATGGAAAAGGTTGAATAAACCTTGTGTGTTCAAATGAAATTGGAGGTGAAGAATAAGCTTGTGGGTTTAAAAATAGGCAGATGGGGCTGGGGATATGGCTCAGTTGATAGAGTGCCTGCCTCGCAAGCACAAGGCCTCAGGTTTAATCCCCAGCACCGCTACAAAATAAATACAAATAGGCAGATGGAGGTGGTGTGTGTCTGTCTGTACTGCCTGCTACTCCAGAGACTGAAGTGGAAGGATCACAAGTTTTAGGCCACCTTGTCTCAAAAAAAAAAAAAAGGAAAAAAAAAATAGATGTAGCTCAGTGTAGTAGAGCAGCCCTGGGTATAATCCCTAGCACCACAAGAAAAGAAATAAAGAAACAGATTTTCAAATGGTTCAGGAAAAAATATGTGATAGGTAAGTAGAAAAATATAATCATGGTAAACGTAAGCATCGGGGGAGTATGGGTAGACAGCATCTGGGAATTCTTGGTACTACCTTGTACCTTTTCTGAAAGTCTGAAATCATATCAAAATTTAAAAATCAGCAGGGCACTGTGGCACAGGTTCCTAATCCCAGCAGCTCAGGAGGCTGAGACAGGAGAATCACAAGTTCAAAGCCAGTATCAGCAACTTAGTGAGGCTTTAAGAAACTAATTGAGACTCTGTCTTGAAATAAAAAAATAAAAAGACTGGGATGTGACTCCATGGTTAAGTTCTTATGGGTTCAGTCTCTGGTACCAAAATCAGTCACTCAATCAATCAATCAAATATCTAATAAGGTTCCCTAAGGAGAGAATAGAGAGAACGGGAAGAGGAAACAAGTACAAAGCAGAACATTTTCCAGAATTGAAGACCCAACCCCTAGTCTGAAGCACCTCATGTTCTAAGCAGGATAAATGAAAAACAAAACCATACCTAAGCGGACCAGAGCATAAATTTCAATAGAAAATATTTTTAAGTTTATCTGAAAATAAAGGCAGAGGGTCCACCAAGCACCCATTCTGAGGTAGCATAAAATCTTTCTCTGACCTACTTCGTCCTGCCAGGGACACAGTCAGCCCTGCGTCCAGCGGATCCACGTGGTATATGCTACCCTCCTGCTGGTCCCTTGATAGTCCTCTCAGTCACCAGATCAGCTGTGGTGGATCACAGTGCTTATGTTCAAGACAACCTTAATTTCCTTAGTGACAACCCTACAGCGCCGAAGTAGTGATGCTGGCAATTTGAGTGTGCCAAAGAGAAGCCACCAAGTGCTTCTTGGAAGTGAAAAGGCAAAAGTTCTTGTTAACTAAGGAAAGGAAGAACCAACCCCCAAGCCCAGGTTGCTAAGATCTGCAGGAAGAGTGACTCTTCTACCTACGAAATTGTGAAGAAAGGAAAAGAAACCAGGAGTTCTTTTTTTTTTTTTTTTTTTTTTTTTGGAACCAGGGATTGAACTCAGGGACACTCGGCCACTGAGCCACATCCCCAGCCCTATTTTGTATTTTATTTAGAGACAGGGTCTCACTGAGTTGCTTAGGGCCTCGCTAAGTTGCTGAGGCTGGCTTTGAACTCGCGATCCTCCTGCCTCAGCCTCCCGAGTGCTGGGATTACAGCGTGCGCCACTGCCCCAGGCACTAGTAGTCCTTTTGCTGTTGCATCCAAAACTGCAAAAAAGTTATGGCCACAGTGCAGGATAAGCACTTAGCGAAGATGGAAAAGGCGTCCGATCAGAGTTCAGGGGGTGAGGACATAGGGGGAGAGCACCTGCTTAGTGTGAGCAAGGCCCTGGGTTCAATGCCCAGTCCCCAGCCCTGCCTGCAAGTAGCAGAGCTGAGTACTCTCCAGAATTTCAGGAATAGTTTCTTATAATGTAGACCCCCTCATTAGGGGGCCACTGCATAGCTACTATAGGAATTTCCAGGTCTCGAGCCACTAAAGTGTCTCCCAAAGGAGGGACCACTTACATTCCCCACCAGCTGATTCCTCCACGTCTTACCCACTGTTAGCAGGAAATGACCAAACCGGGTGCAGATCTCACGGATCAGCACAGCCTTTATTGAGCAGCGGAGTCATGCCTCTGATGGACCCACTTTCCTGGTGGAAAATGAGCCACTGGCCAAAGGGGGAGTCTGTGCTTAAATAGGTTACACCAGAGGTGACTTAATTATAGACAGAGTGTGTCAGTTTGGGCACTCAGGAAACAGATCTGAGATTTGTTTTTACCGGGCAATTTTTTTTTTTTTTTTTTTTTGCGGTGCTGGGGATTGAACCCAGGGCCTTGTGCTTGCAAGGCAAGCACTCTACCAACTGAGCTACATCCCCAGCCCCTGGGCAATATTTTTACTTGGAGAAGAATGGAGGGTCTAGGGTCAGCATTCAGTATTTATCTCTTTCCCTCCAGGGTCCCTGTATTGTCACTGGGAAAGGATTTATTTGGGGAAGGATCAATGCTTTGGCTTCCTCCCAGAGACTGCCATTCTGGACTTGATGGATGGCCTTGCCAGTGGGAAAGGATGTACTGGGAAAGGATCGATGTTACCATGCGTTGCCTTCTTCCTCATTCCATCTTCCCAGGCCACACTATTTTGGGGTTTGTCATTTTCCATATCTTACACCCACAACCTCTTATTACCTGACTTTGATTCTAAGCCATCTTAGATGTAAGCTGCTGTCAAACTGTGGCTTTGGGTTGCATTTCCCTGGTGACTAATGATATCAAGCATCTGATCCTGTGATATGGACCATTCTATATCACCCTTGGAGACACGTCTGTTCAGATCCTTTTCCCATCTTTTGATTGAGTCATTTGTCTTTCTCTTATGCAGTTGTAAGTGTTCTTTATGTATTCTGGATACAAATCCCTTCCCAGATGTATGATTTACGAATATTTTCTTCCATCTCGCGGGTTGTCTTTTCACTTTTCTTGGTGGTGTACTTTGAAGCACAAAAACTTTGAATGTTGAATAGTTCAAATTATCTAATTTTTAAAATTTTGTTGTTTTACTTTTGGTGTCATAGCTAGGAATCCATTGCCAAATGCAAGGTCATAAAGATTTATCCCTATTTTTTTCCCTAAGATTTTATCACTTTAGCTCTTGAATTTTGGCATTTGGTTGATTTTTTAGCTAATTTTCATATGGTGTTGGGTAAGGATTCAAATTTATTCTTTCTCAGCAAACAGTTGTTTAAAAAGACTATCCTTTCCCTCCTAGAAGGGTCTTGGAATGCTTTTTAAAGTCAGTTGACCGTAGACATGGCGTTTCATTCCAGACTGTCAATGCCACCCCATTGGTCTGTGTTTACACATAGGCCAGGACCTCATGGTCTTGATTACCATTACTTTGTGGAAAGGTTGGAATTCAGTCAATCTCCCTACTTGGTTCCAGAGTGTTTTGGCTATTCTAGCGCCCTTGAAGTCCTTGTGAATTCTAGAAACTGCTGTTGATTTCTATAAAGAAACCAGCTGAGATTCTGATGAAAACCGCAGGGTCATGGTTACGCTGGCTTTGGTTTACTTTGCTCTTCTTTTCCAGCGTCTTGAGACGGAACATTAGATTATCAGTGAAACCTTTCTTCCTTCTTCTTTTTTTTTTTTTTTTTTTTGGAACCAGGGATTGAACTCAGGGTCACTCCACCACTGAGCCACATCCCCAGCCCTATTTTGTATTTTATTTAGAGACAGGGTCTCACTGAGTTGCTTAGGGCCTCGCTAAGTTGCTGAGGCTGGCTTTGAACTCGCGATCCTCCTGACTCAGCCTCCCAAGTCGGCTTGGATTACAGGCATGTGCCACCACGCCCAGCTTCTTCCTTCTTAATACAGGAATTCATGGCATAACGTCCCCTCGGCACTGCTGTATCTGCATCTCACAAGTTTTGGTATGGAGGATCTTCATTTTCATTTGCCTCTATTTTCTGGGGTTTTATTTGTTGTGGTTCTTTTTTGCTTGTTTTGTTATTTGATTTTTCAGTACTGAGGATTAAACCAGGGGTGCTCCACCACTGAGTTACACCCCAGACTTTTCTTTTTTGGTTATAGATGGACACAATACCTTTATTTACTTATTTTTATGTGCTGCTGAGGATGGAACCCAGTGCCTCATGCGTGCCTGGCAAGCGCTCCACTTCTGAGCCACAGCTGCAGCCCCACCACAGCCCTTTTTATTTTTCATTTTGAGACATGATTTTGCTAAGTGGCTGAGGCTGGGATATCTTTCCCCATCTTTTGTTTTGTTTTATTTTTGGTACTGGGGATTGAATCCAGGGCTGCTTAACCACTGAGCCATATCTCCAGCCCTTTTTTACATTTTATTTAGAAAGAGGGTCTCACTAAGTTGCTTAGGGCCTCAGGATCTTGCTAAGTTGCTGAGGCTGGCTTTGAACTGGCGATCCTCCTGCCTCAGCCTCCCCATGTGCTGGGATTACAGGATGATTCCACTGAGTCTACCCTTTCCCCATCCTTTTAATTTCAGTATATTTGTGTCCTTGAATCTAAAATTATATCTCTGTAGACAGTATATAATTGGGTCTCACTTTTAATCATTTTGACAATCTCTGCCCTTGATTTCATTGGTTAGCCCATTCATATTTAATGCTTTTTGATATAGCTGGATTGACGTGGGCCATCTCACTGGTTGTTTTCTGTCTCATGTCTTCTTTGGTCTTCTGTTGTTCCTTTACTGCTTTCTCTCATGTTAAGTGAATATTTTGTAATGAAGCATTTAAATTCTTTAATGATTTTTTTCACTCTTGGGGGAATTTTTAAATGTTTTTTCTTAGGGCTTCCTGTGCACATCTTAACTGATCAGACTCAATTTCATATTTATACTAACAATTCCAGTGAGATACAGAAACATTATTTTTATGTATTACTACATCCCCACCTCTTCTGTTTTTTTTTTTTTCTCTCTTTTGGTTTAATTCTTATACATATTATATTATGCCTCTTAATGTGTCAAATGAAGTAATACATTGTATAATTGTTATTTTATCATCTGCAGTCGTTTATGTAGCTCAATAAACTGCTTACAACCACCTATGTACTTTATTGTCAAATTTTTCCAGATATTTCAGACCCACTTATACACATTATTTTACACATTAGCTTTTCTCTTTTTCTTTATCTTTTTTTTTCCTTTTCCTCCTTTTTTCTTTATTCTGGAGATTTGACTGGGCCTTGTGGTGGCCAAAGACTCTACCACCAAACTCCTGTACCCTCAGCTCCGCAACTGCTTTTTCAATAAGTTATAAGAAGAACGCTGCACATGATGATGTATGCCTGTATTCCCCATGACTTGGGAGGCTGAGGCAGGAGGATTGCAAATTTAAGGCCAACCTCAGAAACTTAGTGAGACCTGTCTCAAATCAAAAATTAAATCCAGGCATGGAGGTGCACTCCTGTCATCCCAGTGACTTAGGAGGCTGAGGCAGGAGGATCCTGAGTTCAAAGCCAGCCTCAGCAACTTAGCAAGA
The DNA here is from genome assembly GCA_020662805.1 of Glaucomys volans. NCBI lineage: Eukaryota > Metazoa > Chordata > Mammalia > Rodentia > Sciuridae > Glaucomys > Glaucomys volans. The sequence goes on from JAJEJO010050248.1 coordinate 769,306, forward strand.
CTGTCTCAAAATAAAACATAAAAACAGCTGGGGATGTGGCTCCAGGCTTAAGTGCCCCTGGGTTCGATCCCTGGTACCAAAAAATAAAATACAATAAAATAAAAATTGAGAAGGGCTGAGGGTGTGTCTTAGTGGTAGAACATCTCTGGGTTCAATCCCTATACAGAAAAAAAAAAAAAAGTAAATAAGAAAGGGAAAGAGAACATGTCTTTATACTACCTTTTATAATCATATCACTTTCTAGGACTCTCTTTTGTGTCTTGCAAGGCTTCCTCCTTGTCTTTGACTTTCAGCATTTTTACTGTGATGTGTCGGTTAGTCTTTGTTTTTATTCTCCTTGGAGTCCACCGAGCTTCCTGGATATGCAGGTACTGTTTTCTATAAAATTCTATGTTTCTGGCCATTATTTCTTTGAACATTCTGTCTTCTCTCTTTCTGATCCTTCTGGGACTGCCATTACATGTACATTGGTGTGCTTGATGGGGTCCTGTATTTCTTTCTTTTCTTTCTTTTTTTTTTTTTTTTTTTGGTACCGGGATTGAACCCAGGGGCACTCCACCACTGAGCCACATCCCCAGCCTTATTTTGTATTTTATTTAGAGACAGGGTCTCACTGAGTTGCTTAGGGCCTTGCTAAGTTGCTGAGGCTGGCTTTGAACTCGCGATCCTCCTGCCTCAGCCTCCCAAGTGCTGGGATTACAGCGTGCGCCACCGCGCCCGGCCTATATTTATTTCTTTGAGGCTCTGTTCCACTTACAAACTGGGAGAGCTTGCCAACGGCCTTAGCCTCAGTACCTTGGTTTCCCAACTGGAAATGGGATGATGACCACGCTAACAGGGCTGCTGTGAGCTTTTCAGGAGTGGCTGAGGGCCAGGCTGTGACGGTTACAGGTCAGTGTTGGATCTGCTTTGCCACAGGGTGCTCCTCCCAGCTCTCTTTCTCTGGTTGTTTCCTGCAAACCAACTGGCTGCCTTTGGTCTGTATCTGGAATCTCCTCCAAGTTCCATTCACCACATCCTCCTCTGTTCTTGAGAGTGCCCTTGGATAGGACTTCTCAAAGCTCTATTACAAATGAAGTCAGCTCCTTCAGGAAGAGATGAGAAGCTGTCTTTTAGCCTAATTCTCTTCCTAGGTGAACATCTGAGTCCTTGCTCGGGATCTGGGGGGCTGTAGGGGCTGAGTGCTGGGCCGGGTGGGGCAGTGGCCTGAGGTGGTTTCGTCTAGCCTGCCCTGGGCCTCCTTGGTGTGGAGCCAGCACCTCAGGGGCAAGGGCAAGGATGCAGAGCCCCAGGATGCTCAGTAGATCAGGCCCAAGGCAGAGCCTCCATTCCAAGAACACGTTCCTGGTCCGAGGTTCCTTGGTTCTTGTCTTCACAAAAGAAAGACTGTAGTCAAGGACACAGAGCAGGTAGAATAAGTAAGCACAACAGATTAATTTAACAAAACAAAAGTACGCTCCAGAGAAGGTAGGGCAGGCTGAGAGAGCGAGGGCAGCCTCACCTCTCTATACTGGGGGCCTCTGGGGCCTACTTGGGATCCTGTCATCCTTTGAATGAAATAAGGTAATATAATATTAAAATAACAAAAATAATAATAAAATAATAATAATGTTAGCACAAAAGGATGCGGTGGGAGACCTGACCACAAAATTCACGGATCATCTCAGCCTTTTATTCAGGAACACGATTACACCTCCAATGGACCCACTTTCCTGGTGGAAAACTAGCCACTGGCCAAAGGAGGAGTTTGGGCTTATATAGGTTATACTGAGAGGTGATGGAGTGAGTGAGTCAGTTTGGGCACTCAGGAATTTGGGTTTCGGGGTTGGGGGTCAGTGGCCAGCACCTGGAGAGGCTTTATCTTGGAAGAGATTAATGTTTCCTAGAGACTCTCATTCTAGGTTTGATGAAACACGTTTTCCCCATCAGCGGGGAAAGGATTTATCTTGAAAGAGATGAAAGTTATCAGTGCATGGCTTTCTTTTCCACTCCCTTTTCCCAGGACACACTATCTTGGGGTTTTCATTTTCCATATCTAACAAATAATATTCATTTGGGACAGTTATGTTTGTTTCCCACCTAAGTTTAGTGCCCCTGTGCCAATTTCACCCTGTTGGAACTTTCCCCATCACCACCTAAGTGAAACCAAAACCACTGGGGGCCAAATGACAATGCAAATGATAGTATGATCCTGGGGTCTAGGGAGGAAGCTCTGGTGTTCTATGCATGCTATGGTCACTCAGGGATAACTGGATCCATTCCCTAGATCTACGGGGAGCTGTCTGACCACAAGAAGGTGGTCACTGGGAGGTTCCTGGGTGAATTTCCTTTCTCTGCCTCCTCCTCACTCATGGTTGTCTAGCTACCTACTCCAATGGTCCTGGGTGGAAAGAAGTCCCCACCTCTCAACTGCACTCGTTTGCAGCTTAGTCTCAGCAACAGGTGAATGGAATTGGGATGAGAAATGCCAGCATTGCTCCTCCCAGAAGAAAACCCTCTGAGAGGGAGTTGGGGGAACAGGAACACTGTGTTCTTGGCTTCAGACCAGTGGCGCTTCTATCTTGCTTGGCAGAGAGGAGAGAACACAGGGAGAGGTCTTGATTCAATTATCCCAGATATTTGTCTGTCCTTTTTCAAACTCAGTTTTCACAGATTTTGTTAAATAGACATTCCTCCATTTGATGTCTTTCCTTATAACAATGTACAGAGACTTTAAATAATGGGTTTCTACCCTTCCTTTTACAATTTTATCAGTTTTACTGTACACGGAGGGCCTCACACATTTCATGCCAGAAATCAGTCTCTCTGCTAAAGTATTTTAGTACCTGTATTAGGTTGCTAGTGCTGCTATAACAAATTATCACAAAGGGAAGGACAATTCCGTTTAGCCTGCAAATGTCCAATGGGTGGCTAACAGCAAGATTAAATCTTTGGGCACATTTGCCTCCATTTTGCCTCTGCCTCCCTTGCTCTGAGTCATCCTGGGACTCTAGGAACAAGGTCTGATTGATAAACATCTTGTGATGAGTCCAAGTTCTTCTTGGGGCAGGCCCGCCTGGCCAATCTTGATATAATGATGGACAGACCACGTCTGATCAAGCTGTCCTGCCTGGGCAGCTATGAAAAGCCTCCAGTTATGGAAGTCACTGCGGGCGGGCCCTTTGAAGCCAGGGCTGCAGCGTGGCCGCCTTGCCTTCCCGGCAAGGCCTCACTGGTTAAAGTTCCTTTTATGCTTTTCATCATCATCATTACCTTTCTGTGTGGCTTTAGGGATGTGTGGCCAGACCTGATTTGATTGGTCCCCAGAGTCAGGACTCTGGCCCAGAGTCTGCTAAGGTTAAGGCCTTAGGCCGGCAGGTCGTGGGAAGAATTCACTCCTCTCTTTTCTCAGCCTCTCCTGCCTTGGTTCATGGCCCCCTTCCAAGAAGGCCTGACTCCAACCTCTGCTTCTGTCACCAGATCTCTTTTGACATTGCTGTCTATTTTTTTTTTTTTTTTTTTAAGCAGTGCTGGGGATTGAACCCAGGGCCTCCATGTGTGCTAGGCAAGTGCTCCACCAGTGAGCCACATCCCCGGCCCTCCTGCTTCCTCATAACCCTGTAAGGGCTCTTGTGATTTCATGAGTCCATCCAGGTAATCCAGGATAATCTCCCCACCTCAAAATCTTTGACATAATCACATCTGCAAAATCCCTTTTTCCCTGTAAGGTATCACATTCAAGGTTCTGGGGATCAGGACATGGACCTCTTTGGCAGGGCTGGGCATTATTCTGCCTCTTAAGAAATATGACTACACTGCCTTCCTGAGATCTGTGATTGTATTTTTTCCCAGGATTAAAAAGAAGTTGAACCACAAAAAGATCATTAGCACTGAAGGGTGTCATTTAGATGAATAAGAAAGCTCAAGAAGATATTTTTTCCTATAATAATGCAAAGAGAGTATTTTTAAAACACTGATTTTTTTTTTTTTTTTTTTTTTTTTTTTTTGGTACTGGGGATTGAACCCAGGGGCACTCCACCACTGAGCCACATCCCCAGCCCTATTTTGTATTTTATTTAGAGACAGGGTCTCAGAGTTGCTTAGGGCCTTGCTAAATTGCTGAGGCTGGCTTTGAACTCACGATCATCCTGCCTCAGCCTCCCAAGTGCTGGGATTACAGGCACGTGCCACTGCGCCCAGCTTAAAACACTGATTTTTAAAATTATTGGCAATTCAATCATCAGAGGCCTAATATGTGTAGTACTTAATTATATTCCCTATTATCCCACTGAGTTTGAATCATACCAAGTCATGTCAAGCCATTTGTATCCCAGATTCTCTCATGACTACAGAGAATGTTCTCCCTATTTATCATGAGTGACTTTGGAAGTTATAATAAAGAAATGGTGGTGCTGGGTGTGGTGGCGCATGCCTGTAATACCAGTGGCTTGGGAGGCTAAGGCAGGAGGATCACAAATTCAAAGCCAGCCTTAGCATTTAGTGAGGCTATAAACAATTTAGCAAGACCCTGTCTCAAAATAAAAAGGAAAAAGGGCTGGAGATGTGGCTCAGTGGTTAAGCACTTCTGGGTTCAATCCCTGGTGCCAAAAAAAAAAAAAAGAAAAAAGAAAAAAAGGTATCAGGGCCAGTGTATAGCTTGGTGGTAGAGTTCTGCCTAGCATGAGTGAGCACCACACACAAAAAAAGGATAAAAAATGAAAATATCAGATATCGTTGATTCTCATTATTCTTGCATTCCACATTTGTGAATTAGTCTTCTTGAAAAAATGTATTTGTGGCCAGGTACGGTGGCACACACCTGTAATCCCAATGGCTGGGGAGGCTAAGACGGGAAGATGGCAAGTTCAAAGCCAGCCTAAGCAAAAGTGAGGCACTAAGCAACTCAGTGAGACTGTCTCTAAATAAAATACAAAAAAGGGCTCGGTGATAGAGTGCCCCTGAGTTCAATCTCCAGTGTCCCCCCAAAAAATGTATTTGTAACCTCCCAAATCAATACTTACAGTGTAGCATTTTTTAAGTGGATATCTTTATTATCTTCATTATTTTACAAGAAACCATGACAGCTGTTGGTTTCAAAAAATGTTTATAGTTTCTCACAGAAATGACTCATGGAGAAGAAATCCCTCCAGCCTGATCCTATATTCCCGCACTGTTATATAAAGGTTCCGTTCATATTCACCAGGTACACACCTTGGTTCTCTGCTCATTGCTTTTTGACACTTCATACATAATGAATTCTCTAAATGTATATTGTCAAGAGTATTATGATAGGGCCAGGGTTGTGGCTCAGTGGTAGAGCGCTTGCTTAGCATGTGTGAGGCACTGGGTTTGATTCTCAGCACCGAATATAAATAAATGAATAAAATAAAGGTCTATTGACATCTAAAAAAAAGAGTATTAGGAAAAAACATCTTAAATACATTCACTTTACATTCCCTTTACCAAAGCATGTGCAAACTTTTTTATTACGTATTTAATCCATAAAACCTGTGAAACTTAAGATGCAAATTTAAGATGTAAAACATTCATTCTGATTAAATCATTCTGAAAACAAATATTAGGCAAAACACTACCTATTTTCATATCTCTTTTGTATCACAGAATATCCATCCTTTCTGGATGGATTAATATCGATCATTCATAGATGAATTTTCTGATTTTTTATTTTTTTATTTGTTCTTTCTAGATATACATGACAGTAGTGTGTGTTTTGACATGTTAAACATACATAGAATAAGTATGTTCCAATTAGAATGCTCCCATTCTTGTGGTTGTATTGTTCTGGGCCAGGCTTTGTGGGCAATAACCAAACAGACTCCATTTTACCCAAGCACTCCATGTCACGTAGGAAATGCTTCTCCCATGAGAACACCCCGCCTCGGTACCCATCAACAGTTGCCCAGCATAGCATGTGTGGCAACACAAATGGCAATTCTTATACAATGTAATATTGTTCTCCCTCTGGGTTCCGTTTGCTTGGGCAGTGTACCCTAACATTTGTTTAAATGTTTGTAACCATTCTCTGATTGTCATAGCAACAGCCACTTATCATTAAGGTACTGACATGCTTTACTTATGGTATAAAAGGTGTACTCTAACCCCTGAAGGGATTGAAGGGTGAAGGCTTGCAGCCTGCCCCTCTGTCCCACCAGCTGGTGAATCACGATGGTTCCGTGTTATTGGGATCTCACCATAACACTATATGGTGTGGAGTTACACGGGTCATGCATTCACATATGAGGGTAGGAAAGAGATGTCCGATTCATTCTACTGTCTTTTCTATTTCCATCCTCCTCCCTTCCCTTACATCCCCCTTTGTCTAGTCCAATGAACTTTTTTTTTTTTTTTGAGGTGCTGGGGATTGAACCCAGGGCCTTGTTTGTGAAGCAGGCACTCTACCAGCTGCGCTATATCCCCAGCCCTAGTTCAATGAACTTCTAATCTTCCTCTCCTGTTGTGGGTTAGCATCCACACATCAGAGAGAACATCCTGCCTTTGGTTTTTTTGGAATGGCTTATTTCACTTAGCATGATATTCTCCTGTTCCATCCATTTTTTAAAAAATACTATTTTTTTAGTTGTTAATGGACCTTTATTTATTTATATGCAGTGCTGAGAATCAAACCCAGTGCCTCACACATGTTAGGTAAGAGCTCTATCACTGAGCTACAACTCCAACCCCTCCTGTTCCCATCCATTTACCGGCAAATTCCATAATTTCATTCTTTATAGCTGAGTAATATTCTATTGTGGCTGAGGCTGTAGCTCAGTGGCAGAGTGGTTGCCTGGCATGTGTGAGGCATTGGGTTCGATCCTCAGCACCACATAAAAATAAATAGAATATTCTATTGTGTATATGTACCACATTTTCTTTATCCATTCATCTGTTGTAGGGTACCTAGGTTGGCTAGCTTGGCTATTATGAATTGAGCTGCTATAAACATTGATGTGGCTGCGTCACCATGTGCTGAGTTTAAGTCCTTTGGGAATAAACCAAGGAGTGGGATTAACTATGTCAAATGGTGGTTCCATTCCATTTCTGAGGAATCTCCACACTGCTTTCCAGAGTGGTTGCACCAATTTGCAGTCCCACCAGCAATGTATGAGTGTGCCCTTTCCTCTCACCCTTGCCAACATTTATTGTTTAGCATTTTACTTTTAAGGAATGTTTGTAGCGCTTTCATGAGCACTTGCAGACAGGTACAGAGAACTGAAAACTCTGAGTCACCCAAGACAGGCATTCCCAGGGGAGCCCACGTGAGGCGACCTTCTGCCTGCCTGCTTCCGCTCTCTCATTGGACACAACATCCTTTTTGCTGTCTGTCCAGAGCCGTGTTTTTCAATGTTGGTGCTCTGCGTTGGTGGTTTCACTGTTACCAGGGCCCCTGAGTGTAATTCTAAAACGCTCATTACTGTTCTGACATGAGGCCGCATCGTGTGAGACGACACAGGCAGACCAGCTTTGGCTCGGTGTGAGCGACAGTGCTCTCAGCCGTGGGTTTAATACCAATGCAGCGACATTAGATATTAAGTGAGGTGTCTTTAAACAAAACCAAACACAAAACAAAAATACACTGAACGGTTGAGTAAAGTGAAACCACATATTTGCAGGAACCTAGCCTTGAATTTCCTCAGAGAAATGGCTTAGTATTTGCTGATGAAGTGTTGACAACGACGTTACAGAACATCACTATTGCCAATAATGAGAATCGATTGTAATTCTTTAACCCATAATTCTTTAAGTTCAGTGTTTATTGTTTGTTTCCTTATTTCTACTTTTTTCTTTCATGTTCTGATTATTAGGTTTTATTCTAAGTTCTGTTCTCCTTTACATGAAGAGGAATTTCTAGAGCTAAAACTTGTGAAATACAGTCTATACTAATATATTGCAAAGCAGAACTTTTTATTTTCCTTGACAGAATAAAATGTAAACATGCCTACCAAATGTTCTCATTGCTAACAATCATATCAAGTATTTTGTTATGCTCAGCTGTACGTAAATGTGTCACCTGAGTGAAAGTCCACTGAGCCACACATCTTGCCCCCTGTTCAGCAGGATTAAGAGCCCATTTCAAGTCAGTTTGGAACTTATTACTTCTGTCTAACTGTCTTTGGGCACGTTTTCCAGTTGTCACTGACAATCAAAGGAACCTGCCTGGATCCCAGCTGGCCATACTCAGCTGCCCACCTGCATAAGAAATATGCAAATGAAGTTAAAAGGAAGAATAAATTTTATGCAGTTTGATGAAACTGGGGAGAAGCTGCTCCCCCACACACACTTAAAATACTGTCCTCCAGCTCAGTCCATTTTGTTGCAAACAGTAGGATATCATTCTTTTTATGGCTGAATAATATATTCCATTCCATTTGGGGGCAAGTGCTGTACCACTGAGCTAAAATCTCAGCCCTCCATTGCTTGTATGTGCCACATCATCTGCTGATGGGCATTTCGGTTGATTTCAAATTCTAAGTATCAGGAATAGTGCAACAGTAAGCACAGGGGCACAGGTATCTCTTTGATATGCTGACTTCATTTTTTGGGGGGGAAATACCCAGAAGTTGGGCAGCTGGACTATATGGCACATCTGTTTTTAGTTTAGGGTTTGCTGTGCATGTTTGTGTGTGTATGTTTGAAGTTAGGAGACTGAATTGGGGCTCACACATGCTGGGCAAGCATTCTATCACTGAGTTACATCCCTAATCCTTTGTAATTTTTTTTCTTTTTTTTTTTTTTTTTTTTACTTTAAGACAGGTTCTCACTAAGTTGCCCAGGCTGGTCTCAAACTTGTGATCCTCCCCTCCTGCCTCAGCCTCTTGAGAGGTGGGAGTTCAGTGTGTGTCACTGCCGCCTATGTTTTCTTTTAGAACCTGCATAACATTCTCTAATCTTTATTCCCACCAAAGTGCATAAGAACTCCCTTTCCTCCATATCCTCACCAACATTTGTAAATTTTTGTTCTTTTGATAACAGCCATTCTAGTGGGGAGGAGATAATCTCATTGTGATTCTGATTTGCATTTCCCTACAGTGAATTATCATACTGTACCCCACTGATATGCACAATTAAAATAATAATAATTAGCTGGACACAGTGGCACATGCCTATAATCCCAGTAACTTGGGAGGCTGAGGCACGAGGATTGCCAGCCTCAGCAACTTAGTAAGACCCTCAGCAACTTAGAGAGACCCTGTCTCATAATAAAAAATAAAGAGAACTGGGTACGTAGCTCAGTGGTAAAGTGACCCCTGGGTTCAATTCCCAGTACTGAAAAAAGACATCAAGAATCAAATTTTTTCTCTCATGTGGAAGCTAGAGAGAAAATACAAAGGAATAAAAAAGGGATCTCATGAAAAGAGAAGAGAGACCAAATAGAGGAAGAAAACTGAAGAGAGGGAGAGAGGAGGGGAGGGTATGAGGAAGAACTAGGGAATTAAATTAATAAAATCATGCTATTTCTCTGTAAGAATATACCACAATGAATGCCACTTTTATATATGATATGCTAATGAAAAAATACAACAATAGAATGGAGACCACCAGAGTAGAGCAAATTGATCAGGGGAGGAAGGAAAGGAAAAGAGAAGGTGCTGGGATGAGACTGATCAATGATGTTACTTACACGTATGAATATGTCACAATGAATTCCACTATTATGCATAATCATAGTGCACAATAAAAAGAAAACGTACCTTGAACCTAGTAGCCCGGCTTGTTTTTCACACTTCTTTTGTATCACCTTTCGTTGTGTTATTTGGGTGGGATTGGGTTGGACCTGGGCATTCCACCTCTGTGTTTTCAGAATCTCTGTAAATTGCCCAGACTGGCCTTGAACGGGCCTCCACCTTAGCCTCCTGATTTTTGAGTTTTATAATGTCCCTAGTTGAAGAAAAGGCTTTTGACTGTGGGTGAAACACTGTCACTGAGAGGAGAGGCAGAGTGCTCCTCCTCAGTAGGGGCCTCTCCTGAGAACTCCCAGCCTGAGTGTTCTCAGCTTAGCATGAAGCAAGTTCACCACCAAATGCGACATGTGGCTCCTTCCCTCCCACAGCACACACAGATGTCTGTGTCTGTGAAGGAAAAGATTTCCTGCCACTTAATCCACTTCAGGAGGGGAGAATTCAGAAGAGGAGGCGTGAGCCCACTCGTGTTTCCGACACTGGATGCCTCTTAAGGGCCTAGAGATGGGCAGATACATGGGGCAGATGTGGGCAGCATGGACTCTGATTTCCCTTAGATGAGATGACGACCCTTTCTAAGTCGCCCTGCCACTCAGACAAGTAGAGGGGGCAATTGCCCCAGAGGTCTCCGGAGGTTTCATCAGGCCTAAAGGCAGCTGCTCAGCTGGCTCTGGAAGGCCAGGAGGCCAGCCCGCCTCAGTGGCAGCTGTGCTGTCAGGTTTGTACAAGCCGCTCTGGGTGTCAGGGTAAGCTGTCACTGTTACTGCGGGAAAGAGCTGCTGTTCCTGTCCTGAGGGACCTGAACAGGAATCCTGCATTCCACCCTCAGAGGCTGCGCCCACCTGGCATCTTTCTCTACTGCAACAGCACAGCGACCCACCTTCGGTTCTGGACAGAATGAAGACAACACACAGGCATGTGCCACTCAGCACGGCTGCGGTGACTGGGACAGGAGTCGCTGGCAGGACTTTATTCTTTCTTACAGAATGGTGACTCCAGATACTTTCTGATCCAGCCCCAGGAACTCTAGCCAGGTTTCATGAGCGTGTGGGAGGCTGGGCCGTTGCCCGGGGCCTGCTGTAAGAGCATAGGCTAAGAAGCCACAGTAGTGGGACTGGCAGAGGGACCAAGCCCAGAATCTGAGAAGCGGCAGCCAGAAGAGCTGAAGGTTCAGGCCACCAGGTGATGGAGGTCACAGCAGCAGTTGCCTCTGACTCAAGAACCATGGACTGCCCTAACCCACTAGCCAAGGGTCTTCGGGAGCCTTGAGCTCTGTGCCCTGCAGCCTGCAAGCCCCTTGCCCTAAGGACAGAGCAGCGTTAGAGGTGCTGGCAGGTTTTCCTCTATGCCTTACTAACTAGGAAACATAGAAACAGGCTTTTGCTTATTTGTTTGATTTATGAACTAATTTCCTCTGGGTTTTCTGTTATTATTACTCCACCTTAAAATTCTCTTTTTGATTTTGGGCTGACTCAAAGTCCTCTTCTATTTTCAGATGTTGAAGGACATCAGACCTGACAGTTGGAAGTTCCTGGTTCTCATTCCTTCTAATCTGACTGCTTCAGAGAGAAAATGGGCTTAACAACAAGGCAGTTAGGAAGGACATGAGTGGAAAGGGGTGAGGAATGGGAAAGCTCGATCCTCAGGAACGAGCCAGCTCATAGAGTTGACCCAAAGAGGGAAACCGGGGCTCGGCACGGACACGCTCAGTTGTTCAGGACTGACTCACTGTCAGCTGGCATCAGAAACAACAGGGCTTGGAATGGTGAGTAGAAGGTTCTACTACCACACACCCTCATGGGTGTCCAGAAGGGGAAGTTCAGGTCCTAGGAAGGAATTTCTGAGGACTAAATAAGCGGGGAGAATGATGGTTCTGTGGGACACGAAGCTTGTATGATCTGAGCCAAATGAATAGAAAAATACCTCAGTTTTCAAAGGCTATGAAGCACAGATTTTCAAGAGTTTTTAAGGGATCTTGTCAGGGCATGGTAGGGAACCATGAAAGTGAGCAGCTTGCTGCTTAAGTTTCTTTAATTTCATGGTTCATTTACCTTTATCCCATAGTTTGGTTCAGACTGGGGCTCCAGACACAGCCAAATCAGAAAACTGGGGCAAAAGCCCTCTCCAAAACAGGCTAGATTCATAAAACGGTGAAGAGAGAGAAGGTGGCTTGGTGTTCCCGTGGTTATGGAGGGCAACCAGCCCAGGCCTCTCATATAAGTTGGACAGTCTGCACTGGGGCCATAGGCAGCGTGCACAGAGTAGCATGGAGATGAGGAAGCGCCCCGAGTATCTTGTGGCCAAGTCAGGCAGAAGATGAGGTCTGGCAGGGACTTCACATGGCAATTTATTTGCTTTTTCTTTTCTTTTTTGGTACCAGGGACTGAACCCAAGAGCACTTAACCACTGAGCCACACCCCCAGCTCCTTTTGAGACAGGATCTCACTAGGTTGCTTACAGCCTCACTAAATTGCTAAGGCTGGCTTTGAACTTGCAATCCTCCTGCCTAAGCCTCCTGAGTCACTGGGATTATAGGTGTGCGCCACCATGCCTACCTATTCATTTGCTTTTTCATTGAATACCTTCTATGCTTTGGTGGGGAAAAAAATGATTGAGGCCCAGTGCATACCCTCAAGGAACTTACTGTGTAAAAGCAGTATTTGACACCTGATCATGATGCAGACAGAGTCCCCAGAGGAAGTCACCTGAACCACAAAAACCTCTGGAGGAGAGTATGAGAAGGCTGGGATGACGACTAGGCCCCAGGGCAGTTGTAGGAGCACTTGCTGAAGACTGCAAGCACATGCTGTCCCTCCACATGGAGAAAGGAGCAGGGTGAATACTGCTTTGTTCTGTCTTGGTTTTAGCATAAAAGTCCTGTGTTCCAAGAAATTCCTCAGTCATGGAAAAACAAGGACAGTTAGCCACCCTAGGAGGGAGGGACACGGACTAGTTTCCTTGGAGGAACTAGGGCATCAAGGTCCCTGGGCTCAATCCTGAAGCACCATTCATTTCTTTTTGGCATGTGACAGGGAATGGTGACCTTGACATACTTTTTTTTTTTTTTTTTTTTTTTTTGGTACTGGGGATTGAACCCAGGGACATTCCACCACTGAGCCACATCCCCAGCCCTATTTTGTATTTTATTTGAAGACAGGGTCTCACTGAGTTGCTTAGGGCTTCTCTAAGTTTCTGAGGTTGGCTTTGAACTCGCCATCCTCTTGCCTCAACCTCGATTACAGGCGTGTGCCACTGCGCCTGGCTTTGACATACTTTTTGATTCAGCCCTAGGAACTCTAGCCAGGTTTCATGGGCGTGTGGGAGGCTGGGCTGTTGCCCGGGGCCTGCTGTAAGAGCACAGGGTAAGAAGCCACAGTAGTGGGGAAAGAGCCTGGCAGAGGGACCAAGCTCAGAATCTGAGAAGTGGCAACCAGAAGAGCTGAAGGTTCAGGCCACCAGGTGATGGAGGTCACAGCAGCAGTTGCCTCTGCCTCCAGAACCAGACTGACCTGATCCACTAGCCAAGGGCCTTTGGGAGCCTTTGAGCAAGTGCCCTGTATACTCCCTTCCCTAAGGGACAGAGCAGGGCTGGAGGTGTAAGACTGCAGAACAAAGAACACGGAAGGAACAGTATCCCTTATTCCTTCGTTCCTCCAGGTCACTTCTAGGCAACGGTCTGTCAGTTTAGGTAAAGCCGCCTGGATTTTTACTGAGATCTTCACCCTCAGTTTACCTCACATTCAGCATGTGAATTTTACATGTAGAAGTTGGAGCAGGGCTCCTGTAATCCCAGTGGCTCCAGAGGCTAAAATGGATGGATTGCAAGTTCAAAGCCAGCCTCTGCAAATGGGAGGTGCTAAGCAACTGGGTGAGATCCTGTATCTAAATAAAATAGAAAATAGGGCTGGGGATGTGGCTCAGTGGTGGAGTGCCCCTGAATTCAATCCCCAGTAACCCCCCCCACCCACAAAAACAATCTTCTTGGGCTGAATATGGTGGCATATGTCTGTGATCCCAACTGCGCAGAAGGCTGAGGCAGGAGCATCCCAAGTTTAAAGCCAGCCTTAGCAAATTAGCAAGGCTCTAGGTAAAGTAGCAAGACCCTGTATCAAACAATAAAAGGGCTGGGGATGTTGCTCAGTGTTTAAGTGCCTGTGGGTTCAATCCTCAAATCCCCAGTGTCAAAAAAAAAAAAAAAAAAAGAAAAGAAAATATTATTGGGATGACAATATTCAGCAGGGTCTCAAAATTGTTCAAGATCTGAAACTGTTTTTAAAAACATCAGACTGAGTGGCTTGTAAGGTTCCTGTTTTCATATTCTATGATTCTTTGATAATATTTAAAAAGACGATTCAAATTTATATAAAGGATTATAAAGTAAGTCAGGGTTCAAGAATCTCAAGAAAATATCACTTGAGAAATATGCCAAACATTAACATTGAGTAGCACAAAGGAGTTTTCTCTATTATGGATGGAAAACTGCAATGGATTTTTCTGTCAACTTGGCTAGGCTACTTGGGCAATCCTTGCTCATACCGTTGCTTGGTCAAACACCAGACTAGGGACTGCTGTAGAGGTATTTTTTTTTTTTTTTTTTTACATATGATTAGCATCTAAACCAGCTGACTTTGAATAAGGCAATTACCCTCCATAATGTGGCATCATCCAAGGAGTTCAAAGCCTTAAAGGCAAAGACAAGTTTCCCAAAGAGGAAATTCTCAAAACTGCCAAAAAGCAATCTTCCAAGCTTCCAGCCTGCTCTACAAAATTTCCAGAATTTGCTAGTACCCAGGCATGTGTACCAACTTCTTCAAATCACATTCTCCTACCAGTTCTACATTTCTGAAGAACTCTGACTAGTATAGGACTCCTTAGTCGTTTATTTAAAATTGCAATGCTAGGAATGTCCTATGCATATAACCACTGAATAAAATAGTCAGCCCTGGTGAAGGCAGACCTCAGGTCATTTGCAACAAAAGAGTACTTTTGGCCTGAGGTGGGGTATAAAGAAAAAATAATACTTGTGGGTGTATGTTCAAGCTTCAAGTGCTATGGCTAAAAACCAGTTTAGTCAAACTGGCTGAAAGCAAATAGGTAACTAGGTCCACTTGACCAAACCACGATTTGATTCAAAATCAATATCCATCCTTTCCTTTCTTTTTTTTTTTTTGGCGGTTCTGCGGATTCAACCCAGGGCCTCTCCACTGAGCTACATCCCCAGCCCTTCTAATTTTATTTTAATACAGGGGTATAAATTGCCCAGGCTGGCCTTGAACTTGCCATCCTCCAGCCTCAGCCTACAGAGTTGCTGGGTTGCAGACGTGCAGCCAGGCTTCTATCACTTTTTTTTTTTTTTTTTTTTTTTGCGGTGCTGGGGACTGAACCCAGGGCCTTGTGCTTGCAAGGCAAGCACTCTACCAACTGAGCTACATCCCCAGCCCCTCTATCACTTTTTAATTGATGTGCCACTTGGCACTATTCAACGTTTTCACAAGAAGCACATACCCACGTTATTGGATACTTTTACAGAAAGATAACGAGCTTTTCCAGTTCTGGTTTTAGAGGGCTAGTGGCACTGGGGTGTGCGGGGCAGGCGGTACCTCTCGCTAGGGCTCTGCACCGGCTCCCCGGCCAGTGCGCTGGAGGCCGGTGAACCTGACCCAAGTTCGAGCAGAACCCCTTTTTGCCACGTGTCTGGAAGAGCCCTGGACCTGTGAGCAGACGGGAGAAGTAAAGGAAAAAGTGGGCGGGGGAGGCCTTTGTGAGGCTTCTGGATTCCAACAACAAAACCACCCGAACACCAACCCAAAACCAAGAGCGCTGGGTGGAGCGTGATGAAAGCAGCCACCCTACGATTCCTTCTTTCACACCAGGCGTCTCATTGTGTCGTATGTCACTTCCGCAGGTATATCTTGCTGTGCATCATACGGGCAAACCTGACAGCTTTTCCGGGGAGAGATGTCTTGGGAATCCTCGAGTTTATTAGTAACACTTCCGGCCGATTTTCGATTTCCTTTCCCACCACTTGATTTTTCTCAACATGATTCCCAGAATGGGACTAGAATCAGAAGGCACCCAGGCGCTGCTGCCTCGGGGGGCGCGGAGTCACCAGCGAGATCACCAGAACCGATGGCCAAGGCCGCGCTTCCTCGGCCGGCGTCCGAGGCCGGGGCGGAGCCGAGCAGGCGAGCGAAGGCTCCCGGAGCGACGCGCGCCCACTCACCTCCACGCTGCCCTCGCGGTCGCCGGCGCGCGGCGTGACGTCACGGCGCCTGGGCGGGACCGCGGCGGGGCGGGGCGCCCGCGGTCTCGCGGAGGGGGCGGGGCGGGGGCGGCGGCCCGGCCGGGCGCGCTCAGTCCCGGAGGTGCCGGCGTTTATAGCCCGCCCGCTGTGGAAGCGGCGGCGGCCCAGGGCGAGCGGCGGCGCGATGTCGGGGCTGCCCACCAGCCCGAAGCAGCGGCGCCCAGAGCCGAGCGCGCAGCCGCCGCGCGCTCGCTTCGTGCTGGGGCTGGACGTGGGCAGCTCTGTGATCCGCTGCCACGTCTATGACCGGACGGCGCGGGTCTGCGGCTCCAGCGCGCAGAAGGTGACCGGGAGCGGGCGTCGGGCGCGGGTGCGGGGTCGCGGAACACGCGGGATCGGCCCCGGAGGCGAGCGGGCGGGTCCGCCCCACCCAGCCTGGACGTGGCCACCTGCCGCGCGGGACCTGAGCGGCGCGCGGGGCGCCGGGTCGCGCATTCCCTCCGCCGCTGGCTGCACCGCGGGCGCCTTCCTGCCGCGCCGAGCGCACGAGGGGCAGGAGTGGGACCCGCGCCGCTCGCGGGCTCTGCCCCCTGGAAGTCCCTCTCCGGCCTTACCTGGGTGGGACTCGAGGTGACTCGCTGGGCGGCACTGGGCAGTTCCGTGTGTCCAACTGGAAGGTGGTTTGTGACTTGCTTGCTTTTTCTTGTGCTTCCTTGATAAACCTGCAGTTCCTCTTTATTTACATTAAACATTTTCAGATCTTCATGGAATTGATACTTTTTGACTTTTTCTGTTGTCATCTTTATTAACTCCCCCTGAAAGTGCTGGATCCTGACATGAACAGCTGGTTTCCATGGATATTGGAGGGACTGGGCAATTTTGAAAGCTGTGTTATCCTTACTTTTGTTTTCCTTTCCAACTTTGAGAATTCACGAAAACATCTTTTTCCAACAGGTCATTGATTGGTTGTTAGCAAAACTTTGAACTGTTGATAATTCTTTGCAACAGCCAACGACTTGATATTCTTGTTTTCCTTTTAATAAAGCTTTGATTTCTACACAATTGTAAGTTCACCGGAAATAATGTTTATTGGAAATGGTGTTCTTATTTACTCTTTTCAATACCTGCATCTTTTTGTGTTAGAAATGGTAGGGAGCCATCAGTTTCCTAAACCATTTTCAGCAGTACGGGGCTCTTCCTTTTTCTGTGTCCACCCTTCTTCCCACTCTCTGAGTGAGTTTTATCCCGGCATTGCCCAGGAGCTGGTTTACCTACAATGCAGGTAACTAGTGAGGGCTTTGAGAATTCGTTTTGAGGAAACATCAGACTTCATTCAGGTTTCAGTCGCAGGGAAGGGAGCTGGGACTGCAGCTACTCCCTGGTTCCTTCTCTGGCTGGCAGCTGAGCAGGAACACCCCCTGACCCCCACCCTGTCTCTGCCCCAATCTGAAAGGACAGATGAAACACACTGTCCTTCAGTGGCTGTACTCCATATCTTATTATGAGTCTTTTATCATAAACACAGTGATACTTTTACATTCTCCCTTACAATTCTAGACACAAAGTACTTTTGTTTTAAGCAGTGATTAAAAAAAAAAAATGGATCCAGAAAGAGAAACTTGTTAGAAAATGTGGTCTCACAGTTGCTGTATAATTTGGGGCAAGTCATTAGTTTTTTAGAAATGAGGTTCAGAATCTCAAAGATGAATCAAGATTGCAGTGATTGGCAGGAAGCTAGGATGATTTGCTCATACTCTAAACTGTGGAGAAGGTGTCTGCAAAAATACGTGAGTAGATAAAAATATGAAAAATCCCTGCCTTCCAACACACAGCACTGTTTTAGATGAAGTTTATAGCAATGCCTCTCCAAATACGGTAGGAGCTTCCAGTGGTATTTAAGTGTGGGTCTGGGACTGCTGGATTTGAAATAAGTAAAACTAAGTGTTTAGAAACTTGTGTAGCAATTTGGCAAAGTAATTTTATGTCTGTTGTCTCTAATAATGAAACACTTGGGATTTTATTTTATGTGTCACTTTTTTCTAGGAACTTAATTTAATTGTATCTTAAAAATTATTGGCCCACAAGGCTGGGGGAGTAGCTCAGCGGTGAAGCGCTTGCCTAGCCTGTGCAGAGCCCTGGGTTCTGTCCCCAGCATTGCAGAAAAATAAAAATAAAAATAGAAAAGCAGCATCTGGTCCTTTATTGCAGATAACTTGAGTTCTTTGGGAAAATCTTGTTGGTCCACATTGCACCTTAGCACCTGGTTTATTACTTCATGGACACAATAAATAAATGAATTGCAGCTAATTAAAGTGTTAGGAATTCATGAATTCTATGACTTAGACAAAAAACTTGATTGTATCTGTGTTCTCAAGTCACATCCATGCTAATACGATGGAAGAAATAGTAATAAAAACATAAAACCTGTTAATATAGGATTTGATTCCTATTGCCAGATAATTTGAGAAAGAAAAAAAAAAACTGAAAAGAGTTCACTCTTTAGAGACATGAATAAGATAGTGTTGACCTTTTAGTGAAAATTGAAATCCCACTTATATTAGGAGGTTTGTGTTAGACCTCTCAGAAGATTTGTTTTATTTCTTGTACATTCATTTTTTTTTAATGTTTAACAACAGAGATGCACTTTGGACTTCTTCATTCGTTTTTTCACTTGTGCTGAGGAACAAACCCAGGACATGCATCTTACTGCTGAGCTACATTGCCACCCCTGAGAATTTGTGTATTTTTTTAAAGAGTATTTCTTCTAAGCTCTTAAATATTGTCATTAAATACTAGATAAAATTACATAGGTGAACATTTGATTTTGTTTTGAAAAATGTAGAAAATTTGTCTTGTTCTCCAGTGGAACATCATGCTGTTGTGAGAACCCATAAAAGATAATGATTAGAGGAACCTCTTCAGTACAGAAATTTCACACCAAAGAGAACAGTGTGTACCCAGAGTACCTTCTTGGAAAACGGGCTGGTGGTTGTCATTTTTGTTGTTTGTAATCAGAAGACATTTTCTTCTTAACTTTGATTATATTCTCTATCTCATTTTGCTTTGGTCCTTCTTCTGTAGTGGTACATATTTCACTCTTGTGACCTGTTTGGGGACTGCTGTGATTTGAATTCCCAAGGGTTGTGTTGGGAGCTTGGCTCCTAGTGAGGCACTGTTGGGAGCTGGTGAAACTTTTTTTTTTCTTTTTTTTTGGAACCAGGGATTGAACTCAGGGACACTCGGCCACTGAGCCACATCCCCAGCCCTATTTTGTATTTTATTTAGAGACAGGGTCTCTCTGAGTTGCTTAGGGCCTCGCTAAATTGCTGAGGCTGGCTTTGAACTCGCGATCCTCCTGACTCAGCCTCCCAACAC
>JAJEJO010050248.1:788701-962616 GCA_020662805.1 Glaucomys volans
GGATTGAACTCAGGGACACTCGGCCACTGAGCCACATCCCCAGCCCTATTTTGTATTTTATTTAGAGACAGGGTCTCTCTGAGTTGCTTAGGGCCTCGCTAAATTGCTGAGGCTGGCTTTGAACTCGCGATCCTCCTGACTCAGCCTCCCAAGTCACTTGGATTACAGGCGTGCGCCACTGCGCCTGGCTGGGCTGGTGAAACTTTAAAGAGGTGAGACCTACTGGGGAGTCCTTAGGTCATGGAGGGTGCTGTCCTCAGAGGAACCTATGTCGTTCTTTTGGCTTTTGGCACCCTGTTTAATTCTCATGAAGGGTGTTATAAAAGAGCAAGAGTGGGGCTGGGGTTGTAGCTCAGTGGTAGAACACTTGCCTAGCATGTGTGAGGTACTGGGTTCGATCCTCAGCACCGCCTATAAATTAAAAAAATAAAGGTCCATTAACAACTAAAAAAAGTTTAAAAAAACAACAACAAAATAAAGAGCAAGACTGGCAGTTCCCTTCTCTCTGGCTTCCTGTCTTGCTATCTGTTCTTTTACTTTTGGACAGATCCTACAGTGATGCCATTGCCATCTGCCATGGTCAATGCAGCCATCATCAGAGGCCAAACTGAGGGGACTGGCAGATCTTGGGACTTTCAGCCTCCTAAACTGTGAGCTAGTTGGGTGTGATGGTGCTCAGGCCTAGTAATCCCAGCAATTGAGGAGGCTGAGACTGAGGATCACAGTTGTGTTCAGTGAGTTCAATGCCAACCTCAGCAACTTAGCAAGACCCTGTTTCAAAATAAAAAATAAAAAGGGCTGGGGATATGGCTCAATGGGAAGGTATGTCTGTATTTAGTCCCTAATACTGCAGACAAAACTAAATTGTGAGCTGCATAAACTTCTTTTCCTTATACATTACCCAGCTTCAGGTATTTTGTTATAGCAATGGAAAATGGACCAATATAGAGATGGCATGAGTGGTCCAGGTCGGTGGAGTTAGGGGAAGTGATCTGGTGGGCCCATCTACCATGTCTGAAAGTTTGTTGTCTGAAGCAGTGATATCCACATTGAATTTTTTGGGATGAGGAAGTGTTTGTTATAGTTGAATCATTACAATCTGTAGTAAGAAAACCCTTGGATAGAAAGGACAGAAATGTTTCAATGGAAGGAAAATAGATTTCATTAAACCTGTTTCTGATGAGCTCACTGAAGACTAATAATAGATTCTTTTTCCACAGCACCTTAAGTCACCCTTCTGTTCCCTACATTATTGCTCTTTTTCTTTCTTTTGGGCATTTCTTAAATGTTAGAAATTTTCCTTAAATGGTGCTTTTGTTCATTTTTTAGGCACCGTGTCTTGCTGAAGCTCTCAGCTGCGTCTGCTATTTGTAATACAGAACTCCAGCTTCAGCCACTCCAGAGAGTAAGCTTCTTACCAGGTTAGGGAGAGGCAGTGATCTGACTGAGGAAGATTGGGGATCCTCAGAGAGAGTTTGAACCAGTTTTGCATACAGCCCCATCTGGCATCTCAGCATTCAGAGGAGCCTCTGATTTCTAGTGTTCCACTGTAAAATCTGTTCCCTGTTGATGGGCTTTACCGTGATAATTTGGTTATGTATTTTTTTTTTTTGTTTTTGGTTTTTTTTTTTGTGGTGCTGGGGATTGAACCCAGGGCCTTGTGCTTACAAGGCAAGCACTCTACCAACTGAGCTATATCCCCAGCCCTTGGTTATGTACTGATTCATTCATTCCCCCTTTTTTCCCCACACCACTGCCCTGGTCTTGTTCAGTTTTTATTTGAGAGGAATACCTGTAAAGTCCCGGGTACTCCCAGATACTAGGGACGAAAAGCACAGAGGAGACACACTTCCTGTCCGCAGTGCTCACATTTGAGGAATAGGGTTAGAGGTGATCTGACTCTGGGCAGCCACGTAGTGATGAGGAGTCCTGGTTTCACTCGGGGGCAGTGGGGCCTGGGTAGAGCAGAGGTGCAGGTATGCTAGGGGGAGAGGTGGGTGTTTTCTCCCGTGTGCTAAGCCTTGTTCCACCTGCCCACTCACTATGCAGTTTAAAATGTTTGTTAAAATCTAGTTTGGTGCTCTTTGCTTTCCTCTTCTGTTTGTCCTTGTGCCTTTGAGCCTTATTTTTTTTTTTTTTTTCAATATTGGGGATAGAACCCAGGTCCTTGGCACATGGTGGGCAAGTGCTGTACCCCTGATCTACAGCCTCCTTAGCTCTAACTCCTTTTCATGGCTTTTTTTCCCCCTTTGGCTTTACTGGGAATGAATCCAGGGACACTCTACCACTGAGCTACACCCTCAGCCTTTAAAAAATTGTTGTTTTTTTTTTTTTTTTAAATTTTGCCAGGCACAGTGATGCCAGCCTATAATCCCAGCAACTTGGGAGGCTAAGGCAGGAAGATCACAAGTTCAAGGCCAGCCTCAGCAATTTAGTGAAGCCCTAAGCAGCTTAGTGAAACTCTGTCTCAAAATAAAAAATGAAGAGGGCTGGGGATGGAGCTCAGTGGTGAAGTGCCAAGAAAAAGTAATTTTTTTTTATAATTTTGAGACAGGGTCTTGCTAAGTTGCTGAAACTGCGGACTTGGGATCCTCTTGCCTCAGCCACTTGAGGTGCTGGAGATTACAGGTGTGTACCACTGTGCCCAGCTTAATGGCTTTCTTTTTGTGGAATCCTGAAAGGAATTGGGGGTGAACATATATGTTCGTACCATCAAATTGACTTAAACCCATAGACTTAAAATTTTTATTCAACATTTTAATTAACATAAAGTAAGATGGAGCTTTTTTGGAATGCAGTTCTACGGGTTTTAACAAATGTACAGAAGGGACCCCAAAGCACCCTTCTGCTATCTCTTTGAGGTCACAGCTTCCCTCCATACTGTACCCCTGGTAACCACTGATCCATTTTCCATGATGTAGTGTTGTCTTTTTTTTTTTTTTTTTGCAGTACTGTGGACTGAACCCAGGCATGCTGTCTATTGAGCTGCCTCCCAGCCCTTTTATTTTATTTTTGAGACAGGATCTTGCTAAATTGCCTGGGTTGGCTTTGAACTTGTGATCCCCCAAGTGTGCTGTGCATGGTTTGCTGTTTTCTTGTCTTTTTACTAATGTCATGTAGGTGGGATCATGCAGTGGGTGGCCTTTTATGACTGTCTTTATTCAAAGATTTGTCTATGTTGTGAGTGTTGATAGTTGGTTCTTTTTTATTTTTGAGATGTTTCATTATATGGATGTACCACATTCATGCACCTGTCAAAGTACATTTTGGATTGTTTGCAGTTTCTGGTGGTTATGACTAGAGCTGCTGTAAACATTTATATACAGATTTTAATGGGAACATAAGTTTTCATTCCTCTAGGGCAGATAGTCAGGAGTGGGATTATTGAGTCATCTGGCAAGTGAAAGTTTATCTTATGCAAGAAATTGCCAGATTTTTCTAGAGCGGTGTACCGCTCTGCATTCTCTTCAGCAGTGTAAAAGAGATGAATTGTTCTCATACCCATCAGTACTTCTTATTGTTAGGTTTTATTCCCCCTACAGTTATCCACAAGCAGTGGTGACTCATTGTGGTTTTAATTCGCCATTTCCTTATTGGCTAATCTTTAATGTTGAATGTCTAAATGTACATAATTGATATCCATTGTCTGCTCAATCAGGTCTTTTACCCATGTTTTAATAGGGTGGTTTGCTTACTGTGGAGTTTTGAGATTTCTTTATATATTCTGGATGTAAGTCCTGGTGTTGAATATGTGACGTGTAGGTATATTCTTTCGGGCTATACTTTGTCATTTCATTTTCTTTCTTTCTTTGTTTCAAGTTGTCTTTTGATTTTCTTTTTTTAAAAATAACTTAACTTTATTTATTTATATGGTGCTGAGGATGGAACCCAGTGCCTCACACTTGCTAGGCAAGCACACTGTCACCGAGCCACAGCCCAGCCCTTCATTTTCTTAAATGTCCTTCTCAGAGCAGATGTTTTGAACGTTGATAAATTCCATTTTGTCTTTTTTGTTTTGTTTTATGAATTGTCCTGCTAATTCCTGAGAATTCTTTGCTTAGCCCAAAGCATAAGGAGTTTCTTCTGTGTTCTCTTCTAAACATTTATAGGTTTATGTTTTACATTTAGATCTTGATCCATTTTGAATTAATTTTTGTGTAAATTTAGTGTAGGTTGAGGTTGATTTTTTTTCTTTGCGTATGAATGTCCAGTTGTTCAACATCACTTATTGAACATCATTTTCTCCATTAATTGTTTTCACTCTACTGTCAATTCTAATTAGTCTTTTGTGTATGGGTCTATTTATTTCTGGATTCTCTTCTCTTCCGTTGAGCTATTTGTCAGTTTTATGCCAGTAGTACACTGTTCTGCTCACTGAGCTTTATAGAAAGTCTTGCAACTGGATAGTGCGGTCCCTCTAAGTTTATTCTTTTTCAACATTGTTTTGACAGTTTAGTTCTTTTGCCTTTATATATGTTTTAAAATAAGCTTGCATATATATTAATTAAGTATATATATATGTATATATATATACACACATACTATATATATATTTATATACACACACATCCTACTGGGCTTTTGTTATAGAATTCTAAAATTCTTTTTTTCTTACTTCATTAAAAATGTTTCGTACATATAATTCATCTGACTGCTTTCAAAATTTCCCTTGTTTTTGGTTTTGTGTGTTTTAGTTATGATGTATCTGAATGTGTAGTGCCTTTTTGGTAGAGGTTTTTAAGCCTTTTATGAACTTGAGAAGCTTTTATCACGGTTACTCCTTGACGTCAGTTTTGTCTTTACACTGAACACTTATTTTTCTTCTTCAGAGACTGAGATTACACAATGTTAGACCTTCTGCGATTGTCCCACATGTCCAGTGACTTTCTTTCTACTCTTTCTTCTTTCTGTTGTTTACATTAGATACTTACTATTGATCTGTCTTCAAGTACTCACTTTCTTTTGTTACCTCCATTCTGCTATTGAGCCCATTCTGTGAGTTCTTAATTTTTATCATATAAATATTTAATTGTTAAGTATTCTGTTCAAAGACTGGGTCTTATGTAAATCTTACGAAAAATGCTAATGCTTTTCTTTTTTCAAAAAAAATTTTTTAAATACTTTTTTAGTTGTAGATGGACACAATACCTTTATTTTATTTATTTATTTATATGCAGTGCTGAGAATTGAATACCAGTGCCTCCCATATGCCAGACAAGTGCTCTACTGCTGAGCCACACCCCAGCCCCAGCTAATGCTTTTGTTTCAGCAGGCAGTTACTGGGTTCAGACTCAGTTCTGGTCAGCCTTCCATGCACTATGCTTTCAGTGGTACTTGTGTTTTCTAAATCTTGGTAGGACTTTTCAGATTTGCCTTGGGTATATGCACAGCCTAGTGGCTGAGGCAGTTGTCTGGCCCTTAGTTCTTTGTGTAATACACACACACACACACACACCTATATTAGTTGTAGATGGGCACAGTACCTTTATTTTATTTCTACGTAGTGCTGAGGACCGAACCCAGGGCCCCACGTGTGCTAGGTGAGTGCTCTACCACTGAGCCACAACCCCAGCCCCTGGCCCTTAGTTCTGTTGCTAACATCTTTGGTATGCTGTTCAGAGCTACATCTGTGCAAGTACAGCTTCCACGTGAGTCTAGGAGTTTGTTTACAACCTTCTATGGTGTTTTTCCCAAGCTCATCCCATTCTGAGATTTTCCTGTATTTTTGCTTTGTTTTGGTTTGGTTTTTTGTGGTCCTGGGAATTGAACCCAGGGTCTCCAGCCTGCTAGGCAAGAGCCCTACCACTGTGGGCTACATCCCCACATGTTTAACATTTTTTATTTTGAGATAGGCTTTCGCTAAATTGTTCGGGCTGGCCTTGAACTTGGGATTCCCCAGCCTCAGCCCTCAGACTAGCTGGGATTATAGGTGTATAGCTACTAATTTCTTTCTATTCCCAGAGCTCTTTTTGGTCTTTAGCCTGAAGTCTGGGTCTTTCATTACCCTTTTTCCCCGGGGTGCATCTGAGGCTAGGTAGCTGGAGCCCAGAGAGAGAAAAAGCCACAGGAGTTTCCCTGCCCGTCCTGGGACTGCCTTCTCTGATTGGGAAGGAAGTTTTCCCTGACTCCGTGTTGAGGTGTTGTCGAATCCTCCTGGTAACCAACCAGTTACTGCTGCAGCCACACAGGTTAGCCTGGCGCGAACGTGGGGAGGCCTGGGGGGAAGAAAGAAAAAGGCAGGGGGATCTCTTGGTTGCCTCCGAGTGTTAGTGATTCCCCTTCTTGTTCTTTGAACCCAAACAACAGAGCTTTTCCTGGAACCCATTTCTAGTTTTTAGGATCCTAGTGCCGGGGAAGTCAGAAAAATGGGAAATTCCTTCCAGTGTGATAGTACTAAAGAAAAAGTGCATGGGGGCGGGGTTCTGGGGACCAGCCCAGGCCCCCTGCATGTTCCTGTCTAGTTCCCCAGGGCAGCCCTGCTGTGTGCTGTGTGAGTCCACAAGCAGCTGCCTCGGGCCTTCTCTCCAGGTTGATGCTGGTATGCAGTGGGAGACCCTGGATGGAGTATGCTTGTGCTCATTGTAGTCTGACCTGGAACTCAGTTCCTTTTAAATTTATTTTTTAAGTTTTTAGAAGTCTGACTTTTGTCTTATTGTAAAATACCTTCAATGAAGAAAACTTGAAAATAAAGGTGAACATAGAAGAAGCTGAAATCTTGGATGAACTCATGAACTGCTATTTTTTTTTTTTTTTTTTTGGAACCAGGGATTGAACTGAGGGACACTCGGCCACTGAGCCACATCCCCAGCCCTATTTTGTATTTTATTTAGAGACAGGGTCTCACTGAGTTGCTTAGGGCCTCGCTAAGTTGCTGAGGCTGGCTTTGAACTCGTGATCCTCCTGACTCAGCCCCCTAAGTCGCTTGGATTACAGGCGTGTGCCACCATGCCTGGCTATGAACTGCTATTTTGGTGTTGGCATATAGTCCTTTTTAATTTCATATGTATTTTTTTTTCAGGTTTTTGGGGGGTGCTGGGGATCAAATCTGGGTCCTTGCATGTGCTAAGCCTGCTCTCTACCCCTGAGCTTTGCCCCCAGCCCCTCAATTTTAATAATAAAAATTAACTAGATAGTGTTAATTATTTTAACCAGTAGTCTCAAGACCCAGTTACTATTGACTCAATCTCATTATTTTAACTAAATTTTCTCTTTTCTTAAATAGGTAGAAAATCTTTATCCTCATATTGGCTGGGTTGAAATTGATCCTGACATTCTCTGGACTCAGTTTGTCGCTGTAATAAAAGATGCTATCAAAGGTAATAGGATTAATAAAAGTGGCAGTGGTCTCTATGGTGTATTTTGTCTCTAATAAGAGTTTTCCTCAGGCTTCTGGGGATCTTTAGGATTTTGTGGTTTTCTTAAGTTATAATGTACATGCAGTATTTTATTAGGGGTCAGAGTTTCCTCTGTTATTCAGGGGGAGATTTGTGGTTCACAGCAAACCGCTTCAATAAGGAAAGGTAACAGTAACCATGTCCCCCCAGGTGTGGCCTTTCAGCTGTAATATAAATGAACGTCTCCCTCCCTCCCTGCTGCTTGTGCCTAGGGCTGACTTGATTTCCTGATGGTCTTAGAATGCTGGTGGGTTATAAACAAAGTTACCATGTACTGTTCCTATTCTCCTGAGTTCACAACTGAGTTACCTTCCTTGTAAAGCAGGTTTTCATTGTGTTTTTCCCGTGTGGTCAGTTGATGAAATGTGGTCTTCAAACCACAGCTGTGGTCTAAAAATCTTAGCTCTTTAAGAATGTTTTCAGTGTCACCGTGTTCAGTAACATTGCAGAAGATGTCTTATAGATTGTAGAAGGTATTTTATTTAATTTGTGGCTGAATTGCTTCTCCCTCTTATTTTAATTTGTAATATTTCAAAACTTAATGAGTTGCAAGAATAAAGGGTGGGGAGCTAGCTCATGGTAGAGCATACTTAATATGCCTGAGGCCCTGGGTTTCTTCCCCTGCAGACTAAAGAAACAAAAATGTTGCAAGAATAGTACAGCAGCCATCAGTATACCCTTCTCCCAGATTTAAACATATTTTGCTTTCTTTACAGTTCTCCATGAAATATTTTTTTCTGAGCCATTTGAGGATGATTTGTGGTATAATCTGTCACACCAAGCCCTGCAGCATTATCTCCTGCAGATGCACGGGGCAGCTATCACACTCGGGAAGTTAGTAAATACATTACTACAGTATTTAACATTAATACTGCCCTCTAGATTCAGTCTTCAGGATTCTCTTATCTCAGTAAAAAAATAATAATAACTATCTAGAATCCAAAGATGAGGCCTTGCAGGTGGCTATTAGTCTGTTTAGTCTCCTTTAAGCTGGAGCAGGTTCTTCATGACATCAACAGTTTCAATAGCGCAGGCCACTTTAGCTGGCTGCCCCTCGTTGGGGGGTTGTCTGATTATTTTCTCATGATGAGATTCAGGTTGAATATTTTTGGAAGGAATACTACATACAGGGTGATGCGTTTTCCTGAGCTCAGATTGAAGTTGGCCCAAATTTTCCCAGTGGGCTAAACTGATTTTAAAGGAATGTCACAGGTGCACGCTTGTAATCCTAGTGACTCGGGAGCTGAGATGGAAGGATTGCAAGTTTGAGGACAGCCTTGGCAACTTAGCAGGGCCCTGTGCAAATTAGTGAGACCCTGTCTCAAAATAAAAAAAACATAAAGGGCTGGGATGTGGCTCAGTGGTAAAGCTCCCCTGAGTTCAATCCTGGTACCCCCCCCCAAAAAAAAACAACTGTACATATATGTACATAAACCACTTGGTATTACTATATTTTAGGAAATTTGGATTTTAAAAACTCATGTTTTTATTTACATCCTTAATGTCTGTATTGAAAATATATTCTCAGCTTTAATAGTTATTTACCTTTTTCACCATCAACCACCCTCTGTTGTGATTGATTACTACCTAGGTTAAAATTCAATTTTTTGATATTATCAGGAAGAAAATACAACCTCAGTTACTTTGTGTAGTATTTGTCTAATATCTAAAGCTATTTTGTTAGGATATGGTCATTTTTCCTTTTATATTAAAAAAAGCTACAAAATCATCTAGGTAGTGCTTTATCTATTAATTCTAATTGTTTTGTTAAAGTGCTAAACCCAGATGTTTTTCTTAAGGATTTTATTGGATAATTTATTTTCTATACTGTAATATGATATAAAACTTCACTGGCTTTTAAACATGTGTTTCATTGGTTTTCACTTGTAGCTGCAGGAGCACAGATGAACCAGATCGTTGGTCTTGGTATATCAACACAGAGAGCGACGTTTATTACGTGGAACAGGTGCGTGCCTTGTGTGATAAGCACTGTGTTGTGGGTTTGTGCTTCCGTGCCCCAGCAGCTGTGAAACCTGTTTGGGGAGTTTTGGTGAACTGAGAGTAGTTTTGCTTGGTTTAAAGAGATGAAAGTGGGCTTGCATGCATGTCACTTGGGCTTTACTTATATAAAATAACAATAAAGAATCTCTTGTCAAAAATTCTCCTCTTTTTGAATAAGTCAGCATTCCAAACAAGAGTGGATTGAAGATCTAAAAATTACCTTATACCTAGAGAGAGTCAGGGGATTTAACAATCTTTTTTTGCTGTTATTGTTCTGGGGATTGAACCCAGGGGCACTTAACCACTGACTCACATCCCTCCCCAGCCCTTTTTATTTTTTATTTTAACACAGGGTCTTGATAAGTTGCTTGGGGCCTTGTTAAGTTGCTGAGACTGGCCTCAAACTTGGAATCCTTCTGCCTCGGTCTCCCGAATTGCTGGGATTGTGGGCATGCACCACCGCACCTGGAAACTCAACAAATCCCAGCAACACAATCTTATGCTTGGTTTATATTTTCAGACTACTCATTTAATATGTAGGTTTCTAAAGCAGCTGAGGCATATGCAGATTAGACACAGTTATGTTCTAATTTAATAGCAACTGTAGAGTGCACACCTACAATACTTCGTTTCATTGTCTTTACAACAAACCTATTATTTAGGTATTGTGTCTGTTTGTACAGAGAAAGAAACCAAAACTTAGAAAAATAAGGAGATTGTTCGAAGTTACTTAGTAAATACAGCCAAGATTCCAAATTATATTTTTGGTTTAGTTTGTTGGCATTTTGTTTTATTCTATTTTTTCAGTGCTGGTGATGTAACCCAGGGCTTTACACAGGCTAGCTAAGTGCTCTACTGTCAAGCCACATCCCTAGCCCAGCGTGTGTGGGGTTTTTTTGGAGGGGGACCTGTTGGGTACCAGGGATTAAACTAAGGGGCACTTAACCACTGAGCCACATCCCCAGCCCTTTTTGTTTTTTATTTTGAGACTCTCTCACTTTAAGTCCTCCCTAAAGTTGCTGAGCTGGCCTTGAACTTGCGATCCTCTTGCCTCAGGCACTCAAGTTGTTGGGTGTGCCACTGTGCACAGACCAGCATGAGTTTTTTTAAAGGGGGAAAAAACACCCTGTTAAATTTGTCTTTGGAACAAAGCACTAGATTTTAAAGTACATGTTGAACTTGGGTCATGGGAAATATGAGTAGGAGGAGGAAAATCTCTGTGAATCTGAAAAATATAAATGGGGTCAATTTGTAAGAATTTACTGCCAGGTGGGGTGGTGCACACCTGTAATCCCAGCGACTTGGGAGGCTGAGATGGGAGGATCACGAGTTCAAAGCCAGCCTCAGCAAAAGTGAGGCACTAAGTAACTCAGTGAGAAACCTGTCTCTAAATAAAATACAAAAAATAGGACTGGGGATGGGGCTTAGTGGTGGAGTGCCCCTGGGTGCAATCTCCAGTACCCCCACCTCCCCCCGCCAAAAAAAAAAGAATTTACTTCTGCTCCATGTTACTGGGGATCTGATCCAGGGGTGCTCTACCACTGAGCTACACCCCTGACCCTTTTTATTTTTTACTATGAGACAGGGTCTTGCAAAGCTGAGGCTGGTCTTGAATTTGGGATCTTCTAGCCTCAGCCTCCTGAGTAGCTGGAATTACAGGTGGGAGTACAGAGTAGTACTGGCTTGGACCTGGTTTTTGATTTACTGTTAGGCAAGAGGAAGAAAATTGAATTTAGCAATATTTCTGGCCTTAATATTTTGGAGAGTATGATAAGAATTACAGAGAATACAAGAAGAGGAACAGGTTGGGTTTTGGGAGAGTAGGTTAATTAAAGAGAAGATGTTAAAGTGTTTGGTTTTGGTCGTCTAAATGTGGAGATAGGCCAGAGGTGTCTGGAACTTTGGTCTCCTTAGGGTGAGGTGCAGCAGATCTCCACATAGGTACTCCTTTTTTTAAAAGTATTTTTTAAGTTGTTGATGGCCCTTTATTTTGTTTATTTGTGTGCAGTGCTGAGAATCGAACCCAGTGCCTCATGGTGCTAGACTCTAGCACTGAGCACAGCCCCCCCACATAGGCACTCTTTGTTTTGGGGCACGGTGTGTCTGAGATTGATGCCTTCATCTGCAGTCCCCTGTGCCTCGAGCATGCTGTGTAGGAGGAATGAACTCAAGTTATCCATGTGGATTTAATCAATCGCACTGCGGAAGTTTTGGGCGGGCAGTTCTTCCTTGTGGAAAGTGTCCCATGGCACGCAGATGTCTGGCTGCTTTCCTGGTCTCTGCGAGATGCCAGGAGCACCCCCACTCCCATCCCATTGTGACATCCACAGATATCTCCAGACGTGCAAAATCTCCCTCAGTTGAGAACTGCTGGTGTGTATGAGGTCTAGACAAGTGAATTTATTCTCTTAGGATTGCATGAAGGGAAGAGGAGCAGGCTGAGGATTTGGACTATGACCCCCCATTGAGAGGAAATCAGGGAAGAAAAAGCTGGCAAAGAGGATCAAAGCCAGTCCGAGAAGGGATGACAGGGCCATGGAGAGAGTGCTTTCATTAGGACATAGTACCATCTCATTCACGACAGGAAGGCCAAAACATTAGGAAGCACAATTGTTGGGCAGCAGTAGGACCATCCATGCCTTATTTTTGGAAGAAATACAAGAGTCAGATTCTGAGACAGTCCATTTTCTTTATTGGAATTGCTGTTTCTTGTAGAGGGAAAAGTTTTCTCCCTAGATCAAAATATTTTTCTAGAGTTTTAGAAATACTCTTTGCTTGTAGAAAAGTGGAATGCAGATATTTTTTTTAAGAAACATGCAAGACTCCTTTCTTCTTTTACCCCAAAATAGTGGAAGTTTATTCTGCCCATGGGCCTGTGAGCCGCCGTGGCGCGTGATGCTGCAGGTTCCAGAAGCTCCCTGCAAAGACAGCCCGGAGTGGGCACGGCTCAGAGCCAGCTCGAAGTACTCCTTGTTCCTCTGTGAGAGAAGAGGCGGCCGGACCCTCTGGAACAGTCTATTGTTTGCTCCCGTCCCAGCCAGCGCCTCCTCCCCCCTCATTGTTTTGTCTCTTTCCTGTGACCAGGATATATCTCTGTCCTCGTGGCCATACCAACACTGCTTTCCATACGCTTGCTGTCAGGAAGTATAAAACTTGGAACTTCTTGTTTTTCTCCTTGTTTTTGCCCCCCTCTCGGAGACTGGGGAAACTCAATGTTAAGATTTTTTTCAGTCCTTGAGTTTTCTTCATATTCTTCAGGTTAAACTCTATTTTTCTTTTTTCAATATAATCAATGGCGTGATTTTCTTTTCTTTTTCTTTTTCTTTTTTTTTTTTTTTTTTGGTGCTGGGGCTTGACCCCAGGGGCACTCCACCACTGAGCCACATCCCCAGCCCTATTTTGTATTTTATTTAGAGACAGGGTCTCACTGAGTTGCTTAGGGCCTCACTAAGTTGCTGAGGCTGGCTTTGAACTCATGATCCTCCTGCCTCAGCCTCCCAAGTGCTGGGATTACAGGTGTGCGCCACTGCACCCGGCTCATGGTGTGATTTTCTAAAGCTGACTTTCTAAAATAACTCTAAATGATATCTCCTCCATTTTGATTTTCTAAAATGCCTTTTGTTTTACAACATCACGAGCTGTTTGTTTGTTGAATCGCTGTGTCTCTCAGGGAGACTTCTGCCAGCCAACCTCAGATCAGGGTGTGTGCCAGTCAGTAACATAAGCTGTGAGTCACAGGAGCTGGGAGCCCTCTAACTGCTGGGAGGTTCCAGGGAGAAACTTGCTGTGCCGCTGCTGAGCTGAACACAGGAATGAGTAAGAAAGCCAGCCCTTAAGGCTTTACATCCGCTCATGCAGGCTCTCTTCTGTGTTCCTGCCACACCAAATACATCTTTTATTGTAGCGTTTAATATTTATGTTAATGGCTCTTGTCACTTATTTATGACACAAAATACATTAAGAACCACAGAATGGTGTGCTGTTAGAAGGGCTTAAGACAGTTCCTTTAGAGCATTGCCATTTACACTCTTCTTTGTTTCTCCTTTTATTGTTGG
The DNA here is from genome assembly GCA_020662805.1 of Glaucomys volans. Lineage (NCBI taxonomy): Eukaryota > Metazoa > Chordata > Mammalia > Rodentia > Sciuridae > Glaucomys > Glaucomys volans. Next base: position 802,152 of record JAJEJO010050248.1, read on the forward strand.
TAGAAATAAAATTAAGCCAGATCAGTGCTATGTGAATTTTGGAATATGTGCTGCCCCGTGAGGTCAGTTTTCTGTATTTTCTTGTACCATGTTATGAATGAGCAATCTCACTTCCACACGGTGATTTCCCCCACTTTGCTCTCAGCACACCAGCCTCCCAGTCCCTAACACTACTCCAGGATGGTGAACCTATAACTACCTTTTTTCAAGAATATTCACCTTCCTGCTGGGCATGGTGGCGAATGCCTATAATCCCAGCAACTCAGAGGCTGAGGCAGGAGGATCTCAAGTTCAAAGCCAGCCTCAGCAACTTAGTGAGGCCATAAGCAACTTAGCAAGATCCTGTCTCAAAAAAAAAAAAAGTAATAAAGTAATAAAAAGGGCTGGGGTTGTGGCTTAGTGGTTAAGCACCTCTGGGCTCGATCCCCAGTACCAAAAAAAAAAAAAAAAAAAAAAAAGTATATTCACCTTTGTAGTTAATTCCTAAGCATCCTTCAGAGCTGAACTCCATTGTCACTTCACAAAGAAGCCTTTCTTGGCCCCCAGACCTGGCAGGGTCTGTCTGTTAAATATGCTCACGGCACCTTGAATTTATACTTCGTGACATTTATTCCTGTCCTGTGTAAGCAACTGAGTGATTCTTTGTTTGAATTCCTGGTGGAAAGTATGTTCATCAGAGCAAAGATACACTGGCTCTGTTCACAGCTCTGTCCCCAGCAACAGACGCAGATTGCTTTATAAATATTTGCTGAAATCTTTGAGGCCGTGACCATGAATGTGCACTGCTTAAGTAGAGTGGGAAGCAGCCTTGGAAATGCAGCTTGGAAAGTTCCACGGAGGGACCTGGAGAGAGTCGAAAGCAAGCCCAGTGTAATACTGAAGGTCAGCAGATGCCAGGCGGGGGCGTGGCTCAGTGGTAGGACGTGGGACCAGAGGGGCTCCTGCGCGGTGCTCTAGGCACAGGTTAGTGGGCACCAGTGGCTGATTTGTAGGACCCTTTTAAGGGAAAAGGAATTTTTTTAACTATTTCTTTTTTTTCCCCACTGTTGGGGATTAAACCTAGGGGATAACTATCCCTAAACTACATCCCCAGCCCTTTTTATTGTTTTTATTTTGAGACAGCATCTCACTAAATTGCCCAGGCTGGCCTCAGACATGGGGTTCTCCCCTTCTTTCTCAGCCTCACCAGTAGCTGTGGTTATAGGTGTGTCCATGGTGCCCAGATTCTTCTGTATTTTTTAGTGCTGTGCTTTTTTTTAAAAAAAAAAAAAAAAAAATATTTATTTATTTATTTATTTATTTATTTATTTATTTATTTATTTATTGTGGTGCTGGGGATTGAACCCTTGGCCTTGATGCTTGCAAGGCAGGCACTCTACCAACTGAGCTATATCCCCAGCCCCGCGCTGTGCTTTTATTATGGTGTCGATCCAGGGTTTGCTGAATTTCTGGGGTGTTTATTTTCTAAATGTTTAAGTTTTTTTTTGCAGGGCTGGGAGCTATTCCAAGGCCTTGCACATGCCAGGCGAGCACTCTACTGCTGACCTACATCCCCGCCCTTCCCGTTTGCAGATAGGGTCTCACTGTGTTGCTCACGCTGCCTTCTAACTTTCCTTCCTTCTGCTTAAGGGGCTGGCATTACAGGAGTGTGGCACCAGATCTGGTGTGAATTTCTGTTTATTGGAGAAATTTTGTCATCGTCTTAGGTTCCTGAAGGCTAGGCCAGTCGTACAGTTGAATGGTGTAGAAATAGGCTCAGGTGATATTTTAGATCCTTCGTAGGTCAGAAGTTTTTGTCTGATTATATGTATCAAGGCAAGTACACCGAAGGGGAAAGACACTGGCTTCGTTTTCTTTCAAAGAGCAGTTGGGCATGGTGGCACAAGCTTCTTATCCCAGCTCATCAGGAGGTGAAGCAGGAGGGTTGCAAGTTTAAGGCCAACCTGGTCAATTTAGTGAGACCCTTCTCACAAACTAAAAAGGGCTGGGCACGGTGGCACATGCCTGAAATCCCAGTGGCTTGGGAGGCTGAGACAGGAGGATCGGAGTTCAAAACCAGCCTCAGCAAAAGCAAAGCCCTAAGCAACTCAGTGAGACTCTGTCTCTAAATAAAAGACAAAAAATAGGACTGGGGATTTGGCTCAGTGGTCAAGTGCCCCTGAGTTTAATCCCTGGTACCAAACAAACAAAAAAACAAGCATTATTTCCTTCTTTTTTAGGAAAACAGGAAAGCATTTTCACAACTTCATTAGTTGGCAAGACCTAAGAGCAATTGAACTTGTAAAATCCTGGAATAATTCTCTAGTAATGAAGGTAACCTTTTTCTTATCTTATGTGGTTTGGATGCTACTGTTTTTTCCTATAACTATCCCCTAACTATAGACTTAATTACATAATTGTATAACTTCCTTCCTTTGTTGTCTTAGGATATTAAGAGTACACAAACACAATTCCCCAAACCAGTAAAATTTTAAAATAGTCACCCACAATTATATGTGGAAGACTTAAGTACTTAAAAGCTATACCGTGGGACGTCTTGAGGAGGTTGGGGTGGACCACGGTTTCACATGATAGTGAGAATTTGTGTTTTGCCCTTGAGAAATGGAAAATATACACCTTAGATGGAATGAAATGTCTGATTTCATCTTTGTAATAAAGGGGAGAATGGATGCTGAGCTAGAGAGCTGCAGACTGCCACACGCTCTTTACTTTGTGCCTGGCACGTAGTAGGCCATCAGTCAGTGCCGTGCTGCAGCCGATGGTAGTGGCAGCAGCAGCAGCAGTGCCTGTGTTCCTCGGAAACCTCCCTCCGTCCTCAGCGGAGGCTCCTGAGCCCGGGGCAAGGCAGTGTCCGCCTCCTCAGCTGTGGTCAGGCCTGGAGTGTTCGGTGTTCCAGTTAATGTTCCATGTTGATCATTTTAAGATTCCTAACGCCTCACGATTAAATGCCTTCTCAGCTACTATGCTGCTACCAGCGGGTGCATATATTATATATGTTTATGTGTGTATATGTTTTACATTTATGTATTTGAATGCATCTTCTCATAATAATTTGTGAGACTGAATATCGAGAGCTTCTGTGTATAGGAAAGACACGGTAGTTAAGGGAGTTGAAAGTGAGTTTAAGGAACTGTCTTGAACCCTGAACCATATAATTTAAAATAAAACCATTTTAGGCTGAGGATGAGCTCAGTTGTAGAGTGCCTTCCCTAGTATGCGTGAAACCCCGAGTTCCATGCTGGCACTGCAAAAAGTTAAATAAATAAATAAAAACATTTTAATTTGTAATTTTATGCCTTAACGTATAATTTTTTTTTGATTACTGGAGATTGCTGAACCAGTAGACCTCCCTGGGATACCTGAGGGTTGGTAAGGGGGTTTGAACTCAGGGGCACTTAACCACTGAGCCAGGTCCCAGCCCTTTTTTTGTATTTTATTCAGAGACAGGTTGCCTAGGTCCTTGCTAGGTTGCTGAGACGGGCTTTGAACTCGCGGCCCTGCCTCAGCCTCCTGAGCGACTGGGGTTACAGATGTGCCCTGTTCTTGTAGCTCTTGAGCCCTTTCTCACTGCAAGGCCCTCAGGTATCCCAGGGAGGTTGTTTTGCCATCAACACTGGGTCCTTGTGCTTTCGGGACCAACCCATGTGTCAGTCCCTCTGGGAACCCTTCCCTGCTTCAAAAACAGCCCTCTCTACTACGGTCTTTCACGGTTTCCTGTACTTCCTCCACAGAACTTTCTAAATTTCACAATGTCTCCTCCCGCATGTGTCAGTTCCTTGTGGTGACATGCGTCTTTTAAATTGAAATTTTAATTAACATAATCATAGATTCAGATGCTATTATAAGAAAAAATGCAGAAGTCCCGTATATCCGTTTCACTTTCTCCTAATGGGAGCATTTTGTGAGGCTGTGGTATGTCACAGTCAGGATATTGTCATTAGTGTCGTCCATAGATCTTACTCAGATTTCTCCAGTTCTGTACCCATTTGTGTGCGTGTGCGTGCGTGTGCGTGCGTGTGTGTGCGTGTGCGTGTGTGTGCGTGCGTGCGTGTGTGTGTGTGTGTGTGTGTTACATTCTATGTAGTTTTCCATCTGCAGGTTCCACGTATCCACTGCTCTGTGCAGATGCTGAGCAGGCTGGTCCCCCTGGCCTATCATCCCAGCGACTTAATAGGCTGAGGGAGGAGGATTGCAAGTTCAGCACCAGCCTCAGCAATCTAGAAAAAGTCTCAAACTAGAAAAATAAAAAGGACCAGGGTGTGGCTTAAAGATAAAGTGTCCCTGGTTTCAATCCCTAGAACTTGCACCCTGCCCCCCCCCAAAAAAAAAAACAGAACAGTTCCCTCACTCAGTGATTTCTCTCTTTTTTTTCCTTTAGGGTCCTAGGGACTGAACACAGGGCACATAACCACTGAGCCACATCCCCAGTCCATTTTATTTTTTATTTTGGGACAGGGTCTCACTAAGTTGCTTAGGACCTCACTAAGTTGCTGAGGCTGGCTTTGAACTCCTGATCCTCCTGCCTCAGCCTCCTCAGCACTGGGCTTACAGACATGCACCCCTGTGTCTGGCCATAATGATCACTCTCTCTTTTTAAGAATTTAACCTTTATTTTTTCTTTACTTGGTTTTTATGTGGTGCTGAGGATTAAACCCAGTGCCTCACCTGTGCTAGGCAAGCACTCTACCACTGAGCCCCAACCCCAGCCCCTACAATGATCTTTTATGTTGCTTATTTGCAACTGTGATCTACCTCTTCTCTACATCCTCCCCATCCTCTCCCATCCCTATCTCTAGTCAACCACTAATCACCCCTCTCTTTTAAAAAGTTTTTATTTCGGGCTGGGGATGTAGCTCAGTTGGTAGAGTGCTTGCCTCTCAAGCACAAGGCCATGGGTTCAATCCCCAGCACCGCAAAAAAAAAAAAAAAAGTTTTTATTTCAAAAAAGTTCTATACATGGAATCATACTTTTTTTCCTAATATAACCATTTGGAATCTGCTTTTTTCACTTAGTGTCATTCCCTGGAGATCTGTATAAGTTGGTGTCTTAGCAGCTCCCTCCTTTTCATTGCTGAAATGTCTTCCGTGGTACAGACGTGCCACAGCTTAACCACTCACCTGTTGAAGGACACCTGTGCTAACTCCAGCTTCTTGCCTCTAAAGAAAGCTGTTGTGAGCATTCTTTGTATAGGAATCCATGTAAACAAAGCCTTATCCCAAAAGCTCAATTGGTGGCTTATTTGTTTTACTTTGAAGAAACTGCCCAACCCATTTCCAAGAGTGATTTTTACATTTACATTACCATCAGTAATTTATGAGTTTTAAGACACATTTTTTCTTTTTCTTTTTTGGTAGGGGCATTAAAACCCAGGGGTGCTTTGCCACTGAACTACATCCCCAGCCCTTTTTATTTTTTATTTTGAGACAGAGCCTTACTAAGTTGCTTAGGGCGTTGCTAAGTTGCTAATGCTGGTCTTGGATTTGTGATCCTCCTGCTTCAGCCTCCTGGGTCACTGGGATTGCAGGTGTGTGCCACTATGCCTGGCCATTTTTTTCATATTTTAACATGTTCAACATTGGGATACATTTCTTTATGGCACATTAAATAATTGCTCATTTCACAGTCGTCTTCTGAGGTTATCTAACCTGTTGGTTTGCATACTTATTTGTCCCTCTTCTCGCTAGAGTAGCAATTTTCACAGGCAGGGAGGGATTCTGTCTGTCTCATTCATTCCGTTCTTTCAGGGCTTCACACAGTAAAGGGTATATAGAGGGGCCCCAGCAACTACTTGTTAGATGTGAATGGAGGTGTTCATTGCTCATGAGTTGACTCTCAGTACCGGTGTTGCAGCTCTTAATACTTTGTGTCCACACCCCCAAGGCATCAGCATTCTAACAGAAGATCCTCAAAGTATCTTCAATCTAATTTTTAATAATAGAGTAGTGTGGCCGGGCTGGTGGCACACTCCCATAATCCCAGCTACTTGGGAGGCTGAGAAAAGAAGATGGCAAATTTGAGACCAGCCTGGGCAACTTTTGAGACCTTGTCTCAGAATAATATTCAAAAAAGAGCTGGGACAGGGCTGTGACTGTGGCTCAGTGGCCGAGCACTTGCCTGGCATGTGGGTTCAATCCTTAGCACCACATACAAAAATAAGCAAATAAAATAAAGGCGTGCTGTCCATCTAAACTACAAAAACAAACACAAAAACTGGGGGTGTAGCTCAGTGGTAGAGCACTCCCTAGCATGAGTAGGGCCCTGAATTCCATCCAGGATGCTATGGATAAGGAACTTATTTCAGTTTGAATCATTTCTCAAAATGTAACAGAAGGATTATGGGCTGTCACTTTAAGGACTTTAAAACTTTCCCTTAAATACTTTTTTTTTTTTTATTTTTTTTGGTACTGGGGATTGAACCTAGGGGCACTCTACCACTGAGCCACATCCCCAGCCCGACTTTGTATTTTATTTAGAGACAGGGTCTCACTGAGTTGCTTAGGGCCTCGCTAAGTTGCTGAGGCTGGCTTTGAACTTGAGCTCCTCCTGCCTCAGCCTCCCAAGTGCTGGGATTACAAGCATGTGCCCCCGCGCCCGGCTTTTTTAAGCTTTTAATAAGATCTGAGATCATTAAACAAGTAGAGATAGTATTAAGCCAAATCATAAACATCCCAAATATTAATTCCTTAAAATATAGGCAGATTGCCTTCTGATTAGTAATAACTTGATTTCTAATAGGAAGAAGGAAAGAACTACTTAGTGTTTCATAATGAGATTCTGTTTCCTCAGGGTTTTATTCACAGAGGCAACTTGAAGCTAAAATACAAGATTATGGATATTGTGAAAATAATTGAAATAAGAGCCTTCAAAATCAAAGATTAGTCAACAGTTTTATGTAGATTATGTTACAATTTGAGAAGCAGTGAATTAATGCTGCCCCATATAAAATAGCATAGGATTATCTAAGAGACAGACCTACAAGAAAATTTAAGTGTACTAAGCCTAATGAAATAAGAATTCTGCAAATTCACTAGACTCTAGTGAAGGCTCTATTCCTTCATGTCCATACTAAAACTAGGTAGGAAGGTGGAAGGAGTTGTGGGCTTTTGTATGGGTTTTTCTTATTTATTGATTTATTTAGTTATTAGAGATGGAGTCTCACTGTGTTGCCCAAGGGGGCCTCAGACTCCTGGGCTCAAGTGATCCTCCTGTCTTAGCCTCCCAATTCCTGGGATTGAAGGTATGTGCCACCATGCCAAGCTCTGTTCTTGATTTTCTTAAGTGCTGAGAATATCTTCCTCAGTAGTTAAATGACTTGTTTGTTATTGGGTTTGTTGGCGTGTGTAGAGAATTGATAAGGAAACATCAAATCCCATTAAGTGTGTTTTCCTAGAGTGCCTTTCTTTTCCATAGCTCCTGCACACTTCCTGCCGAGTGCTGCACTTTTTCACTCGAAGTAAGCGACTCCTGGCCGCCAGCCGGTTCACTTTCACCACCCAGCAGGCTTCTTTGCGACTGGCCTGGATTTTACAGAACCTGACTGAGGTAAGAAAAAGATTTGTGTGTAGAAATGAGATAAAGACTGGGGAAGAGAAAATCCAAGGAATAAAAGTAGTTAAAATTTTACTGGTAAAATTTGAGGAAAAATTAAGCGCCACCCCTATTGGAATGGAAGATAGGGCACGTTTACTTGATTTGTGTTTTTAAAACCTTTTGTTGTGTCGTAGCAGGTCTGGAAAGGTGAACGAAGCGCAAGCTCACACTCAGTGGTACACGTAGAGCAAACGTCTGCGTGCACCACCCGGATCAAGAACTGTACCGCTGCGGTACTTCATTTTGTGTATCGTTTACATTTTTACCATTTTTGTGTGTATTCCTCAGTGCCATACTTGAATTTTGCCTGGATATTTTTGCTTTTTGGTTTTGGTACTAGGGATTGAACCCAGGGGCATTTTACCAGTGAGCCATATGCCCCCCTTTTTTTTTTTTTTTTTATTTTGAGACAGGGCCTCACTAAGTTGCTGTAGCCGGCCTCAAACTTAAGGTCTTCCTGCCTCAGCCTTTTAGTGTGCACCACTGTGCCCAGCTTGCCTGAACATTTTTGAACTATATTCATTGAATTGTACAGTGTATATTCTTCTGTGGTATACTCTTTTATTTCTGGGGGAGTGGTGGGTACCAGGGATTGAACTCAGGGGCACTCAATCACCGAGCCACATCCCCAACCCTATTTTGTATTTTATTTAGAGACAGGGTCTCACTGAGTACTTAGTGCCTCCCCTTTGCTGAGGCTGGTTTTGAACTCTTGATCCTCCTGCCTCAGCCTCCTGAGCTGCTGGGATTATAGGCATGCGCCACTGTACCTGGCTGTAGCATAATCTTTCGGTTCAACATATTGGTGAAATATGCCTGTGTTATTTGTAAAGTAGCTTGCTAATATTTTCATTCTGTTTTCGGTTCAGTATATGATTTTACTCCAGTTTTTAAAATCTATTCTGTTCATACACATTTGGATTATTTCCAAGTTTTGACTGTAATGAATAATGAATATATCAGTGTACATGTAAGTGCTGTGTCTATACATAGAAATGGAATATTTAGGGCATGAATGTGTATATATATCTTCAATGATAGTGGATAATATCAAAGCACATTTTCAAAGTGTTCACCTACTATTGTGATGGGAGGACTTTTTATTTGATTTACCATCGTATTGGTAAATGTATTGGTCTTTTTTATTTTTATTTTTTAGCATTGTAGTGGGTAAGTACAGACCTCATTGCAATTTTAGACTGGATAAAAAAATAAGATCCATGCTGGGGGTATAGCTAGTGGGTACAAGGTCCCTGAGTTCATTCCCTAGTAACCCCTCTAAAATCCAACTAAATACTGTCTACTTGGGAGATACTTGTAAATTTCAAAAACAAAAGTTAGTGTGTGGAAAAGCCATATCATTACAGATAACATAACATGAACTGGAGTGAGCCAGGTGTGGTGGCACACACTTGTAATTCCAGCTATGTGGGAGACTAAGATAGGAGGATTGAAAGTTCAAGGCCAGCCTCAGTAATTTCGTGAGACCCTGTCTCAAAATAAAATAAAAAAGACCTTGGGGTATAGTTCAGTGGTAAGGCATCCCTGGGTTTGATCTCTAGTACAAAAAAAAAAAAAAAAAGGGAGAATAAAAAAAGAAAAACTATGGAGTGGTTATCCTGGCATCAGAATGGCCTTTAAAACAAAAAATGAAAATTATTTTCATAATTTTATAATGATAAGAAAGTTAATCCATCAGGATTATAAAACAGTTTTATAATTACCTGTGCATCCAAAAACAGAAGCTCAAATACATGAAATAAAAATTGACAGAATTAAAGAGGTTAATAGATAATTGATGGTAATAGTTGAAGACTTAAATATTCTACTTTCAATAATGGGTAAAACAATTAGACAGAAGATCAAAAAGGAAATAGAAAACTTGGAAAACAGTAAGAACTAACTGTGTCTAACAAATAGTTACAGAAAATTCCATCCAACAGCACAACATCTTTTCAGGTGTTTATGGAACCTTCTTTAGGATAGATTATATTCCAGGCAGTAATATAAGCCTCACTGAGTTTGAAAGGATTAACATCATACTAGGTATGTTTTTTAACCATAATGGAAGGGAATGAGAAGGAAATAACAGAAGAAAAGTTTGAAAGTTAAAAGAGAGAGAGAGAGATTAACACACTTCAGAATAACCAGTGGGTCAAAAGGAATTCACAATTTAAATTAGGATATACTTTGAAATGAATGAAAGTGATGACACAGTATATCAAAACTATGGGATGCAGACAAAGCAGTTCTTAGAAGTTTATAGCAAGACTTAAGATTCCCCCCCCCCCTTTTTTTTTTTGCAGCATTGGGAATTGAACCCAGGGTCACTCTATCACTGAACCATATCCCCACCCCTTTTTATTTTTTATTTTGAAGCAGGGTCTAGCTCAGTTGCTCATGCTGGCCTCAAAATTGTAATCCTCTTGCCTCAGCCTCCCAAGCCACTGGAATTACAGGAGTGTACCACCACATCTGGTTAAGAATATATTTAAAAAGAAGCAAAAAATCAAGTCAACCTAACTTTCTAACTTAAGATACTAAGAAAAGATGAGCAACCTAACTAAAGCACAAAAAGATAAAAAGATTTAGAATTAAAATTAATGAAATAGGTAATAAAAAAATGGAAAAAAATCATTAAAACCAAAAGTTGGTTTTTTTTTTTTTTTTTTGGAACCAGGGATTGAATTTAGGGACACTCAGCCACTGAGCCACATCCCCAGCCCTATTTTGTATTTTATTTAGAGACAGGGTCTCACTGAGTTGCTTAGGGCCTCGCTAAGTTGCTGAGGCTGGCTTTGAACTCACAATCCTCCTGACTCAACCTCTGCGAAGTCGCTTGGATTACAGGTGTGTGCCACCACCCCCGGCCCCCAAAAGTTGGTTCTTTGAAAAGACTAACTAGACTAACAAAGAAAAAAAGAAAGAAAACCAAAATAAATAAAACCATGAATGAAAGAAGGGATATTGATAATAGTGATCTCACAAATAAAATACCTTTATAGGTAACACTGAACAAGTATATGCCAACAAATTAGATAACCATAATAAAATAGAAATTTTCCTAGAAATATACATACTAATCAAAAAATAAACAATCTGAATAAATCTATAACAAGTAAAATGTTTGAATTAGTAAATAACAGATTCTCACCTGGAAAATCTCAGGACTAGATAGCTTCACTGGTGAATTCTACCAGAAGCTTAAAGAAAAATCTTTTATAAATTATTCCAAAAATAGAAGAGAATGGAACACTTGCAGCTCTAATGAGAATTACCAGGTACCAGAATTACCCAGACACCAAAATCAAAGACATCACAAGAAAAGCAAATTACAGACCAATGTTCCTTATGAATATAAGTACAAAAATCTACAAGGTTTTAGCAAGTCAAATCTAGCAACAACTAAAAACGGTCATACAGTGTGACCAAGTAGGATTTATTGTAGGAATGCGGGTTGGTTTAGCATTTGAAAAAAGACTAATATAATATACCAAATTAATAGAATACAGGACAGAAAGCACATGAGATATCAGTAGATGTAGAAAATCCTACAAAGTAGGAATAAACCTGATCTATGGAGACCTCAAGCACACACCATACTTCATGGTAAATGACTGAATGCTTTCCCTGTAAGTTCAGAGGTAAGACAAGGATATCTGTTCTCATCGCTTATTATATAGTGGAATTTCTAAGCTGGAACAGTTGCACAGTTATGCAATGAAATAAAATGCAACTAGATTGGAAAGGAAGGAGTGAAAGTATCTCTGATCCAGCTGTCATGATTGTAGTCCTATATAGGTAGTCCTAAGGAATCTCCTAGAAAATTATTACAGCTAGCAAGTTCAGCAAAGTTGCAGGGTATAAGATTGATATACAAAGTCAATTGCTATTCACTAGCAATGAGTTAGAAATTCATTAAACTCAAGGAAACAATTCTATTTACAATAGTGTCAAAAAGAATAAAATACTTAGGAATCTATTTAACAAAAGAGCTGCAAAACTTACAGAATCTACAAAATGTTGTTTGCAATTAGCGAAGGCCTAAATAATGGTAAAGATATCCTATATCTGTGGACTGGAATATTTAATATTGTTAAGACTGTAACTATAGTTAAGACTGTAGTTAAGACTGGCGATCATAGTCTCTAACAAATCTGGAGATTTATCTCCAGATTCAATACACTCCATACCAAAATCCACAGCCTTTTTTATATTTCAGCACACAAGCTAATACTAAAATTTGTATAGAAATTTGAGAACCCAGAATAGTAAAAACAATTTGAAAAAAGAAACAGTGTTAAAAAACTCATACTTCTTTATTTCATCATGACTTTAGTTTATATTTTCCTAATTACTAACAGGGTTGATCATCTTTTCATGTAATTATTGGTTATTTGTGCATTCTCTTTGAAGCATCTGTTTTAACTCTTTTATCCAGAAAAAAAATAATAGATTTTAATTTTAGAGCAGTTTTAGGTTTTTTTTTTTTTTTGGAACCAGGGATTGAACTCAGGGACACTTGGCCACTGAGCCACATCCCCAGCCCTATTTTGTATTTTATTTAGAGACAGGGTCTCACTGAGTTGCTGAGGCTGGCTTTGAACTGACTCAGCCTCCCAAGTCGCTTGGATTACAGGCGCAGTTTTAGATTTATAGAAACATTGAGCAGAAAGTACAGAGAGGTCTTATATGGTCCCACTTCATCTTACATTAATGTGGCACATGTTGCGGTTGAACTAATATTGACACATTATTATCCATGTAATGTATCTACCTTTAAAGAATCATATACAATAGTTTCATTCCCCCCAAATTCCCTCTGCCTCACCTCTTCATCCCTTTCCTTAAACCCCTGAACCCTTGGCAACATCTGGTTTTCAAAATTATTTCTGTGGTTTTTGCCTTTTCCTAAATGTTATATGGTTGGAATCATCCATTACCTAGCCATTTCTTATTGATTTATTAATATACATTTAAGATTTTTCATGTCTTTTTTTGTGTCTTGACAGCTCGTTTCTTTTAATCACTGAATAGTATGCCATTATCTGGATTTACCACAGTTTATCAAGTTCCTATTGAAAAACACCTTGATTGCTTCCAGTTTCTGGCATTTATGAACGTGTTACTCAGCTTTCTGTAGCTCTGACAAAATAACTGAGAAAAACAACTTAAAAGGAAGAAAGATTTACTTGGGATCAGTTTCAGAGTTTTAGTCCATCTACCCTCTTGGCCCCATGATTGCTATGGGTCTGTGGCAGGGTGAAGCATCATGGCAGGGAGTGTGGTGGAACAAAGCTGCTCACCTTGATGGCCAGCACGCTAAGAGAAAGAGCTTGCTTCTATTAAAAATGCCCTTTCCCCAAACCCATTAAGCTATGAGTCTGTATGTGAATTAATCCATTTACGAAGTCAGAACCCTTGTAGTCTCATCACATGCTGAAGGCCCACCTCTGAAGTCTGCTGCTTTGGGAACCAAGCCTTGAACATATGAGCTTTGGGGGGATATTTAATATCTAGGCCGTAACAATGAATAAAATTCTGTATGCTTTTGTATGTCGATTTTTTTTGGACACAAGTGTTTGCCTCATTGGTGCACAATTGCTTAATCATATGGTAAAGCTCCATTTAGCTTTGTAAAAAAACTGCCAGTCTGACTTCTGTAAGTGGCTGTAGCATTTTGCATTCCCACCAACAGTGAGTGAGAGTTCCTCTGGCTCCATTTCCTCCGCAACACTGATGTCCGTGTTTTGGATTTTGGGCATTCTAATAGGGGTGCAGGAGGTCATTGTTTTCATGGTGTATTGCGGGAAGCCATCCATGGCCAGCAAATGAAACCAGGCCTGGTGAGCTGTCAGCAGGGAAATCTGGCTCCCAGGAACTGGCGATCACTGAGAGAGATTGTTCCAGATCGCCTGGAGTATGTGGTTTCTGTGCAATGGCTCACTGCCGGAATTCGCAGGTCCTGCTGGGATGACCCGCTGAACAGAGGGCTTCCTTGACTCCATCCCATCCTGTTTCTCACAGAAGCAGCTCCTCCTGGTCCCCCTTTTACCTGTACGACTGTAAATAAAGGGAAGGTGGGATCTTCCATCCTTTTCAGAGCCAGATCTTAGCATGACTCAGTCCACTGTGCCCCCGATTCAGAAAAGATAATTGTCTTCTGTGGTTTTTCTGTTAGAGAAGTTTCTTAGTGAATGATTTACAGCCGGCCTGGCCACCTCCGACAGAAACCCTTCCCCTCACCCGCACTGGACGAGTGAGGAAACTTGAGAACGTGTGACAATACTTCATTGTTTTCAGTTCCCTAATAGCTTGTGATATGCAGCATATTTTCATATGTGAAGTTATCACCTGTGTGTCGTCTTTGGTGAAGCGTATGTTCAGATATTTTGCCCAGTTTTAAAATATTTAATTTGTAGATTTTAATTGATGATCAGTTTACAGAAAGCTGAGTGGGTAACAGTTCCCGTGTAAGGAGGTGTGTCCCTCCCCAGTGTCTCCTCTGATTAGCGTCTTGTACCAGTGGTGCCAGGGCCGTGTGCGTGCTATGTTGATTAGCCAGTATTGATATGTTGTTATTGACTGAAGTCTGTAGTTCACGTTAGGATTTGCTCTTGTGTTGTGCATCTTTACAGATGTGATGATACATGTGCCCATCACAGTGCCACACACAGTAATGTCACTGCACTAAGAATTCCCTTCATGCTCACCTTTGTCTGCATTGAGCCTCCAGCAGTTTGTCCGTTATGATTTAGATTTTTCTATATCAGTTTTTTAAAATTCTGCCTTCTTTCAGGATTTTCTCCTTGTCTTTGGTTTTCTACAGTATGGACGTGATGTACCCAGGTGTAGACTCCTGGTAATTATCCTGATTGGTGTACTTTGAGCTTTCTGGATGTATGATTTGGTGATCGTCATTGATTTTAGAAAATTCTATCATTTTTTTACAGAAAACATTTCTTCTGTTCCTTTCTCTCTCTCTTCTGATGGCCTCATTATGCATGTATTGCACCTCTTATAATTGTCCCATGGGTCTTGGATATTCTTTTCTGTTTTTTTCCATTCCCTTTCTTCTTTGCTTTTTAATTTTTGAAGTTTCTATTGACATATCTTCAAGGTCGCTGATTTTCTTTGTTATTTCCAGTCCTCTGATGACTTTCAAAGGCTTTTCTCATTTCCACTAGTGTTTCTGATTTCCGGCATTTCCTTTTTCTTAGGTTCCTTACCTTTGTTTACATTACCCATCTGTTTTTTCATTAAAGCCCTTAGCATGTTAGTCTATTACCTGTTTTGATAATTCCAGAATCCCCGCCTTAGTGGAGCCTGGTTCTGATGCTTGCCTCGTCCCTCAGACTTTTGTTCTGCCTCAGCTTGCCATTTTTTATTTTTGCTGAAAGCCGAATGTGATGTATTAGGTAAAAGAAATGAGGTAAATAGGCTTTTTTCTTTTTTTTTAATTTGTTCTTTTTAGTTATACATGACGGAAGAGTGTATTTTGACACATATACATACATGGAGTGTAACTTCCCATTCTTGTGGTTGTACGTGGTGTGGAATTCACTGGTCGTGTGTTCATACATGAGCATAGGAAAGTTATGTCCAGTTCATTCTACCGCCTTTCCTATTTGCATTCCTCTCCCTTCCCTTCCTCCCCTTTGTCTAATTCAGTGAACTTCTCTTCCCACCCATACTGTGTGTTACTGGTATTTCAAAAACTGACGAATTTTTCAGAACTTGCCTTTAATTCAGTAATATTGTTGAATTCACTTAGTTATTCTGGTAGCTTATCTGATATCTCTGTTGGGGGGGTCTGTTTATACAGTGATATCTTTTGCAAATAATTACACTTTAATTCTTCCTGGTCTAATACTGTCATTTCTTTTTCTTTGCATTGCCCTGTGCCCCTGGATATGCCTATAATCCCTACTAGTTTGAAGGCTGAGGCAATTTAGCAAGTCTGGGCAATTTAGCAAGACCCTGTCTTCAAAAAATTGAAAGAGCTGAGGAGGGCTGGGGTTGTGGCTGAGTTGGGGAGCGCTTGCCTATCATGTGTGAGGCACTGGCTTCAATTCTCAGCACCACATATAAATAAATTAATTAAATAAAGGTTCATCAACAATTAAAAAAAATGAAAAAGAAAAAAGAGCTGGGGATGTAGCTTAGCAGCAAAATATGTGCCTAGCACATGCAGAAGCTCTGGGTTCAATCCCTAGCACACACAAAAATTTGCGTGCTTTAGGCCAGGTATTGCCTTTTGTTTCTATAATGGCTAGATAGCAATATTCTGGACTTTGAGGGCCATAAGATTGTTCTGCCCTTGTGGCACAAATGCTGCCATAGGTAATCCATCAGCAATCAGCCATTGCTGGATTCCAATAAAACTTTATTTATAGATACTGAAATGCAATTTTTGTTTATTTGTTTTCTGATTTTTGGTACTGGGGATTGAACTCAGGGGCACTTGACCACTGAGTCACATCCCCAGCCCTATTGTTTGTACTTTATTTAGGGACAGGGTCTTACTGACTTGCTTAGCACCTCACTATTGCTGAGCCTGGCTTTGAACTCTCGACTCTCCTGTCTCAGCCTCCCAAGCCACTGGGATCACAGGTGTGCCCCACTGCACCCGACTGAAATTAAAATTTTATATAGTTTTTATATATCATAAAATATCATTATTTGGGGTGTTAAAAAGAATGGGAGTGTAGCTCAGTGGTAGTAGACTACTTGTCCACATGCATGAGTTCCAGGGTTCGATCCTAAGCACTGTGAAAATAAACTCTTCAAAAATCATTCTTGGGGCTGGGGTTGTGGCTCAGTGGTAGAACGCATGCCTAGCATGTGTGAGGTACTGGGTTTGATCCTCAGCACCACATAAAAATAAATAAATAAATAAAGGTTTAAGAAAAATCATTCTTGTACATAGACAGTGGTTGGATTTGGCCCTTGAGCGCAGCTTGCCATCCCTACTTTAGGCTGTACTTACGTATCTGTATATCCAAACTAAAAATATATGTGCTTTGCTTTTACTTGTAATCACAAGAGTAGCACATGCTTGGTGTAAAGCTAAAGCCCTTCAGAAACGCTATTTAGAAAATAAAAGCCATTCCCCTGTAAATCTCACACTGTGATAATTGCTTAAAATTGCTTGGGATATATTCTAGAAGTTGTTCTTCATGAGTACATTGAATTTTACAATGATCTATAATTCAACCTTTTGAACAGATTTTGTGCTGTTTTATTTCAAGGTGCAGCAGGCAGTTGAAGAAGACAATTGTTGCTTTGGAACTATTGACACCTGGTTGTTATACAAACTCACAAAAGGTAAACGTGATCTGATAGATCTTTCTGAAGTAAATGAAATTGGACTGAGAGAAAGGATTTGCCTACAATAGAGTAGAAGTTGCCTTTTCCTTCCTGTATCCCAGACATGCTACTTCTGGATGGGATGATGTATGCCTATAATACCAGCAGCTCAGGAGGCTGAGGCAGGAGGATTGTGAGTTCAAGCCAGCCTCAGCAACTTAATGAAACCCTAAGCAACTTAGCGAGACCCTGTCTCTAAATAAAATGTTAAAAAGGGCTGGGGGTGTGGCTCAGTGATTAAGTGCCACTGGGTTCAATCCCCAGTACCAAAAAATAAAATAAAAAAAATTTGTGATGGAACCTCGAATATAAGACTGGGCAGCAGTCTCAATTTTAAGAGCAGTAAAAATCAAGTTAAGCACCGCATCCGCCACGCTGCAGTTGGAAATGACCTATTATGGGCCTTCACCTAGCAGCTCTGAGCCTCTCTCCTTATCTTCAGACTAGGGGCCACAAAGTGGCAGTGTCTGTGAGAGTGCTTTTATAAGCTGTAAATTTCACAAAGAGTAAGGGGGAAATTTCTCTGGAGACTATTTTGGAAATTCACATTCTGGAATAAATTTGAGGGTTGACGAAGGAATAGATGATAAACTAAGGATAGATTTTTTATATTATCTGATAATAAATGTATTATTTCCCTGTAAATTTAGGTTCTCAATATGCCACAGATTTTTCAAATGCCAGTACAACTGGACTTTTTGATCCATATGAGGTAAAGGCTTTTTCTTCTTCATTCTCAATTGTCAATTTTTATACAATTTCAGTGGGGTTTTAAAAAATTTTTTAAATTAGTTTATTTTTAGTTGACAAAACTTGTATTTATTTTGTACAACATAATGTTTTGAAATGTGTATGTAGGTTGAAATGTGTAACTGTGTTATGTTCTGATGATGTGTTTCCATGCACAGATGTGTTGGAGCAGACTCATTACCTCCATGGTTTCTGTACCGCTCTCTCTCCTGCCGCCCGTGAAGGACACAAGGTAATAATGAACATCAGACATGAAAACCAGCAACACTGTCCTTGAATTCTTTTTGCTCTGTTGGGAAAAAGCATTTTATTACATGCCTGGGGTACTTGTATGTTCATCAAATAACTTGTTGACCTCTGCTGAAAACAGTGTGCTGAATTTTAGAATTAATATTCCTAGAGCTATAACTAACTCTTTAATCAATCTTATTTGAAGCCACAATTTTGGATCTGTGGATGAAGAGATATTTGGTGTGCCTATACCAATAGTTGCTTTGGTAAGTCGAAAACACGAGGATTTCTCTTTGTACTGTAGAAATGAAATGAATATAGATGAGTGGCGGGGACTAGCTTTAAGAGAGACGGAAGGCAGAGTAAAGTTAGAGTAACGGGTGGGGGTAGCTCACGGTGGAGCCCTTGACTGGCATGCATCACCTAGTGTCCCTGTGTTCCATCCCCAGCACTGAAGAAAAATCAGTTACGTGTCCTCCTTTTCCTGGACATGCAGAAGTGTCCTCTGTATTATGGAAAGGGAACCTCTGGGCCAGCCTTCTGTCATGGAAGCACCTCATAACTTTTTCCAACTTACCTATGTATTGTCTTCCAGAAAAGTGCATTGCATTTTTTAAAGATGTATCCTGGTAATGTTTGGTTTATATTTGATATTAGGAGATAAAAACCAGTGATGGGGCCAATGTTTAATTTTTATTGGATGCAGTATATTCACAGTCATAGAACAATTTAAATTAGAGGAAAAAGTTGTGTTTGCATTTTGAAAAATCCTTACCAAGCATCTACCTGTATAAAAATTGGTGTAAAATTTTTTTAATTTTGTTGTTTCTGGTTTATATAAAGGTCCTTCCCTCATTATTCTTTTCCTTTGGTTAGACGAAGAGTCAAAAGTGGGAAATCCCCCAGAATTTGCTACCTGTTAACAGCTGCGTAGAAACTCCAGTGTTGCCTTTTCTTTTCTTTTCCTTTTTGATACTGGCGATTGAACCCAGGAGCACTTGACCACTGAGCCACATCCCCAGCCCTATTTTGTATTTTATTTAGAGACAGGGTCTCACTGAGTTGCTGAGGGCCTCGCTAAGTTGCTGAGGCTGGCTTTGAACTTGAGCTCCTCCTGTCTCAGCCTCCTAAGTGCTGGGATTACAGGCGTGCGCCACCGTGCCCGGTGCCTTTTATTTTCTATAGAAGCGTAAGCATCAGACAGAGACTCAGTGTCCCTAGATGGACAGTTTCTATAGTAGCTGACGGAGCAGGCAAGGGAAAGGGAATTTAATTCCTAGGTTATTTAGGTCATTTAGGAAGAATCAGTTTTACTCAGTTGGGGAATAGGTTCAGGATTAGATTAAAGTGGACATAGTATCTTTATTTATTTTTATGTGGTGCTGAGGATCGAACCCAGTGCCTTGTACATGTGAGGCATTAGATTAAGGTATAGCTGCAACAATTATAGATTAGTGAAAGAGGGTTATTTAGATCAGTTTTATTTTCTATGTATTTAATTGTGTTTATTAATTTATTGTGTTGAGTCTTGAACCCAAGATCTTGAACATGGTAGGCCAGTGCTCTGCCACTGAGTGCCATTCCTCGGCCCTAGATTAATATTTTTTTTTTTTTTTTGGCAGTGCTGGGGATTGAACCCAGGACCTTGTGTTTGCTAGGCAAGCACTCTACCAACTGAGCTATATCCCCAGCCCCCCCAGATTAATCTTCTCTTTAACATATTGCTGTATAAGACTGGGGAAGTGGCTCAGTGGTAGACCTCCTGCTTGGCAAGCATGAGGCCCTGGTTCGATCCCCAGCAGTATTGAGGATAAAAAAAGCCAGTCACGTGGGTACACTTGGAATAGTGAGACAGGAGGATCACTTGAGCCCAGGATTTCAGGACTAGCCTGGACAGCATAGCGACATCTTTAAAAAAAATTAAAGTAGGATTAGGGATACACCTCAGTGCTAGAATGTTTGTCTGAGTCCCTGAGTTCAATTGCCAGTACTGAAAAAAAAAATGTTTTTTTTTTAATATTTTTTTAGTTGTCAGTGGACCTTTATTTTTGTTTATTTATATGTGGTGCTGAGAATCGAACCCAGTGCCTCACACATGCTAGGCAAGTGCTCTATCACTGAGCCCCAGCCCCTCACCCATCATTTTTTTTTTTTTTTTTTTGGTTCTGGGGGTTGAACCCCGGGGCACTCCACCACTGAGCCACATCCCCAGCCCTATTTTGTGTTTTATTTAGAGACAGGGTCTCACTGAGTTGCTTAGGGCCTTGCTAAGTTGCTGAGGCTGGCTTTGAACTCACGATCCTCCTGCCTCAGCCTCCCAAGTCACTGGAATTACAGGCATTCGCCACTGTGCCCAGCTCACCCATTATTCTTAATAAAAGAGAAACTTGGGCAGTTATTTTGACTAGTGAATGGAAAGCTCTTTAAGTTGAAAATGAAAAATCTTAGTTTTTTTCTGTGCAGTTTTTGTTTTGTCCTTTATTTCTAAGGTTATTTATATGATGCTTAAAAGTGATGAAGTAGGTTGCCCATTAAAAATTTCTGAGGCAAAAAAACCCAAACAGAACCAACAATAAAAATTCCCAGGGCACATTAGTTTTCCACACAAGCTGGTCCTTGAGAGACTCCGGTCCTATAGTTTTTACTCCCTGTTTTCTTTGGGGTGTTATTTTTTTAATTTGAGGAAAAGGCAAACAAGAATAAAATATTTCATCTTAAGATTGCAGTAAGTGAGGCGGTGAAGTGTAATGAAGTGGACCTTGCTAGGGCAGGGAATATGACACTTGAACTCTTTGGTAGGTTGGCGACCAGCAATCGGCCATGTTTGGAGAGTGCTGCTTCCAGACAGGAGATGTGAAATTAACCATGGGAACTGGGACTTTTTTGGATATCAATACTGGAAATGACCCTCAACATACTGTTGGAGGTAAATAATTAGAATTTATTCTGGTCTAACATTAGTTTTTATATTCATATGTGTTCAGTGATCCTTATGCTATTCCTCCATTTTATGTTAAGGATATTTTCCAACACATTATTATTCTTAGAAACAGTTAATCCCCATTTTTAAAAATTTTAAGTAACATTAAAAAACAGTAAAGGGCTGGGTGCCGTGACACATTCCTATAATCTTACCGACTCAGGAGGCTGAGGCAAGAGGACCATAGGTTCAAAGCCAGCTTCAGAAGTTTAGCAAGACTGAAAGCAACCTGGTGAGACCCTGTCTCAAAATAAAAAATAAAAACAGCTGGGGATGTGGCTCAGTGGTTAAATGCCCTTGGGTTCAATCCCTGGAACAAAAGCAAATAAACAGAAACACCCAAGAGAGGGAGCCAGGCATGGTGGCGCACACCTATAATCCCTGTGTCTTGAGAGACTGAAGTAGGAGGCCTCTCACATTCAAGGCCAGCCTCAGCAATTTAGTGAGGCTCAATTTGTAAGACCTCTCTCAGTATTAAAAATAAAAGGGGCTGGGGATGTAGCTCAATGGTAAAGTGCCTCTGGGTTCAATCTCAAGTACCAAAACAACAACAACAGCCTCAACCAAAGAAAAGAAAAAAAAGAAAAAGCCAGGTGCAATGGCCCATGCCTGTAATCCCAGTGATTTGGGAGGCTGATGCAGGAGGATCATAAATTCGATGCTAGCCTGGGTGATTTAGTGAGATCCTGTCTCAAAATAAAAAATAAAATGGGCAAGGGATGTAGCTCAATGGTAGAGCCCTCCTTGGGTTCAATCCCAAATCTGCAAAAAAAGAAGAGAAAGATGTTATAGAAAAAAAAAGAAAAAGATTAGATGATTTGGCCAACCTTCCAAACATTTATCTGTATTACGTGTTATATTTAAAACATCTTAAAGTTCTAGATTTATTCCCCCATCACTTATTTTGTGGTGCTGGAGACTGAGTCCAGGGCCTACGTATGCCGGACATGTACTCTACCAGCTGTTGTTTTCCTATTTGTTAAAGAATTATTCTTTCTCTGAATTTTCTTGTGATAGTTGTCAACTAGTGATGCATGCGTGTTTCAGGTCTTAGTGACAGTTGATGACAGTTGCCAGGAATTTACAGATCCGCAAACACAGAAATCTGGATTGGGGAACTATTCCCTGGAGGTCTGGGGCTCTTGGTTTGGGCTGTTTCCCTCACATGATTACTCCGATCTGTTTAGAATCTGTTTTCCTGTGCTCTGTACCCGATCCAGCTCTCCCTTCCCTCTAACTGGGATGAAAGCTGGACAGTGTTGGTCATTGTCCTCGGCTGTTGCCATGTGGGAGCTTGCTTGGATACCAGAGGTAGATACAGCAGCATAGCTTCCTAGCAAACTGATCTTGTAGTAAACTTTATTTCTCAAAATATTTATTGTCATGCTTAAACATGCCGATAGCTAATATAAGCTAGTATTGAGGAGCTGAGGATGTAGCTCAGTGTTAGCATACTTGCCTCGAATGCATGGGCCCTGGGATCAGCCCAGCACCACAAAAACAAACAAAAAACAAAAAAAACTAATGTTTATTGTTCATATTCTATGCCAGGCACTGGGCTAAATTCCTTCATTTCTTTTCCTGTGTTAACTCAGTTCATTCCTACAGCGGCTCTCTGTCACAGGCCATTCTACAGTGGAGGGACAGGCAAAGAGGTTAGAAATTTGTAAGATCACAACTACTTAGTAAGAGAGGGCTGGAATGTGAACCCAAGTGGTCTGACCTAATAGGCACCCTCCTGTTTTTTATAAAATTGCATTGTTCTAAAATGGGCGCAGTGGCACATGCTTGTAAATCCCAGCAACTTGGGAGGCTGATTTAGGAGGATTTCAAGTTCAAGGCTAGCCTCCGTAATTTAGTGAGGCCCTAAGCAACTTAGTGATGCCATGTTTCAAAATAAAAAATAAGCCGGGTACGGTGGCGCACGCCTGTAATCCTCGCCACTCAGGAGGTTGAGGCAGGAGGATCTCGAGTTCAAAGCCAGCCTCAGCATCTTAGCGAGGCCCTAAGCAACTCAGTGAGACCCTGTCTCTAAATAAAATACAAAATAGGGCTGCGGATGTGGCTCGGTGGCCGAGTGCCCCTGGCTTTAATCGCCAGTTCCAAAAAAAAAAAAAAAAAAAAAACACAAAATAAAAAATAAAGTGGTTCCATGCCTCTGGGGACCTAAATAAATAAGCAAACAAATAAGTAAATAAAGCACATCGTTCTGTTGGACAGTCTCTCTAATGAGTTATGCACCTATCGTATGACTTCAGTTTGCTCGCTCTCTAAGGCTTCTATCCATTGATCGGGTGGAAGATTGGGCAAGAAGTTGTATGCCTGGCTGAAGGCAATGCAGGAGACACCGGAAGTGCCATCAAATGGGCTCAGCAACTCGGTAAGTCGACCTTTAAATGGATTTCACAGGTCAGACTTAAACAATTGTAGTATGCCACATGATTGCAGATCAGTAGGCGACAAATGGGGTGTTTATTTAAATAAAACATCATAATGAGCCAGGGGCACAGTGGTGCATGCCTGTAATCCCAGCACTTGGGAGGCTGAGGCAGGAGGATCTCGAGTTCAAAGCCAGCCTCAGCATCTTAGCGAGGCCCTAAGCAACTCACTGAGACCCTGTCTCTAAATAAAATACAAAATAGGGCTGGGGATGTGGCTCAGTGGTGGAGTGCCCCTGGGTTCAATCCCCAGTACCAAAAAAATAAAATATTATAGTGTCACAGAGTAGAAGAAAATATGGAATGTTTTTATGATATTAGGGTGCTGAAAGCTAGGTATAAGGAACCAAAAAGGAAAAGAATAATAGATTTAAGTGTCTAAAGTATCAGAATGTATAGGGAGAAATGTCATAGGTAAAACAAAGGGTTGGTAAAAACAATTTGTAGCATGTCAGGAAAATGAATGAAATGATCAAAAATGGACAGAGGAATACAGGTATCTCATAATAAAATGACCATTAGGAACTGTTGCTCACAGCCAATATTGAAATTAATGCATTTAAAAATATTCCCTGTTGCTGGGCGGAGTGGTGCACACCAATAGTCCCAGCTACTATAGAGGCTAAGGCAGGAGGAGTGCAAGTTCAAGGTCAGCCTGGGTGACTTAGTAAGACTATGTCTCAAAATTTGAAAATTTTTTGTTAAAAAGGGCTGGGGATTAGCTCAGTGGTGGGCACCCCTGGTTCATTGCCCAGTACCACACACATAGAACAACTTTTCTTTGTCCATTTTCAATCTGCTGTCAGAGATTGATGAGTTTGATGATGCTCACATTGGTAGAAATGTAGAAAAAAAAGTGTTCTTGTTTTCCATTGGGATAATTGTTAATTGGTATGGCCTGTCAGGAAGACAGCCAGGTAATATGTATCATTTTATAGCGTGCAGACCCTTTGCATGCAGTTCTGTTGATTTCCTATGAAAATCATATGAGTGGGCAAAGATGAATACATATACAGATGTTTAATGAGGCAATTGGAAGTAAGTTCTGTTTAGTAATAAAGCCTGCTGTAAATGTCAGTGTATTCATATGGCTCTGTGGTGCATGCCTGAAATCCCAGCAGCTCCGAGGCTGAGGCAGGAGGATCTCGAGGCTGAGGCAGGAGGATCTCTAGTTCAAAGCCAGCTTCAGCAAAAGCAAGGCCGTAAGCAACTCAGTGAGACCCTGTCTCTAAATAAAATACAAAATAGAGCTGGGGATGTGGCACAGTGGTTGAGTGCTACTGAGTTCAATCTCTGTTACCCCACAACACCCCAAAATAAACATATTCATACTGGGCAACAGTGTACATAGCAGTGTAGTTTCATATCTTTTTTTTTTTTTTTTTTTTTTGGTACTGGGGATTTAACCTGTGGTACTCTACCTCTGAGCTACATCCCCAGCCCTTTTAAATTTTTTATTTTGAGACAGGGCTTCGCTAAGTTGCTGAAGGCCTCACTAACTTACTGAGGTTGACTTGAACTTGCCATTCTCCTGCCTCAGCCTCCCGGGTCACTGGGATCACAGGCGTTTGCCATCTGGTCTCCATCTGGTCTCACTGTAGTCGCGTCTTAACGATGTGAACCATATCTGTGATACATTAAGGAGGGGAGAGGCATTAAAGGATAGCCTGGATAAGTAATTTTTACTAAGAATTACTTTATTGAGCTATTATTATCCGTGTACATATAATGCACCAATTTAAAGTGTACATGCCAGTGTTTTTTAGAGCCCTCATGGTGGTATTACAAACATCATCACTATTTAATTTTAGAATATTTCATTTCCTTTAAAGGAAACATCTTACTCATGGCACTGACTCCATTTTAGCCCTGTCCTTCTCACCCATAGCCCTGAGCTGCCATTGATCTTCTTCCTGTCTCTGGATTGGCCTGTTCCGCCTTCTCACACTGCTGAACTGCATTCCATGTGGTCCTTTGTAACTGACTTCTTCCACCCGTGTTTTCAAGGCTCACACATGCTGTAGCATGCGTTAGTACTTCATTTCTTTTTATTGCTGAATAACATTCTATTATTATGAATAAACCATAATTTTTTTATGCACTCATCAGCTGTTGAATATTTGGGCTATTTCTGCATTTTGTCTTTTATTTTTTTATGGTGCTGGGGATTGAACCCAGGGCCTTGTGCTTAAGGCAAGCACTCTACCAACTGAGCTATATCCCCAGCCCTGCATTTTGTTTTTTATGAATAATGAACAGCTTCTGCTATAAACCATGTTTCCTGCATAAAGTATAAAATATTCTATACTAAAATATTAGTAATGCTTATAAGTAATTTAATTATAAGTAATTTCTATAATTATAAGTAATTATAATTAAATATGGTGCAACTGTGACATTATACTTTGCTGATTGTAACTGAGTTGATTTGTTTAAAGACAAAATATCTACTGGGAGAAAACACACTCCAGGAGGAAAATGCGTTTTTCCCTTTTCTCCATTTCTCTCTCTCTCTCTCTCTTTGAGCCCGTACCTCCATTATAAGCATAAGATTACTTATTAACAAGAAAAATTTATTTCAGAGGTCTTTATCATTTAAATGTCGCTTCCTTCTTAAATGTGTTTCTCCTAATATTCTAGGCACGTGTCTTTAATAACTCTAGGTTATCAAAAATAAAAAAATAGAGCTTCCATATTTCATCTCTTTTAGTTATACCTTTTATTACTTTTATTCCTTTACAGAAGATGCAAAGAAAGAGCAAATAATTGATTTCACATTCATTGGTTAAAGACAACTCATTCCTGAGTTCCACACGAGGTGGAGTCATTTCTGTTGCTTAGGTGAATCCAGGCTCATTCATTGTGATTCTAAAATGCTGAAAATGCTTCTCTGGGAGGTGGGGCCAAATGACCCTGACCTTGAGAAGGGATCTGGATTTCTGATGGAACCTCAGGTCTTCCTGAAAGTCAGTCCCATCTCTGGCCGGAAATTGAGACTGTTGTGAAGGGAGAGATTAATTCAGAGTTGAATTATTTACCTTTAAATTTCAGTACCTGGCATAGCTAAATATTGCTGGCATTTGCTGACATTTGTCTGAAATTCACATTAAAAAATTCACATTTATTTGAATATATTTTCTGAAAATTTGCTTTAATAGGCATATTGAAACCAGTAACCGAATTATATTCAGAGAAACACACCATGTCAGAGCCTGAGTGACCCTGTCATCCCCTTTCAGCCATGCGGGCTCTATGGCTCTGAGCCTCCAAGTCTTTTTGTGACTCTCTTGTCCAATTCAGTTCTGAGTGGTGGCTTCCTTCCACCTGTGACTGGTTGAATAACTCAGATTCAGGTGTGAAAGCTGTTTAAACTGGGTTAGTCTTGAT
Organism: Glaucomys volans; assembly: GCA_020662805.1. NCBI lineage: Eukaryota > Metazoa > Chordata > Mammalia > Rodentia > Sciuridae > Glaucomys > Glaucomys volans. Next base: position 828,898 of record JAJEJO010050248.1, read on the forward strand.
TTGTTTTCTAATCTTTTCCGCACACTACTTCTCTCTCAGTGACCCCCACCCTTTAGGCTACATTTGGGTCCCCGCATGATCATCTCTTTTCATTTTGGTCCATTTCTGCTTCTCTTCTTTACTACAGTTCTCTTTTGCTATTTCAATCTTGTAAATAGTTTCACTTCCATCAGTGTTTTAAAAATATTTTTTATTTGTACATGGGCGCAGTACCTTTATCTATTTATTTCTATGTGGTGCTGAGGATGGAACCCAGTGCCTCACACGTGCTAGGTCAGTTGCTCTGCCACTGAGCCACAGCCCCAGCCCCCTTCAGTTTTTATTCAGTGAACTAGCAGTGGAGTGCCCAGGATGCACTTGGCACTCTGTGCTAGGACACCAGTGCCGCCAACCCCCACGCCCTCCTGAAGGTTATAGCCTAGCAGGGAAGGCACACATTAATTTTTGCAACTATTAAAGTTGAGTGAGGTGGTATACACCTGCAGTCCCAACTACTCGGGTTGGATAGACAGGAGGATTTCTTGAGCCAGGAGTTCAAGGCTAGCCTGGACAATAAGGGAAGTCTTTGTTTTAAAAATTGTGTGTATATATGTGTGTGTGTGTGTGTGTGTGTGTGCGCGCGTGCGTATGTGTGTTGTGTTATTTTCAAGTGTAGGAAGGAGCACAGTAGTAGAGTCAGTGGTTGCCTTCTAAAGGGAGGACTTTGTCCAGTCTGGGGAATCCACAGATTTCTTTAAAGAAGCAAGTAGTGTTTCAGTTGAATCTGAGGAGGGAATGGGAGTGGTTGCCAGGTGGGGGAGGTAGTTGGTCACGGAGTGGTCCTAGTGTTATGCTTGGTGTGCCCAGTTGGGGTGCAGGTCCTTTGTGTCCCAGGCAAAGAATTGAGCATGCCAGGCTTGGTAGTGCACATCTGTAATCCCAGCAGCTGGGGAGGCTGAGGCAGGGGGATCATGAATTCAAAGCCAGCCTCAGCAACTTAGCAAGACCCTGTCTCTAAATTAAAAAAAAAAAAAAAAAAAGAGTTGAGCTAGACTCACAGAAGTAACTGGCAAAGTACCGATTTATTGAAGGTAAAGGTAGCACCCCATAAAGTAGAGCGGAGTGGATCGAGCAAGAGAGAGGGGCTCAAGGCCCAATGTCTGGAAATTAGTGTCTTGTATGCCGAGCTGGGAGGAGTTCTCTCCCCTGTGTGGACCTGATTGCAGACCTACCCCATTTGCTCCCATTGGTTATCTTGTGATGCCTGATTAGAATAGTGTCCAATTTCCCCCTTTGGTTACTTTAGAAAACCTAATTAGAATACAGGCCTCTTCACCCCCTTTGGTTATTTTAGACTACTGAACCTGTAGCCTTCTTCTTGTTCCTTGCCTCTGACATCTTGGAGCCCAGAACCCCTCCCTAACTCTAGCAGAAGGACCAGTTGAAAGGCCCTGAGCAGGGGAATCATGACATACTTAAGGGACTGAGAGAAGCCTGTTTCTTTTCTATAGTTGAGGCAGTTGCATCTCTGCCTCCTCCAGTAACAAGGGTCAGGGGATCATTTTTAATTGCTGCACGTCATGTCTGCCTACCTCAAGCAGTTCCCATGAGACTTCATGAGCAACATGTTTGAAATTGTCCGGAGCTCTTGTTTACTAGAAATAAAGGAACTGGTTTTTTCTCTCTGGGTACCTTCCCAAGAGAGACAAAGGCTCCCTCATTAGAGGGGATGAAATACACATTCTCAAGATGAGTGAGTTCTAAGTGACTAGGTTGCGCAGTGAGTATGGTTAGAGAAGATGGCGGCCACAGTTGGAGGCCCCACTTTCCTCCTTCCTGCTGGAGGACACCGGAGGACGAGTACAGCCTGGCGCTGGAGCCCAGCATGAATGAAGACTTTAGTTCTCCAGGCTTCATATCTGGATGTATGGCCCGTGCACACTGCTCAGAATTTCTTGGGCAAATTCTTTTTTTTCCTCCCTTCAGTGAGTTTATTAATTTGAAATACAATTTGGATCATTTGTCCCTGTTATTCAGTTTTAGTCCACTTCCCCAATCCTTTTTTTAAAAAGTAGTGTTCTATTTTTTAAATGTGAAACATTAACATCCTTCCCAAAGCCGAAACCAAAGAAGCTACACTAGGAGAAGTTGACTCCCTCCTGGTCCCTCTGTCTGCCTGCCTCTTGAGGATAATTCCTTCCTTTTTCTTCTGTCCAGCCTGGTTCTTGTGCAAAAACATGAAGCTGTATGTATATTTCCTTATTTTCCCTGCTTTCTTACACAGAGGTATTATATTGTGTACTTGCCATTCTCACTTAAATTATATTCTGGGAGTTATTTCACACTGGGTCCCCGAGGGTCCTCTGTACAGTGCACAGTACTCCATCACTGTGCGTGCGGTCGAGCAGCCTTGTGTGGGGCATTTAAGTAGTTTCCAGTGTTTGGAAAATCCAGATGACAGTACAATGAATATATGCATTGTTAGAGGTTTACCTTAATAATAAAGTCTCCAGGTGGAATTGCTTTGTCAAAGAGCAAATGCACAGCAGTTTTGTTAGGTACTGACAAATTCCTTTCTGCAGGAATTATACCATTTTGCATTCATCTAAAAATGTATGAAACTATTCCCTTGCAACTCACTAGTTACATGTATTGTCAAGCCTTTGAATTTTTGTCAGCTTAGATGGGTGAGAAGTGACGTTTGTGTTGAAATGGCATCTTCTTCTTTCCTTTGGTGTGGAGAAGTGAACCGGGGGTCTTGACCATCAGGCCGTATTCCTGGCCCTTTTCATTTTTTATTTAAAGACACAGTCTCACTAAGTTGCTTAGGTTCTCACTGAATTGCTGAGGCTGACCTTGAATTTATGATCCTCCTGCCTCAGCCTCCCAAGTTGCTGGGATTACTGGCATGTACCATTATGCCCAGCAGCATGTCTTTTTTATGATGGGTGAAGGTGAACCTCCGTTCCTATGTTTGTTTGTTTTTTGGAACCGGGGATTGAACCCAGGGGCACTCCACCACGAGCCACATCTCCAGCCCTATTTTGCATTTTATTTAGAGACAGGTCTCACTCAGTTGCTTAGTGCCTTGCCCTTGCTGAGGCTGGCTTTGAACTCGCGATCCTCCTGCCTCAGCCTCCCGAGCTGCTGGGATTACAGGCGTGCGCCACCATGCTGGGTTTGTTCCTATGTTTGAGAAGAAAAAAATACTACTTCAGGTCAACTCTATGGAGGTTTAATTTGCATACAATTAAGTTCACCCATTTTTAAATGTCCCATGAGCTTTGACAGTGTAAATACAGCATTTCATATGGGTATCTGTGTGTGTGTGGGGTTGGGTTCAGTTTGGGTTTCGGTGTACAGTTGTACAGATGTTCTAGGACCTGCATCACTCCTGCAACCATTACCACAATCAGGAAAATCTCTGCCCAGCTCTAATTTCTATCAGTAGCTGATCTGTATTTTTTATTGGTATTTTTTCTTCCAACTACGTTTTGAAGTTCTTTGTGAACACAGGTCCTTTTCTTAAAAGTGTGTTTTGCCAAACAAAAGTTTTTAATTTTGTTAGGCACAGTGGTTCGCACCTGTAATCCAGGGCGAAAGGATCACAAGTTCAAGGCCAGCCCCAACAACTTAGTGAAACCCTATTTCAAAGTAAAACAAAAGGGGCTGAGGGTGTAGCTCAGTGGTGGAGTGCTTGCCTAGCATGTACAAGGCCCTGGGTTCAAGGGCCAGTACCCCCCCCCACACACACACACGAAAAAAAGTTTTTAAATTTTGGTGAAATTTAAGGTATCAGGTTTTTGTTTTATAGACTGCTTTGGGTAGCATATCTAAGAACTGTTTGTCAAGTTACACAGGTTTTCTTTCATGGTTTCTCCTAAGAGTTGCATAGTTTATGTTTTACGTTTAGATATGATCCATATTTAGTTAATTTTTCTATAAAGTATGATATTTAGGTCAAGGTTCTTTTTTTATATATATGAATATCCTTTGGCTTTTTTTTAATGACATGCCTTTTGGCAACAAACTTAATTCTCCTTCATTGAAAATTACATTTGTTTTTCAGTTTTTATTCTGAAGTTTATTTTTGCATGGTGTAGAATTCTGGGTTGACAGTTCTTTTTCTTTCATTACTTTCAAAGATATTGTTCTTAGCTAGGTGCAATGACTCACACCTATAATCCCAGCAATTTGGGATGCAGAGGCAGGAGGATCAAAAGTTCAAGGCCAGCCTCAGCAATTTAGCTGAGGCCCTGTCTCAAAATACCAGAAAGGTCTGGGGATGTGGCTCAGCAATAGAGCACTGAGTTCATCCCCAGTACCAAAGGGAAAAAAATATTCCACTACCTTTTGTCTCATGCCTGATGAGAAATTCACAGTTCATAGTCATTTGAATATTTGTTCTCTGTTATGTAATCTGGCTTCTTTACAAGATTTTTCTTTGCCTTTAGTTTTTGGCTTTCAGTTTTATTATGATGTGTCTGAGCAAAAGTTCTTTGTGTTTTAGCGTGTTTGGGATTTGCTGAGATTCTCTTTGTTTTAGAATCTTCTATTCATTTATTTATTTTTTAGCTGATACATAAAAATGGGCTGGGGCTGTAGCTTAGTGATAGAATGTTTGCTTGGTACATGCACTGGGTTCAATCTTCCATACCACCAAAAAATAAAAAATAAATAAAATAAATAAATAAAGGCATAAAATGGCATATATTAATGGGGTACCTTGTGATGTTTCAGTATATAAATGTGTGTTGTAAAATGATTAATCATGGTAAACATCTGTTTCCTCAAACATTTATCATTTATTCATGGTAAACACTTCCAAAATCCTTGCTGGTATTGGGGCCTGGCTGAACCCAGGGCCGCACACATGCATATTTAGTCCATGATCATTATCTACGGTCACCCTCTTGTGTGATAGCATGAAATTCTTGTTCTGTGCCTGTGTGGTGGGGATGATCCAGGACCTGGTGCATGAACCTTGAGATTCTTGAATTTGTAGATTTTTATCTTTCATTCACTGTGGGAAACTGATAGTCATTTTTTTCTTCAAATAGTACATGAGTGCTGCTGTTCCTGGGACTCAAGTGGCAAATGCTAGGCTTTCTTTCTGTCCCACAGGTCTTAGAAGCTCTGTTCTCTCTCTTGCTTCCTTGGGGTTTTTTCCTCCCTCTGGTTCAGGTAGGAAGATTTCTAGGAAGATTTCTATCGCTGTCTCCAATTTATTGGATTTCCCCCTGTCTTCTGTATTCATCTATCGACCTGATCCCATGAATTTTGAAATTTTGATTATTTTTTAGTTCCAAAATTTCCTTTTGGTTCTTGTTCCTATCTTCTATTTCTTATTGTGACTTTTTGTCTTCCCATTTGTTTTAAGAGGGTTCATCTTTACTCCTCTGAGTATGGTGATAACAGCTGTCCTACAGATTCTGTCTGACAGTCCCAATGCCCATGTCATCTCTGGGTTGCTGTCTATTGTCTTTTCCTTTGCAAGTAGTTAAGATTTCCTTTGTCTCTCATATGTTGATCAATTTTAGGTTGTTTTCAGAATCTGAATTTTATGCAACTCCTGGTCTTTTTCACATCCTGTGGAGAATTTTGGTATTTTTAATTGTTCTTATAGGCAGTAAATTTGGATGTGCTGAGGTCACAAGTTCCCCACTGCTTTCTTAGGACTGTGGTTCCAGTGTCCATTCAATTTTCAAGCTCTGATATTTGGATCTGTCCCTCATTTGTGCCACCTAATGGCCAGTGTGTGGTGGCGTACCTGGAGAGCCATGCCTCTGGTTTATTGTGTAGGGTTTAGTCTTCACCTGCACAGCTCAGGGGTTAGGCCAAGGTGCTGGGGCTCAAACCCACTAAGCAAGTACTTTACCAGTCCTGTCCCAACATCACCAAGCTACATCCCCACCCCCACAAAAATCACTGATCCATCCCTTGGGATACCTTTGGTTAGGAGCTGTGTCCTGCTGTTCTGGCTAGGAAGTCGCTTGTCTCCCTTCTGCCCTGAACACTTCCCCTGCTGTTCCTGTCTCCTCATCTAGGTGGCAAGAGGCATTTCCTTAGTGCTCCTGTCTCAAGTTTTGGTTGACTCTGCTGCGTGGCTGTTGTTAGCCACAGGGTTTCTTTGGGTCGGACAGATACCAAAGGCGAAAGGAGAAGAAAGCAACAGAGATGCCCCCTGTGCTCTTGGCCTGCAGTTCTGGGTGCCTGTGTCACTTGGCTGTCCCTGATGCTGCGTGGCATTGCCTGGGAGCTTCAGCCTGAGAGAAGGAAAAATCTACAAAGCAAAAAATGGGACTGTCCTCCCTCTGTCCCATACAGACCTGTGTCCTGTGCCTCAGCCTGGTGCGAGTGGACTTTTCTTGAAGTTCTATTTGTATCCAGTGTCAGTCTGGGTTTCCGGTTTCAGGCTGTCCCTGAGTCTAGGCCAGGAGATACCAGAACATAAAACAGGAAACTGACCATCAGTTTGGTGGCACTTTGCTGCTGGCTTACTGTTCAGAGTCCTCAGATGGCTTCTCCCTGTGTTCCTGCAGGGCTCAGCCACCGGCAGTGGGAGAGAGCAGAGTGTGCTAATTCCTAAAGCTTTTCATCAGTAAGCCATTGGAGAGCTATTGAAGTGGGAGATTATTTAGAGAAATTCTTCAAGGAAGGAATGGAACAAACAGTGAAGAATGTGAATAACTTAGATCTCTCTTTTTTTCCCTGTTTCCTTGCCTGATATCAAAGTTTTCCTCAAACCAGCTGTCTAGTGTGCATTTTCACATCTTGTCTTGATTTTAAAACTTAGACATGATTTTTTGGAAGTATAGATTTTAAAATCAACTTTTTCACAGTTTTTAAAGTGCAGAGATATTTTGATGTGTTATCTGAACATTTTGACTAGATGGATGTTATGGTTTAGGTATGAGGTATTCCCCAAAAGCTAATATGTGAAAGAATGCAAGAGAGTTCAGAGGTGAAATGATTGAGTTATGAGTCCCAATCTAATCAATGCATTAATCTCTTGACAGAGATTAACTGGGTGGTAAATATAAGCAGGTTGGGTGTGGCTGGAGGAGGTACATCCCTAGGGGCATGCTTTTAGGGTATATATTTTGTCCTGGGTGAATGGAACTCTCTCTGCTTCCTGGTGCCGTGTCCCCAGCTGCTGTCCTCAGTCACACATGTCTACCATGATTTTCTGCCTCACTTTAGACCCAGAGTAATGAAGTCAGCCATCTGTGGACTAAGACCCCTGAAATCATGAGCCCCAAAGTAAACTTTTCTAATTATTATTGTCGGGTCTTCTGGCCACGAAAAAGCTGAAACAACGGGTGAAATTGATGAATCTGATAATTACCACGTTGAGTAAAAATTTTAGTTATTATTGGACGATCTTCATTAACTTGATTTTAACATATATGGTCCTTAAATGTCTTTGTTCATTATTAATATAACACATTATGTATGGAAACAAAACTAGCTTCATTAAGGCTGTATAAAAACAGTAATATTTATTATGACTGACTTCCTGAGCTTTTTCATCTGACCTGTGCACCATGCTCGTTCCAAAATCATTTCATGGGCTGGGGTTGTGCTTCAGTGACAGAGTACTTGCCTAGCATGTGTGAGGCACTGGGTTCCATTCTCAGCACCGCATGTAAATAAATAAGATAAAGATCCATCATCAACTAATAAAAATATTTTTAAAAATCATTTCATATTTTTCTGATTTACATGTTACACTCCATTTATGTATGATATATCAAAGTACACAAATGCATTATACTGTCATGTATAACTAATTAGAATAAATAAAAGATAAAAATAAATAAAGATGTCATTAAAAATTTTAAAAAATCACGGGCTGGGGATATAGTTCAGTTGGTAGAGTGCTTGTTGGCCCTGGGTTCAACCCCGAGCACCACAATAAATAAATAAATAAATAAACAAATAAATAAATAAATAAAATTTCACAGAAAAGAATACCCAAATAACCAGTGAAAAGGTATTATTGACTTCATTAGTCAACAGGGTAATGAAAAATCAAACCGACATGCAATACCATCAATATAACTAAAATGTAAACATGGATAATATCAGTTATTGCCAAGGACATGAGATACTGTAGCTGCAGGAAGCTAAAATTGGTACAACCAGTTTAGAAAAGTGTTCGGCAGTGTCAACTAAAAGCTAGTCCCAAATGTGAAGATCCTGTAACTAGCTATTCCATTTGGAATTAATAGAAATGTACACATATGTCCACTAAATGTACACAGGGCTGGGGATATAGCTCAGTAGGTAGAGTGCTTGCCCTGCAAGCACAGGCCCTGGATTTAATGCCAGCACTGCAGAAAAAAAACAAAAAGACAAACTTAAAGAATGTCCACAAGGGTTCAGTGTGTTTTATTTATATTAACCAAACCCTGGAAACTACTCAAATGCATATTAGCAGTAGACTAGACTAAGTTGTGTAGAGTCACGTGGTGGAGTGCCATGTGAATGGAGTACAAGTAACTACATGAGCAATGTGAATGAACCTCCCAAGTGCAGTGTTGATCAAGAGAAGTCTCTGTAGATTTAGGTGTGGGTTGCCTGGGTGTGTTCACATCACTGGGGCTGGTGATCTGCTCAGTAATAGGAGCATTTGCCTAGCATGCATGAGACCCTACATTTGATCCCCAGCACAGCAAAGTAAGGAAGGAAAGGAGGAGAGGAAGTCCATCCACCATAAACTTAGTACTTTTCCATTTTTCTTTATGTGTTTTATATACTTCAGTAAAAAGTTTACTAAATAAATTGTTTTGTTTTTTCTGTTTGCTTTTTTCGGGGGCTGGGGGATACCAGGGATTGAACTCAAGGGCACTCGACCACTGAGCCACATCCCCAGCCCTATTTTGTATTTTATTTAGAGCCCGAGTCTCACTGAGTTCCTTAGCACCTCACTTTTGCTGAGGCTGACTTTGAACTCTTGATCCTCTGGCCTCAGCCTCCCTACCACTGGATTACAGGTGTGTGCCACCTCGCCTGGCTATGTGCTTTTTAAAAGATTGACCTTTAGTATATCTATTACTGGCCCATTATTGAACTCATTAAAAGGAGTAGTTTTTCAGTTGATTCTCTTGGATATTATAGATGATTCTTTCATCAGAAAACTAGGAGATCTTCAGGAAAATTTGTTTTTGTTTTTGTTTTGGTGCTGAGATGGAACCTGGGCCTTCTGCATGCTCAGTGTACTCTCTGCCACTGAGCTATACCCCTCGCCCCAGGAGAATTATATATATAATTTTTTTTTTTTTTTTTTTTTTTTTTTTTTTTTGCTGGGAATTGAAACTCAGGGGCACTCAACCACTGAGCCACATCCCCAGCCCTATTTTGTATTTTATTTAGAGACAGGGTCTCACTCAGTTGTGCTTTGTTAAGTTGCTGAGGCTGGCTTTGAACGTGTGATCCTTAGGAGAATAATTTTTAATGCAAAAAAGCAGACATAGAATTGCTTCTGTAAGCAGACCAAATATCTTAAAAAGGGGGTGGGGTGCCTGCTACATGCAGAGCCTGCCTGGAAGAGTCTCTGTCTTCCTTGTCCCTTCTGTGGGCTCATAAACCTGTGCAGTGTAAGAACTCAGAACTAGAACACAGTGACCTTTACGCTGACCCTTTTGAGGGAGTGACCATTTATATTATATTCACAATGCCTGGGATGCAGGTAAATGCTAGTTGTATAACACAATTCTGTTTGTCCCTCCCCAACCCCTTCGTTTTGTTTTAGGGTTTTTTTTGTTGTTGTTTGTGTGTTTGTTTTTGCAGATCTTTTCACAGATGCTGCTGAGACTGAAAAAATGGCCAAAAGTTTGGAAGATTCTGAAGGAGTTTATTTTGTTCCATCTTTTAGTGGATTACAGGTATTTTTTTTTTTAAGTTCATGGCAATTGCAAACATTTTTCTACACCCACCACACCCCAAATTATGTATCTGTTACCTGAAAATTTGGTCACTGAAAAGAACTAAGGTGAAAGGTACATTCTAGAACTGTGAAGCTGGACTCTGGCCCAGCACAGATTCCGTAAGAGAGCAGAGTGTCCCCTCTGTGTGACCCTGCTGGCTTGGCCTGTACTTGCAGAATTCATCTGGCTTCTGCTTAGAACTGTCCCTGTGGAGACTTAAAAGTTGGCAGGTTTGTCGTAGGACTTTGACATAAGACTGAGGGTTACTTTATCAGGACTAAAAATAGTCACTTCCTAGTAGGGGGAAAATTCCTCAGTAAACGTGCATTCTTTGCCAGGAGGAAGTGTACCACTGAGATTCAGAAAAATAATGTCAGGGCATATACACACCGGACAGGTAATGAACAGATTTTAAAGTTATGTCTTTGTAAGTTTTACAACTTTTTTCAGAACTCAAGATTTCTTTTCATTAACTATTGTGGCGGATTTACTTTGTCTAATCAAAAACTGAACCTAGTTTTGAAAAATGGTCAAAAGTTTGGAAGATTCTCAAGAAGTTTATTTTGTTCCATCTTTTAGTGGATTACAGATTTCTTTTAAGTTAATGGCAATTGCAAACATTTTTCTCCTCTACCACACCCCAAATTTTGTATCTGTCACCCTGTTAACTGAAAATTTGATTTTGTAACATTGAACTTTGTATTTAATTGAAAGAACTTCAGTCCTGGCTTGTATTTAGCATACAGTACAAAGACTTTTAAAAGAGATTTTTCAAGTACATTATTACGAACCAATTTACTTTTTGGGAATGTTTATACTAATCCCTTTAAGCTGCCTCTAAAATTTTTTATCCTTTCCAAAAAGAAAATTTTTAACTTGGGAAATCTGTCTTATACTCGGCCAGTCAGATAAGGCCCAAAACTTAAAAGTTTGGCAGATATAACATAGAGGCTGGTAAAAGAAAACGTAAGTCAGGGTGTTTAAAATCTTACATACTCTACTTTCAGAACTAGATTTAAAAATAGCATTACTTCGATATCTGTGATATTTCCCTCCCGTGTGCTTTATCCTAAAGGCCTGGAAGCTTATGAAGTGCATGTAGAGAGTGTCGGGCATCCTCCTCAGGGTAATGTAAGGCAGCCCCAGATAGCAGCCAGGGCAGGACAGGAAGCAAAAGTATTTATCTAATTGAGGTTTCAGGAAGGAGGCTAAATGGGTAATTGTCATCAGCAAAGGTAGGGCTTGATTAGGTTTTTACAGATTCTTTCCTTTCTGAAAAATGTGCTACGGGACTTAGTAGTGACTCCGTCTTGCCAGCTCCATCTGTACACTTCATCACCACATCCTGTGCAAATAATATATAGTTTGTGATTTAAAAAAGAAGTCTTGCCAAAGCCCAAGAGCTTTAGACAGCAGTGTTACAGATAGGATGTTTAGTTTCAGCCAGATAAAGCCTCCCTGCCCTGCCGTGATGACAACCTGGCTATCTCTTGGCAGCAGAGGGCTGGTGAGGGTGTCTCTGGGGGAGGACTGCAGGCCAGTATTTTCCAGCATAAAATGAAACTCTTAATTGAAAACTGAAAGTTAACTCAAACAATAGTGTGTTGATACAAAGCTGTTTGGAAAATAAGGAGGCAGAACCTGTCAACAACTAGAGAAAATGAAAGATGGGGAATGAAAGAAGGAAGGTTGAAGTGTCGGATGCTGCCTTTAGTTTTAGAATATTATTACAGCTTTGGAGCGTGAGCACGGGGGAAGATGTTGAAGTCTCCCAATAGTCTGTTTCTCAAGAAATTTGCTGCAAAGAGGGTGCTGGGTGATCCTTCAGGCAAATGGGAAGGTATGGGACAGGCACTTTGGGGATGGCAGAGGGTGGGCCACACCCAGGTGGCACTAGTGAATGCAGCCATTGTGGCTTTGTTTTAGCAGGGCTTGTGCTTTGGAAAGCAAGATAGTGTGCATGGAGGCAGCGTCAGTAGCCACGCATTTAGCCATCGGAGTACTGCCTGACAGTGGTCGCAGGATAGACAGTCTGTGAGCCATCCCAGTCTCAGAGGGTGAGGAGTGTTGTGGTTTAGATGTGAGGTTTCCCCCAAAAGCTCGGGGGTGAGACAATGCAAGAATGTTCAGAGTGCATTGCCTAGAGATACAACCTAACCAGTGAATTGATCCACTGATAAGGATTAGCTGGGTGGTGACTGTGGGCAGGCAGGGTGTGGCTGCAGCAGGAAGGTCGCTGGGGGCGTGCCTTTAGGGTTTCTCTCTTGTCCCTGGTGATCAGCCCTCTCTGCTCCCTGATTGCACTAGCATGCCCATATGTTGTGCGTGTATCCCTGTGTGAGAGCTCTTCTGTTTCCTTATGAGATAGCAAGCTCTTTCAGGGATCTTTGTTTTATATCTTTATGCCCCAGAATTGTCTTGTGTTCCGGGGATACGAAGATTTATACTGACTTTATGTAATGAATACATACATATTTACTGCTCAAGATTTTGGCTCTTAATTTTTGTTTATAAAAATTTTACTTTTAAGCCAGGCTCCGTGGCACATGCCTGTGGTCCCAGTAACTGGGGAGGCTGAGGCAGGAGGATCAAGAGTTCAAAGCCAGCCTCAGCAAAAGCAAGGCACTAAGCAACTCAGCAAGACCCTGTCTCTAAATAAAATACAAAATAGGGCTGGGGTTGTGGCTCAGTGACCAAGTGCCCCTGAGTTCAATCTCTGGTACGCGCCCATTTTTTTTTTTTTACTTTTATTTTTTAATTTTTGGAACTGGGGATTGAACGCAGGGTGCTTTACAAACACTGAACTGCATCCCCATGCTTTTTTTATTTTTATTTTTTGAGAGGGATTTCTGAAGTTGCTGAGGCTGGCCATGAACTTGGGTCTCCCTGCATCAACCTATTGAATTGCTAGAATTACAGGCATGTGCCACCACACCTGGCAAGATTTTAACTCTTTTTAAAAATTTTTTTAGTTGTTGAAGGACCTTTATTTTATTTACCTATATGTGGTGCTGAGAATTACACCCAGTACCTCACACATGCTAGGCAAGGGCTCTACCGTTTAACCCCAGCCCCAGCCATAAGACTTTAACTCTTTAAAGACAATGTTAGGCTGGTTAATTTCTGTGTTAGGCAGTAAAACTATTAAGCTAAGATAGAAGAGTGTAGTTTTAAATGTCTGACAATATGTTTATGTAAGCTATGCTACTGAAAAGCATGTTTCTTTTGCTATAGGTTTTTTTTTTTATCTTAAGTCTTATTTACATCCTAAACAAGTTACTCTTCATAATAAGCAATTTTAGCATAGAAACTTTACAGTTGGAGCTGAACTTGGTGACATGCACCTGTAATCCCAGTTACTTAGGAAGCTGAGGCAGGAGGATGGCAGGATTGAGGACAGCATGGGCCACTTAACCAGACACTGTCTCAAAAAATAAAAATGGTCTAGGAAGGTATCTCAGTGGTTGAACATTTGCCATTTGTATGTGAGACCCTGGGTATCCTGTGTAAAAAAAATTTGTTTTAGAGTTGGAGAAAGGAGGATTTCCATGGTTGCTTTTCATTTCCGTATTTATAAAGCTTGGCTCTTAATAATTATTTATTACATGCCTCAGTACCATTTCTTGAACTGAGCTCAAAGAGTGGGTTTAACTAAGTCCAGTATCTCTAACTTTTCAATGCTCTTATAAAGTTTTTCTGATGCCCAGGGTGGGGGCCTATGCCTGTAATCCCCGTGACTAGGGAGGCTGAGGCAGGAGGAGTGCAGGTTCAAAGCCAGCCTCAGCAACTTAGCAAGGTCCTGAGCAACTTGGTGAGATTCTGTCTCTAAATAAATAAATAGATAGATGATAGATAGATAGATAGATAGATAGATAGATAGATAGATAGATAGGGCTGGGGATGTGGTACAGTGGTTAGGTGCCCCTGTCTTCAATCCCCTGCACACACACACACACACAAAAATTATCCTAGGGCTGGGTTTGTAGGTGAGTGGTAGAGAACTTGTTAGCTCTAGGCCCTGTGGTTCCATCTCCAACAAAGAAGAAAACAAGTCATCCTAGTGTTTACTTTTTGGATTATCATTTATTTTTAAATTATTTAACTTTAAGTATTCTTCTAACATGCCTGCCCCCTCCCCCAAACCCCACCCTGTGGTGGGGATTGAATCCAAGGTCTTGTGCTGGTGAGGCAAGCACTCTACCAACTGAGCTATATCCCCAGCCCACATGCCTGTTTTTTGTGTTTTATTTTGTTTTGTTTTTATTTTTATTTTTTTTAGTTGTAGGTGAATACAGTATCTTTATTTATTTATTTTTATGTGGTGCTGAGGATCAAACCCAGTGCTTTGCACATGTGAGGCAAGTGCTCCACCACTCAGCCAGAGCCCCAGCCCCGGCACATGCCTGTTTTTACTGTATAAATTTCCTCAAGTCTGTAGGCACTGAGAACATCAATAATATGTTCTTATTACCTCTGACTTTAGGCTCCATTAAACGACCCCTGCGCATGTGCTTCTTTCATGGGTTTGAAGCCTTCGACCAATAAACACCATCTTGTACGAGCAATACTAGAGTCCATCGCTTTCAGGTAAGAAAATCTGCCCCAAACTCCTCCCCTCCTCCAGGCTTTGCCATTTCCTTTATTAATTTGCTAGCAAATGGAAATGTTCAGTGCTTACAGACGCAGATCTTTAAGCTGGGCTTGGCCATGCCCACCCACCACACAAGTGTGCTCTTCTGTCAGTGCCATATGGGGGTCTGCATGTGGGTGGTGGACATCCTGCCCTTCATTGTCCCAAAGGCACATTGACTGTTCCCTCCCATCTCCCTAGAAGGGTGGCTACCCAGGCCCCATGAGGAGGAAGAATGCTGAGAAGGGCCAGGGTGGGGTCAGAGCTGATAAAGAAGGGTGCAGGGGTGGGAGGGGGCGGGGGGGATTTTCCTACCCCTTCCTGGGCTTGAGGATGGTTTTATTTTTTCAGTCAGATAGTAAAACAGGATCAACACTTCAAAAAAATTGAAAATTTTTTAATTTTCAGGAAATTATTTATACTTTCAGTTTAAAACATACTATATGTGATCTAATCTGTTCTGATTGGTAATTTCTTTCTTTTTCATATTTAATAGTACCAGTATCACTTATATTTGATTTTTGAAATTGAATGATTTTTAAAAGTATCCAGGCCTGGGATTACAGCTCAGTGGTAGAGCATGTGCTGTCCATGTGTGAGGCCCTGGGTTCTATTCTCAGCACCATAGAAAAAAATAAGAATAAAAAAATTCCAATTTCCTTTTTTTTTTTTTTTTTTCATACTGGGGATTGAACCCAGGGGCACTCAGCCACTGAGCCACATCCCCAGCCCTATTTTGGATTTTATTTAGAGACAGGGTCTGAGTTGCTTAGGGCCTTGCTAAGTTGCTGAGGCTGGCTTTGAACTCCCAATTCTCCTGCCTCAGCCTCCCAAGTGCTGGGATTACAGGCATGCGCCACTGCACCCGGCTTCCAGTTTTTTAAGCATGAATTTTTGTCAGAGCTGGGTGCACTAGTGGCACATACTATGATCCCACTAACTCAGGAGGCTGAGGCAGGATGATCATAAGCTCAAAGCCAGCCTCAAAAACTCAATAAGACCCTGTGTCAAAAAATAAAATAATAAAAAAAAGAAAAAGGGTGAGGATGTAGCTCAGTGGAAGAGTGCCCCCAGGTTTGATCTCCATTGTGGGGGTGGATATCACTGTCGTGAATAAGGAATATTTGTGTTTTTAGTTTAAAATAAAATATCTGAGCCGGGCGTGGTGGTACACGCCTGTAATCCAAGCGACTTGGGAGGCTGAGTCAGGAGGATTGTGAGTTCAAAGCCAGCCTCAGCAACTTAGCGAGGCCCTAAGCAACTCAGTGAGACCCTGTCTCTAAATAAAAAATACAAAATAGGGCTGAGGATGTGGCTCAGTGGCCGAGTGTCCCTGAGTTCAATCCCTGGATCAAAAAAAAAATAAAAAATAAAATATCTGTGTATTTGATGAATTTTATTGTTATTTGTGCTATCTCAGCTTAATAGATACCTTTAAAATAGATAATTGTGTTACTGTTTCTTTGTAGAATGGTAATAGATTAAACTTTGTTGTAAAATTTAAAATATGCTTTATGAAGGGGGAAAAGCATGAGGCCCTGAGCTGCTGTTTTAATCAAGCATCTATTAAGTGTTCTGCAGTTCACCAATATCTCTTTAACGTTTTCTTTCACATGTTTTATAAACATCAGGTAAATAAACCTGTGGTTTTTATGTTTTGAGATCAGAATAGAGGAGTACTATGATATGAATGCCCTCTCAATATTTATTTTATTTTTTAACCAGAAACAAACAATTATATGAGATGATGCAGAAAGAGATCCATATTCCTGTTACAAACATCCGGTACGTGAACTTTGTTTCTAACAGTCAATAAGAAATCAGAAGTAGCTGCTTTTAGTATTTTCATCGTTTTGGTTTTTCAGGATTTTAAAAAGAATTTATGCCTGGTTCCTTGGCAGTAAATTCTTGGTCGCAGGGATTTGGAGAGGACAAGAAAGCTAATTTTGGGCTTCTGGAGAATATAGCATAATATGAAATTCGGTGAAATCTTGCCACTTATGTATTATATAAATCTTTTAAAATCTCTTTTTTGAGTTTTATCTATCTTTTTGGTGTGGAAGTGTCAAATTTATTGACTTTCTTTGCTGTAATGTCCAAATGAATTTTTTATGTTCGTTTTTACTTAACCTATTTTGACTAGTCCCAAGACAGACAAGGCAGGTGGGAAAATTGATGGCAGGAATAAGGAAAAGTGTTTAGCAAATACCCAGTAAGATCTTTTGTCATCAGTTCAGTGCTAAGTGACACAGTTTTGGAATTAAAAAAAGAAATAAACAGGGCTAGGGATTTGGCTCAGTGGTAGAGTGCGTCCTTAGCATGTAGAAGGCCCTGGGTTCAATCTCCGGTACCGCAAACAAAAATTATTTTTAAAAAACATAAATAAATAAACATACAGGGTTTGGAGATATACCTCGGTGGAAGAGAACTTGCCTAGTATGGCTCTAGGTTCAGTTGTCAGCACAAAAAACATTAAACTTGTAAAGTCAAGGATGGAAGAAAAATATGTAGCCCACCTAAAAAGAATGAATGATGCTTTTGTTCTTATAACTTATCTTTTATATCTTGCTCCCCACAGGGCAGATGGAGGAGTTTGTAAGAACGGTTTTGTCATGCAGATGACTTCAGACCTGATTAATGAGAATATAGACAGACCAGCCCACTTTGACATGTCCTGCCTGGGTGCTGCTTCTCTTGCTGGCCTTGCTGTTGGTATGTGTAGATTTTATTTTAAAAAAGAAAACTACCTTGCCAACCATATTTGTGATAGAATCTTTCCTCTCAAATCACAAAATTGCTGAGAGGGTCTGGAAAGCCTTGGTGTCCGTTAAGGTCCATATCCATAAATATATTCCTCAGAAATACCTTGTGACCAACTATTTTGGTAAGTCTGGGTACACTGTCTCTCCATCCTTCATTCCTTCCCTGAGAATGAATAGGAGGCGAGGATATGTAATGCTCAGCTGCTTTGGTCCCTAGCAGAGGAGGGTCTTTGGGTAGATGGTGTTACAGAAAAGAATTGTTCAAGCACACTTGTTAAAGAATACTAAGGCAGACTTAATTCAGGATGCTATTTTGACAGGTATAGGGACTACTGCAATGGCGTTTGCTAGGGGCAGATGCAACAAGGAAAAGTGAGAATTTATAGCTCAGAAGCAGGGTGGGAATCAGTAGGTGGAAGATTACTAAGAGGACATCCTGGAGGTAAGAGGAAATTCTGGCCAAACCAACCTAACAGGATTTTTGCTGAAGGCTGGCCTGGGGGAAGGTGGCAGATGAGATATCTGGGATGATCAGATATTGAGGTTTGGGGATTCTGGCTAAACGGACTTGGCAGGATTCTTCCTAAAGTTAGATAACACATGTAAGTCCAAAAGTTGAAGCCTAGTCGAAGAAGGACTGGAGGAGCCTGAGTAGTATTTGACAAAGAAGAGGATCTTTGTCAATAGGCTTGTCTTGGATTTTAGAAAGCACTCCATTCCAGCCAACTAGGATGGTGCACTCCTGTGATCCCAGGGATGGAGAGGCTGAGGTCTGGGAATGAAAGTTCAGGTAGCCTCAGCACCTTGGTGAGATCTGTCCCCTGCCCCCAAAAAAAAGAAAAGAAAAAAAAGAAAAAGTCGGGTAGGACTGGGAACGT
Source organism: Glaucomys volans (assembly GCA_020662805.1). Classification (NCBI taxonomy): domain Eukaryota; kingdom Metazoa; phylum Chordata; class Mammalia; order Rodentia; family Sciuridae; genus Glaucomys; species Glaucomys volans. The sequence continues at coordinate 847,079 of JAJEJO010050248.1, forward strand.
AGTTGAAGAGTTGAATGGTAAAACCCCTGGTTTCAATCCCTAGTACTGTAAATAGATTAAATACACAAATATGCACACGCATACACCTGTGTCATTTCAGACTACTAATTATTGTAATTATAAAGTGTTCTCAAATGGTCACACTGGTACACACATGTAATCTTAGTGACCCAGGAGACTGAGGCAGGAGGACAGCAAGTATAAGACCAGTCTTGGCACCTTAGTAAGACCGTCTTAAAAAGAAAAAGAGCTGGGAATGTAACTCTGTTGTAAAGCACCCTGCATCCAGTCCCCAGTGCCAAAAACATGTGTTCTGCCTGCTTTGGATTATAAATCACATGATCCTCTTTTCAAAGAGCAGTATGTATTAGAGCTACAATTTTATCTTGAATTAGAATTTAAATAGCTTGTATAAGATGCTGTACTTTAGGACTGGAGATATAGCTCCGTTGGTAGAGTGCCTGCCTCACATGCACTAAGGCCCTGGGTTCAATCCCCAGCACCACCAAAAAAAAAAAAGATGCTGTACTTTGATAAAGAAACTCTTCTGTTAATTCCCAACTTTCAGTTTTATGCGTATGCTGGAGAGTTGCCGCTGAAGTCAAGATGTGTGACAAAAATCTCAATTTATCTTTATTCATTTGAATTGAACAAAAAGAACAATGTATGCCCAGCATGTGGCAGATGTCTGTAATCTCAGCTTTGTAGGAGACTGAGGCAGGAGGATCATAAGTTCCAGGCCCACCTGGAGAGTGCACTGATACCCTATCTCAAAAAATAAAAAGAGACAGGATAGCTCAGTGGCAGAACACCTGCCTGTTACGGGAGAGGCCCTAGTCTCAGTCCCTTGCCCTGCAAGGAAGAAGAAAAAAGAAAATATACCATTTCCCACTTGGATGGCTTTTTGGTTTCTTTTTTTTTTTGGAACCGGGGATTGAACTCAGGGACACTCGGCCACTGGGCCACATCCCCAGCCCTATTTTGTATTTTATTTAGAGACAGGGTCTCACTGAGTTGCTTAGGGCCTCGCTAAGTTGCTGAGGCTGGCTTTGAACTTGCGATCCTCCTGACTCAGCCTCCCAAGTCGCTTGGATTACAGGCGTGCGCCACCACGCCCAGCTGGATTGCTTTTTTTAAAAAATATTTTTAGCTGTAGATGGACACAATACCTTTATTTTACTCATTTTTTTTTGTGGTGCTCAGAATCAAACCCAGTGCCTCATGTGTGCTAGACAAGTGCTCTACCACTAAGCTACAACCCAGCCCCAGATCGTTGTTTTTTTTAAATAGCAACTCATGAAATTAAGTGACGATGGGATGTGGCTACTTTAAAAGTGATTTGATGTCATGCCTCTCAGAAATAAAGCTTAAAGTTAGAAAACAAACGATTTTAAAATCCTGGTGTATTTATTCCCAGGAATGGTCAATCTAACAAAATTCAAAAGTAGCAAACTATTTTGGATTGTGTCTTAAAAAAGTAATTTTTTCCCTCTTGGCACAACTCAAGTAAGTTTGTGAGTAAATTTATGGACTTATTATTTGTCTTAAAATCTGAGAATAACTTTTTCATCTATAGGGTTTTGGACTGACAAGGAGGAATTAAAGAAACTGAGGCAAAGTGAAATGGTTTTCAAGCCACAGAAGAAATGTCAAGAATATGAAATGAGTATGGAAAACTGGGTCAAAGCTGTGAAACGCTCCATGAATTGGTATAACAAGACATGACACTCGGTGAAACCGCCAAGACCGCAGCCTCCGGGATGCCACCTGCAGAGTTCAGCGGTCAGGAAGGACCCGTGCCACAGGGACCGCAGAGGAGATTCGGAATGAGCTTCACAACCTGGGAGAGAAGTGTTGCTCTTTAAAAAACAAAAACAAAAACACTTTTTTTTTTATCTTGGTAAAATTCTAAGGCAACAATACCTCAAACCTTTGTCTTCAATTTTCTAGCAAATTCCACAGGACATTAGCCATTTCCAACTGTATTTTGACAGTTATGGGCCCTCTGTTTTTTTGTAGCGGGTCAGTGGTACATGGAATATAATTGTTTAGCATCCGAAAGCTAATAATTCTGGGGCAAGCACATTTCCTCCAAAATTATTAGAAAAGTATTTCTTTAATTCTTCCAATTAAGTGGTCTAAACCAGACATAGTGGGGGCACACTTGTAATCCTGTCTACTTGGAGGGCTGAGGCAAAAGGATCACAAGTTCAAAGCCAGCCTTGGCAATTTAGAAACACCCTATCTCAAAATAAAAAAATGAAAAGGGCTGGGGATGTAGCTCAGTGGAAGAGCACCCCTGGGTTCAATCCCCAGTACCAACAAAAAGAAAGAAAAAGAAAATTAAGTGGACTATTTGAAATCCATAAAGCTAAAAAGAAAGAGTAACTGAGAAAACGTGGAATTTTGAAACAATAATATTTCATGTGTAAAGCCATACATAATTTTTCAGTGTCATATCCAAATATGAGATCAGTGTGTCCTTCTCAGAAAAGCTTATTGTGAAATCAGTTCTTTCCTTTATTGGGTGTAAAGACACTATCTTAATTTTTCCTTGTCCAACCAAAATCTGAGCATTCTTTTTTTTTTTTTTTGGTACTGGGGATTGAACCCAGGGGCACTCCACCACTGAGCCACATCCCCAGCTCTATTTTGTATTTTATTTAGAGACAGGGTCTCACTGAGTTGTTTAGAGCCTTGCCCTTGCTGAGGCTGGCTTTGAACTCAAGATCCTCCTGCCTCAGCCTCCCAAGTGCTGAGATTACAGGCCTGCGCCACCACGCCCGGCCTGAGCATTCTTTGTATGTTGCAAGGCACTGGAAAACTAATTTTTGTTAATGGACTGAAAAGGAAATTGACTCTTAAGGAACAGAAAATTATCTTTTCGTTTCTTTCTCAAATAACATTTCCTTCAAAAACTTCTGGCTAAAGTGTGACTTTCTATTTTTTTTACAAAATGCAGGTAGTTAAAATAAATCTTGCCTTTCTTCTCCTGTTCTTTATCTCTCTTAGTTGTTGATATGCTTATTACATAAATATCTTTTGGGGGGCTGGCTTGTGGCTGAGTATTAGAGCACTTGCCTAGCATGTGTGAGGCATTGGGTTCAATTCTCAGCCCCACCCATAAATAAATAAAATAAAGGCCCATTGACAACTAAAAAAAATTTCTTTTAAATATCTTTTGGTTTTATGAAGTGCCTAATTGATAGAGTGTAATTTGAAAAAGTGCCCTAGTTTATTGGTAACTTTTGCCTTCCTGGCGGTATTTCACTTGTTGGTGTCTCATTCTGATGTTTGTCCAGTACACTCGTCCCTCTGAGCTATCTAATAGAAGTGATGGGAGTGTGTTCATAGTAATGATTGCCCTATGGCCACCAAGCCAGAAATCCACAGAGAAGAGAGGAATTGTCCCACTCTCTGACTTCATTGCTAGAATCAATGTAAAGGAGAAACCTCAGGCTGGGTATAAAATTGTGCTAAGGCCATGGAGCAGCCCCCAACCTGTTTTCATGTTATTTGTCTCTGCCTGTATTTGGAGATTTGAATTCGCATGAATGGAGGAATGAATTTCCCTTTTTAATAAGATGTATCACATAAAAATCCTACGTTGTCGAACTAACTATTGTATCATAATGAAACTAGAGGAGGGACTGTTCAGGGAATCTTCTTAAGATGTCATTTATGTCTATTTGAGAATCTAATTGATAGATAAACAGTTAAAGTGCATTTCTGCAGATTCCATTTCCATGACCTTCAAGTGTCTTCTTCGATTACTCAATTTTATTTGATGGAGGCATTGTAGCAAATACATAGTATCATTAGTTCCATTAAGATTTGGAGAAGGGGGCTGGGGACACAGCGTAGTTGGTAGAGTGCCTGCCTTGCAAGCACAAGGCCCTGGGTTCAATCCCCAGCACCGCCAAAAAAAACTTAATATAAATAAAGATTGGAGATATTTTTGTCAAACAAAGATAGTTTGGTTTACTCTAACAAGTCACATCTCTTCATGTAGATGATATTATTTTCATTCTCTTTTTACATCCTTTTTACAAAGCTTAGTGGCCAAGTAAAGGCTTCTCTACCAAAATTACATGAAAGCTGCTCTGTTGTGTTGATATTTCTTTTGGCTTCTGCTTCTCGGTGGGTATAATTTCACAAGAAATGATTTTATCTTTTGGATTAGAATATACTGAATTGTAATACTATTCCTAAAAATCTTTTGGTTCATTTCTTCTCTACATTCTTCTTTTTCAACATTCATTTACAGATAAGATAGAAAAATAACTTTGAATATCTCTTATTAGAATTGAGCTGCTCCTCAAAGATCAGTGGCTGACATTTTTCTTCTGAGAATCTAGAAGCTAATCTTTTATTTTTCCTGTTTCTGGCCGTTTTTAGTGACACAGTTTAGTAAATCTTTTGTCAGATTTAACCAAAATCGGAAATAAGGTGATATTTTCTTTCATGGTTATAAAAAACAATTGATAATCAAAGTCAGCTGAGCAGAAATAAAATCATTCTTTCCATCTGTCAAGTTTATTTTCCATTTTTATGCTAATATTTTTTAAAAAATTTAAATGTGCTAATGTTCCTCAGCATGCTTTATTTTCCCGTAATGGATCTATCAGATATTTTTAGATCCTAAGCAGTCTTAATAAGGAGGAGAGTGTTCCTGTACACTCCATCTTCAAGTGGTTCTAACTGCTTCTGTAGTGTAGACTTACTGAGTTTAAATCTTTTGTACCCACCCATGTTGTCGGCTCTCAATCTCAGTGTTAGCATTTTGCACTGGATAGTTTTTGCTTTGGGATACAGTGTCATGCATCAGAGGAGTATCCCCAGCCTCCCCCTATGGCTTCCAGCATCATCCTCCTAGTTGTTATGGCCAAAAATGTCTCCAAACTCTGCCATTGTGGGAGACCAAATCACTCCAGTTGAGAACTACCAACATGGGCTGTGAGAAGAAAATTGAAGACTCGTGAACAGAATATCATACTTCTGTTCTGCCTTTTTTTACCCTAGGAAATGGATTTGGCAAAAAAGAGGTAGTAGTTTCTTAAAACAAATAGGGTTTGTAGGTTGCTGGTTAATGAGGGGGAAAAATACCCTCATGATATAATTGATAATTGTCCCTTTTTTTTTTTTTGGTGGTGGTGGTGGTGCTGGGGGATCAAATCCAGGGCCTCCATCCTGCTAGGCAAGGGCTCTACCACTGAGCTTCATCCCCTGCTGGTAATTGACATCTAATATTTTTACCACTCACCCCTCCCCCTGCCTTTGCAACCTTTGTGGTCTTAATCAGCAGGGTAGGACTTCAGTTTAGGATTAATGTGTTCTACACACCATCTGCTACTTGATCTACCCTTTTGCTTCCCTTTCATCTCTGAACACGAGATGATCACTCTCCTTTTCACTGCCTGGTCTGCAATCCTCCACCAGACTGGAAGCTCCCTGAAAGCAGGAGCCACGTCTGTTTCTCCAGAGCCTAACATCGTGCCTTCTTACTCATGGGATGAATTTCTGACTTGTTTACAAGTGTAAACTTTGATTGTATACATATTTTATCTTTGATGTTACATACTTTTGTTGATGGGGAACTGTTTATATTTGTTGAAAGTAAAATATGTTTCTGTTGGATTGAGAAGAACTACTTTGTTATGAGAGCTGGAATCCTTGTATTGTTTATTTAAAAATACTTCATATGTCTGTGTATTTGCAAATGTATTTTTGTACAGATATACACCCATAAATACAGTTATATTTACTTTTTTTTTTTGATGCTGGGGATTGAACCCAGGGCCTTGTGCATGCTAAGCCTTGAAGAACCCTATCACTTAGCTACTCCCTCAGCTATATTAACTTTTAAAGGTATAATCAGAGTCTTTCTAGTGACAGGGTTTATATGTTTGACTGGAGGTGACTAACAGAGTGAATATTCCTGCCGGGTGCGGTGGCACACACCTATAATCCCAGCAGCTCGGGAGGCTGAGACAGGAGGATCGAGAGTTCGAAGCCAGCCTCAGCAAATTAGCAAGGCCCTAAGCAACTCGGTGAGACCCTGTCTCTAAATAAAATACAAAATAGGGCTGGGGATGTGGCTCAGTGGTGGAGTGCTCCTGGGTTCAATCCCCAGTACTAAAAAAAAAAAAAAAGAAATGACTAACAGAGATTGAATCTTAACATTGCCAAACAGTGTAGCACTGTAGGAAAGGAACTTCAGACATAGCCCCTTCTGCTAGACACACTGGGGACCAGTCTTTAAAATAGTACAGCACAGGAGTCTGGCAGGAATTTTGTAATTCTTTGAGGAGAGATAAAGCTGTGCTCTGGGATCCTTCAGAGTTAAGTGATTCTAGAGTCATCTTAGAGATAGCCTAAAGAATGCTTGAATATGCCCTGAAGGAGTCTGAATCCCTTTGGGAAATTTAAATCATGTTTTTTCAAATAAGAATTAAAAACCTCAAACATACCTTGAACCTTTGTTTTTTTTTTAAGTATTTTTTTAGTTGTGGATGGAAACAATACCTTTATTTGTTTATTTTTATGTGGTGCTGAGACTCGAACCCAGTGCCTCACACTCTACCACTGAGCCACACCCCAGCCCCCTTGAACCTTTAAGACCGACTTGATCCTAGAATCATCTTCTCAAATTTCCCAAAGCCAGGTCATCTGGTTCAAACCAGGCAAAAATGGGCATCTCCAAAAAGTAAAGTGGGTGATCCAGAATCATGTGGGTGTTTCAAGTTCTGGAGCCTCCTAGCCATAAATAGTTTGGCTGAATCACTGGCTATACTGTCACTATAATCCCATGGAACCCTTGGCCCTAGAGGAATGCAAGAATGATCTTGGGTGTAGAAGGGATAGAGACTCGAGCCTGCAGAATCAAATATTACCGAAATTCTCCTGTTCTTTTTCTACTGTCTTCCCTCCTTCACTATAAATTTGTTATAAAATGACTATGTCTAGATAGATATCTGTCTGTATAGGGGGAAAATGATAGAAGGACCCCAACCTAAGTAATTCCTGGACTGGGGATATAAGTCTGATAGACTAGCATGCACAGGGCCCTGGGTTCAGTCCCCAGCACTGCAGGTCGTTATGAGAAACACCAAACTTTCCCAGTATGACTCTATCATTTTACATTCTCACCCACACATGAGGGACCCAGTGTCTCCACATTCTCACCAGCATTTGTTACTGTCACTTTTTAAAAATTTCATCCATCCTCATAGGTGTGCATTGATACTTCATTAAGGTTTTAATTAGCAGTTCCTTAGTGATGTTGATATCTTTTTATGTGATTTTTTGCTGTTTATCCTGTTCAGTGAAATTTCTATTTATATCTTTTGCCCATTTGCCAATTGTTTGTTTGCTAAATGAGCCATATCTTTAAATATCTTTTTTTTTTTTCTTAATGCGGTGCTGGGGATCGAACCCAGGACCTTATGCTTGTTAGGTAGGCACTCTACCAACTGAGCTATATCCCCAGCCCTAAATTATCTTTTTAAAAGTCTTTTTTTAAAAATCAATCCAGTAACTTAAAAAGTCATTAAGTAGGATTTTTTAAATCTCTCAAGGCAAAATGTATATAGCATTTTCAATATGATTTTATAATATCCTGAGCAGAAGGGTTCTCTCCTGTTCTTGTTAAGAGTGTGGTACTAAAACTGAGATAGCAAAAACATCATTTCTTTACTTAAAATGTTGAGTGTACAGGTACATACTTTCTACGTGGCTATCATCATGTTTCTAACCTTTTATATATAAAATAAACTGATCTGTGTAAAGATTACAGAATGGCTTTGTAGAAAGTTAATTAGAGCCAGGCGTGGTGGTGCACGCCTGTAATCCCAGCACTTGGGAGACTGAGTCAGGAGAATTGTGAGTTCAAAGCCAGCCTCAGCCACTTAGTGAGGCCCTAAGCAACTCAGTGAGACCCTGTCTTTAAATAAAATACAAAATAGGGCTGGGGATGTGGCTCAGTGGTGGAGTGCCCCTGGGTTCAATCCCCAGTACCAAAAAAACTCAAACAGAAAGTTTGATTTGAAATTTTCCTATTTGTACAAGATAGTAAGCATAGATCCCAATTCATATGTGTCAGTAAATTTATATTCTTTTTCTCGTATTCTTTATGAATTCACCATTTTATTTAATAGTCATTGAGAACCTCAAAGCATTTTTAAGATCAACAGATAAAATCAAGGATGCATGGCAATAGAAATATTTGTCATATGCATGTGAACTTGTTGTCTATTTTAACTTGTATATTTAAAAAAATTATCTGGGCATTTTTATTCAGTGTTTTTTTCCTGCTCTGGTTTCTACACATTAAGAAAGTCACAGAAGGAAGCCCTGGGTTTGATGCCCACCAATGTGAAAAAGAAAGTGAGGTTGTGGCTCAGTGGTAGAGTGCTTGCCTAGCATGCCTGAGACCCTGGGTTCAGTTCCTTAGTGCTGCCAAAAAAAGGTAAAGATTTTAAATAACTGGAGGAAAGGTAATTCATATACTAATATGATGGAATTAGCTCAGCAGCTGTTAAAATCCTTTCTGAAAATTATAATCTAAAATGATTTGAGAAACTGCAAAGAGACAGTGAGTGACTGATCTATACATGTTGGAATATTAAAGCCATTTTAATTTTTCATGTGTCTTGTTCTTTGCTTGAGTTTCGCATGTTTTGTGACATCCAAATGGTGGAAGCTTCCTACAGTCTGGTCAGTGAAGTCTCTTACTATCTGAGTCCATGAGATCACTTTGTAGTAGGAAATTCTGAAGAATTATAAACATTGAGATGTTTGAAGAAAGGCAGTATTATTGATTATTATTATTATTATCTTGTTCAAAGTAGTATCAGTCTGATGAAGAAGACCGGGAACCAGGATATTATGGAGGTAATTATGATCATTATGTGGAGCTGGCTCTCCTGATATTTGATTATGTTATAGCAGTTGTTTTAAAGAATGGGTTTTATTTCAAAGAAATTGTAGGAAAAAAGGAAAAATGATAATATCATGCAATATTGGACTTTTTTTTTTTTTCTTGGTACTGAAGATTTAACCCAGGGGTACTTTACATTGAGCTACACCCCCATCTCTTAATTTATTTATTTATTTAGAGACAGGGTCTTGCTGAGTTGCTGAGACTGGCTTTGAACTTGCGATCCTCCTGCCTCAGCCTCCTGAGCTGCTCAGATTACAGGTGTGTGCCACTGTGCTCAACAGTAGTGAACTTCTTGCTATTTAGAAAAAGAGACAACTATTTAAGTGGTGGAGATTATAAACCAGATACTTTAGGTAAGCCGAATTCCTTTTCTCCTACTTCACCACTTGTGCAAGAGCATTTGCATCTAGATTTGGGGGACAGGGTTGTAGATTCTGATATTCTCTTACCCAGACCACAGGAGCCTTGTCCTCTCTTTTCTAGAAAAGGATGCTGTAAGCATCCCACCTTCATCATCAAACACTGCCCACTACTGAGAAGAGGTTGAAATTATACTTACCTGGAAACTAACAAGTAGGCTTCCCATAGTTTCATGGAGACTAACAAAAGACAGGAGCCTTTTGGGTCAGAGATAAAGCCTGTTATTACTCATGGTATTGCAGGCATCAATTATCTTCGTGTTTACATCTGTTCTCCTTGCCTCCCAATTCCTGCATGGAAGAATCCAGGCTGATGTGCATGCAGTGTTCTGTGGTATAGCTGAGGAACCTCAAACTTAGAAAGTCTTCCCAGGCATGGTGGTGCACACCTGTCATCCCAGCAAGTCAGCAGGCTGAAGCTCTATCTTACAACAAAGGCTACAGTAGTTCTGCTTGCAAGACAAGCAGAAATGAGATACCTATGTAGAATTGCCTCCCAACAATAAATTTATTGTCTCAATCGTGTTAATGTTTTTGTTTATGCATACATCAACACTCAGTTAAATATGCAGTTTATTATATGTCAGTTAAACCTCAGTGCAACTGGGGGGGTGCTTTGAAGCAAAGCAGAAGTTCATGCCTGGTACAGTTGCACATGGCTGTAATCCCAGCAACTTGAGAGGCTGAGGCTGGAGGATCCTAAATTGAAGTCCAGCCTCAGTAATTTAGAGGGACGCTAAACAAGGGTCAGTGAGATCCTGTCTCAAAATAAAAATATATAGAATTGGGGCTGTAGTTCAGTGGTAGACATCCCCTAGGTTCAATCACCAGGACCAAAAAAAAAGAAAGAAAAAAGAAAAGCGGAAGTTCAGATCTCATCCCAGTATTAAGAAGTGAGAATCTGTATTTTAATAAAATCCCCAGGTATTAGGTTTTCAATTTGGGGGGTTTTGTTTTGTTTTGGTAGTAAGAATTGAACCCAGGGGCACTTTACCTCTGATCTATACCCACAGCCTTTTTTAAATTTTGAGACAGGGTCTCTCTAAGTTGCTAAGGCTGGATTTGCAACCTCTAGCCTCAGCCTCCTGAGTTGCTGGATTACAGTCATGTGCCACTGTGCCCTGCTCAACCTTTTATTTTGAAATAACTTTATACTTACAGAAAAGTAGTAAAAAGTACACAGAGTTCCCCCTTCGCCCCGCTTCCCCTCATTAACATCTGGTGTCCTTGTGCAACCATAGTACAATTACTCAAACCAGGAAATTCATTGACACAGTAGTCTTAACTCATCTGTAGACCTCATTTGAATTTTGCTGTTCTCTAATGTCTTTTTTAAATTCAAAATTCAATCCAGCATCCCACATTGCATTTAACATTCATGTGATCTTCGTCTTCTCCAATCTGAGACGGTTTCTCAGTCATCCCGTCTTCCACGATGTAGACATTTTTGAAGGCAGTTTCTTTATAGAATGTCCCTCGGTTTTAGTTGGTCCAGTGTTTTCTTGTGACTAGATTAAGATCTGCAGCTTTGTCAGATTACTCCAGAAGTGGTGTTGTGGCCGTAGCTCATCCTATCATGAATATTTATCTGTGTGAATTATTATTGATAATTAATCTTGGTCACTTGATTAGGGTGGTATCTGGCAGCCAGGGTTTCGTACTGTAAGGTTGCCATTTTTCCCTTCGTCATTGGTAAGAATCCTTTTTCAGTCCTGGGGATTGAACCCAGGGGTGCTCTACCACTGAACTACATCCTGCCCTGACCCCTTATTTTTTTAAGACAGGTTCTCTCTAAATTGCTGAGGCTCACCTTGAACTTGCAATCCTCTTGCCTCAGCCTCCTGAATTGCTGGGGTTACAGGCCTGGGCCACTGCATCAGGCTTGTCTGTGGATATTTCTTGCCGACCACAATCACTCCTATGGTATTTGCCTAGTAATGGTGATTCTCTGTGTCTATTGTCTTTGCATTTATTCCCTGGAATTCTGTACAGAAGAGCTGACTCTTACCCTCTGTTGCTCAATTAGTTATCCCAGCATTGGTCACCTCTTGCCCCACCTCATGTCCTCTTGGTCCATCTTTTTCTTTTTTTCTCCCCCCCACCCCCCTTCCTTCCCTGCCTCTTCTTCCTCTCTTCCTCTTCTTCCCCTCCTCCTTGTCTTCCTCTTCTTCCTGCTGGGTACACATGCTATCAAGCACTCTACTACTGAGCTGCATTGCTGGCCCTAGGTCCACCTTTAATCCCTGTTGGTGCCGCAATATCTGCCCCGTTGAACCTGATAGCATCTTCCTTCCTCTTACCTTCTGTTTTCTGAGCAGGAATTTCTCTTGCCTCTCAGGATACTTGTCTGAACCCACACCGGCATTTTCATTCATGTTCCAACCTGAAGGTGCTAGAGGGCAGCATTCTGTGGGGCAAGCTTTAAGCAATGGAGAGGAGAGCTAGGTACGAATATGCTCCTCTGTCCCTCTGAGGTTCTGAGGTGTGCTCTTCTCAGAGAGTCCTCTGCAGGATCAGGGCTCAGTAGCCTTCAGCACTGATTCTCTCTCTTACACATCCTTGGATTGGGTTTTCTTCCTGTGTGTTTTCACATTTGCTATCCTCCATGCCTGTTCTTTGAAATCATCTCCAAAAATAAACCACCTACATGTAAGAATTTGTTGGGACACTGGGTGCACTCCTGTAATCCCAGTGACTCGAGAGGCTGAGGTAGGAGGATCACAAGTTCGAGGCCAGCCTCATCAATATAGCGGGACCCTAAGCAGTTTAGTGAGACCCAGTTTCAAAATAAAAAGGGCTAGGGATGTGACTCAGTGGTACAGTGCCCCTGGGTTCAATCCCCAGTACCACCACCACCACCCGCCCCCCCACACACACACATAAATTTTTATCAGAATGTTTATGGAGGAGAGCAAGCTAAAACCTTTGCCTCACCAGTTGTTATATATTTTGTCTCTCACCCTGTATATAACTTAAGACTAGGGAAGTATGAAGGAGACATGTATAAAAATCCATAACATCAAAACGGTGTATGTGTGTGGGGGCGGTTAAAATACCAAATATTTATCAATAAAGGAATGCATATTCTGTAAGTGTTTTTAATTTGACATCAATGAAAACGAACACCCATTTGGATACTCCCAAGATAGATGAAATGTTGGGCCAAAAAATAATTCACAGATGAATAATATATTTTGACCTTACATAAAGTTCAAAAACAGAAAAAAAAAGTGCTATATTGTTTAGAGGCATGTACACGTGTGTTACAATTATAAAGTAAAACCAGGAGATTATAAACAGAATTCAGGATGCTAATTTGGGAAGAGAAAGTCAGGAATTCAGAAGTGCACATGAGGCTCCAGTGGTGTTAATATTCAATTTCCCAAGCTGTTACATGAGTTTATCATTATTCCTAGTTTTTTTTTTTTTTTTTTTTAGTATTGGGGATTGAACCCAGGGGTGCTCTACCACTGGGCTACATCCCTGGCCCTTTTTTATTTTGAAAGAGGGTCTCCCTAAGTTTCCCAGGCTGGCCTTGAATTGGCAAGCCTTCTGCCTCAACCTCCCAAGTCTCTGGGATTACAGGCATGTACCATGGTTTTGGGCTCATTGCTCCTTAGAGTTCACGCTTGCTTTATCGTTTTTTTTAGGATGAACAAGATATTTTATTAAAAAAAGGCTTTAGGGCCGGGCACGGTGGCACATGCCTATAATCCCAGCACTTGGGAGGCTGAGGCAGGAGGATCGAGAGTTCAAAGCCAGCCTCAGCAACTTAGCGAGGCCCTCAGCAACTCAGTGAGACCCTGTCTCTAAATAAAATACAAAATAGGGCTGGGGATGTGGCTCAGTGGTGGAGTGCCCCTGGGTTCAATCCCCAGTAACAAAAATAAAAATAAAAAATAAAAGACTTGAGGTTTGATATTAAAAAGAGGTTAATTTTATGAAGCGTGATGTGAAATTGCTGCTACAACAAGAATCCTGAAATGAACTAGGTTGAAGTGGTTTCTTTGAGAAAATTCCAAGTCTTTGATTTCATTTTGCACTATTGTGGTGATTAATCTGTACATTGTAAGACTGTTTCTGGAAGACAAGACCCAGAGTTAACACCTTTCAGTGTTATTTCTTTTGTTAGTCACTTGGTGGACTGAGTGTGGAAAAAGGATGATTAAACAACAACAACAACAACAACAAAATCTGGCAGTGCATATCATTCTGCGTGGTAAAAAGGTGTCAGTGAGAACCTTGCTACTCAAAGCACGAGGTTTGGCCAATGAGGCAGGATCTGCATCTCCTGGAAGCTTGGTGGAAATGCAGAATGTAGACTCCACCTTATACTGTAAATTTCAATAAGAATTCCCTAGGGATAGCCGGGCGTGGTGGCACACGCCTGTAATCCAAGCGACTTGGGAGGCTGAGTCAGAAGGATCCAGAGTTCAAAGCCAGCCTCAGCAACTTAGCGAGGCCCTAAGCAACTCAGGGAGACCCTGTCTCTAAATAAAATACAAAATAGGGCTGGGGATGTGGCTCAGTGGCTGAGTGTCCCTGAGTTCAATCCCTGGTTCCACAAAAAATAAATAAATAAATAAATAAATAAATAAATAAAGAATTCCCTAGGGATATTAAAGTTTGAGAGGTACTGGCCCAGGTGTCCTGTGCCTCCACCTGCACCCAGCAGGAGCTGGTGGCACATGGCAATTCCTGAGGTCAACTGTAACATACCTGTCTTTTTCAGAACCCTCTCTTTGTGGCAATTCTGTGACCCACATATTTAGAATTATGGAAGACTGTATTTATTCTTCTCTTTCCAAATATCCTGGGCTGCAGCACTATCATCTATTCAGTAATGAAGTGCAGAACCTATTGAGCTTCTCTTAAGCACCAGGGATCTGGTGAGAAACAGAATGACATAGCTCTGATTCCCAAAGAGCTGACAGCCCAGCAGGATATAGATACCAAGGGAGCAGTTACGAGTTTCACAGATGTTAGAAAGGCAAACAGAGTTTTCTGGGAAAGGGTCTGGAGATGGGGAGCTAAGGGAAGCTTTTCTGGAGGAAGTGTTTAATTGTAGATGAGAAGGCCCATGTAGGTGAGTTGTGGGTGAATTGGTGGGTTGTTCCAAGCACAAGGAATACCAATTCACAGAGCTGTTTGGACATTTGTGTTTGAATTTCCAATTCTTGCACAGTTCTTGGCACATGGTAAGTACTTAATAAGTGTCTGCTAAATCAGTAAGTGTGCTGTCACATTTCAGACACCTATTCTCTAGCATTATAGATAGCGGAAGCTTTATTTTCCTTTTCAAAGGAAATAAGATCCCTTAATTGGAAAATGAAAAGGAAGACAGAAAGTTGACTATTGTGTAAACTGCTAAGCTGAACCATGAGTAGGAATGACAAATTGATTAACATGAATCTTCTTTCCTATAGCAACTCAACAATTTATTCTGTTCTGGAGAACTTTCAGTTTTTAGCTTCAAAACCAAGCTGTTCCTTCTTATTCTGAATTTCTTGGCCTGCTGGGAAACTAGCATTTACTGTCTTTTACAGCATATCCTGATTAGGTCATGGAAATTCACAGCTAGATCAAACTAGTATATGGAAAATTTGAAACTTTCATTGCCCATTTTACTTTGTAGCATTGGAAGGTGCTTTGAAATGTTGACTTTTAAATCATTTTGTCAAAAGCAATATTAGAGTATGATAATTTTGCCATCATTTATTGAACACTTACTATATGCGTTACATAATAAAAGCCTCATATCTCTGCAAACATAGTAAGTTAAACCATATGAAAATTGGGAAATATCAATAATTTCATGTCTCAACTTACTGTTATCTCCAAGTTTCTACCTTAGAAAAGGTGAAAGGTAATCCCAAATAGCTGTAACTTTACTTCATAATTTAGTACTGAGTTGTCTATGTAGATAAAGAGATCCTGGGGGTCTCCACTCCTTTCCCCACATTAGCCCAAGCGTTTTTTGGTGTCTCCTTCCATTATAGTTATTGATAGATCTTAATTGTGGTGGTTTATAATCTATCTCCCCTGCTAGACTTGGTTCCTTGAGGGTAAAGGTTTTTTTCTGCCTTGTTAATTTTCATATTTTTAGTGCCTAGGGTGTAAGTATTGATTAACTGATTTGAATATAATGTTTTAACTACATTTCTTGGGAAAACTAAATCTATTGATTTATTACTGGAAAATGCAGTCACTCCCTTGGGGATTTTAAGTATTCCAGAATCAGTCAGGGAAGGACTACATTTGGCATTCTTGGACCTTGAACACCTGACCTATGAACAACGGTGCAGAGACTTTCCACCCTCCTCCACAGGAAGATCCAAATGTGATCCTCTTGCCTCCTTCACCTCTGCTAGGTATTCACTTAATATGCTCCTCAATGTTGCCTTCCCTGATCACCCAATTTAAGAATGAAACTCTGATTCATTTTTCTTCATAGCACATATCAGCATGTAAAGAGTTTTAATTTTGCTTATTTATTTTGTATATCATCTTTCTCACCTTACTAGGACGTAAGTTCAATGAAGGGTAGGATTTTTTGTCTCTTCTTTTGTCTTCCAATGTACCCCGACCATCAAGAGTAGTGTTTGGCTGTAGAGCAGATGCATACAATTTGAATGGAATGAAGTGAGAAAGATCTAATTTATCGTTTTGAAGTCGGGCTCTTCCAAGCCACTCACCTCTGAACCTCCACAGGGAGGCCACCCAGGATGTCTCACACATGCAGGCAGGGACAAACGCGTTAACACTGAACTAAATGGACAGGTATTTGGTGGGGCATGTGCTGCGATTTTCTCTTCAGCTTCCAAGGGACATGATTACCTTGCCTGGTTTGCATCTTAACTTACTTGGACACTGAAGAACGTCCACACCCCCAGAGATCTCTAATCCACTGTCTGCATAATTTCAAGATGCCCATGTGACTCTATGCGTGGCCTCACTCAGGGTCACTCATTCCCATCCCCCTTCTCGCTGCTCCCGTGGGGCGACCCATGAAAGGCCTGGGGACCGAGAGGTAACCGCCCTAATTCCCGTCTTTTCAAGAGGGATGGGATTTTCCTGCTTCGGGGATGGATGGAAAAGAGATTCACACCCTGGAGCCGAAAGGGGGTCGTGGGGGTGGTGAGGGGTAGAAGGTGGAGAAGGGGAAGGGAGTGTTTCTAAATTTCGGGTTTCAGGCCGGCAGAAGGCGGCAGGGGAGCGGGCGACCGGGTCGCTGCCGGGTACCGGCTGTGTCGCTCCTGAGGCTGGGGAACAAGGGGCGGGCGCCCAGCGCCACAGGTCCCGCCCTTCACCGCGCGGCCCTCTCCCCTCTCTGGGAAGCCTGGGGGCGGGGTTTGTTTACTCCCTGCACGCACCGCCGGCCGGGCCAATCAGTGGGGAGCGTCGCCTTGCGTCATGCATCCCGAGAGCCAATCGGCGTTCACCGTGCTGCTCCGCCGCCAAAGCTTGCGCGGGGGAAGCGGGGCAGTAGCTCTGTCGGGTGAGGGCGGTCGGAGTCGGCAGCGACCTCGGCTGTGCAGCCGTCGCTGCCTGGCACCCGGGGCGCGCCCTGACCCTTTCTCTTTGGGGAGGCTGGAGGGCGCGTGCACGGTCGGGGCCTCGAACTCCCGGGCCTCGACTCGGCAGGCCACGGATTTCCCCGACCGCCGCCAAGTGCGGGCGCCGGAGAAGCGGCGGCGCCAGAAGACGTGCCCGAGGCTCTGCCTGACCGGCTCGCGTGGCTGCCTGGTCCTGTGCATCCGAGCGGCGGTAAGGTCCGGGGCGAGGGCGCGGGCCTGCTTGCCGAGGCCCTTTGGACCCGGCGCGGCGCCTGCCGGGGCAGGTTTCCCTCCCTGAGCCAAGGGCCCCCTCGCCACCCCGAGTCGCATCTGTTTATTCCCACGGGTTCTCCCAGGCCTGGCCGAGTAACCCTTGAGTGTCTGCACGGGAATTGGAAGCCCGAGAGGGTCATCCACTCTCACACACACAGCACACTGGGGGAGGCTGCGTCCCTGAGTCACGCCTGGTGGAAGAGGGGAAGGGCTGCTTTCTACTCTCCCCTCGGCAGAGAAGGATGGCTTCTGAATCTGGTTTTCTGGCTTTTCCTCCTCCTTTCATGACCCACAAGCCTCCATCTGTCTCTGCCAGGTGTTTCTTGGAGTTCTAAAGCTTTGTGTGTCTGGAGGAACCACATCTCTTCCCCCATAAGGGAACTTTTCTCTAGAGGGTCACTTTTGGGGCCCAGAGACCTTCGAGAAATTCTGGAAAGCTGTGATCCTTTTCTCCGCAGAGCAGTATCAAGATTTTTGTAGGATTTCCCCCAAGAGACAGTCCAGCAAAGTGAATGAACGCTCAGCCCGGATCACCTTGCGTTGTGTGGTCTCAGTTTGTTCAGCTGTAAAATAGTAGCTCCTACCTATGCGGAGGGGGGAGGGTATTGCGAGGAGCAAAGGGACTAATCTATGGAATGCGCTTGCAACCGGGCTCCCAGGTATTAAGTCCCCAGCATGAGTTAGGCATTTTTATTATTAACTACCCGGGATGCCAGTTCAGAAAAGGACTGCCCCCCATCGTTTCCCTTTTCTCTTGAAACGGTTAACAGCCTCATTCCTTTTCCATATTCAATGGAGAAACTCCCTCGGTCCTTGAATACTTTTCTCTTTTCCTCATTCCATTTCAGAGGGCTCAGACTCCCGCTTCTACTTATCTGCCTTCCTTCACTAAATCAGTAACTGATTCTTCCCCTGCCCTCCTCTCCCCCACGTCTTCTTGTTTTCATTTGATTTTTACCGCCTAATTTTTTTCCGGGGCCACTGGTTTTTCTCTTAATGGCTTGCAATCTCCCATACCTAATAAGTATAGTTGAAGTTAGTCATCTGTTCCCTGCTCGACATAGTCACGACTGTTTTTCTGTTCAAAAATCAACTGTAAAATAGTAAAACTCAACGACTGTGTTGCATCTTGCTTTTTCCATTTCAGAGGTGAGCCTGTGAGTTCAGCTAAAGCTTTCTCACTGTCATGTTACTGCGGTTCATCTTAACGTCAGTGTCCATTCTCAAATAGCACCGGGAGAAAAATGCCTGGACCCCAGATTCTATCACACTCGTGTCCTGGCTCTGGGTGTATTTGTTATTTATTAGAACATCTTGTGCCTGGAACTCGTGGAGTCCAATGGCAGACGCGGTGTCTGTGGCGCTGTTCTGGCACTTGCGCAGCAACGCAGCACCTACGTTTCTGAACAAAAGCCCCAGACTGACTAAACTCTTACTTTTCAGTTTTTTTTTTTCTTGTTTCTAGTTTAATTAAGAAAGAAATTGGAATTTTCTAGTGTGTAATAATTTTGTGATCGTATAATTCCTCCACCCTTACTCTTGTGAATGGATAGTCCAGGTGGCACATGGCGAGTTTCTCCCTCCTACCCAGAATTTTTAACTGAGCTCTGTGCTCTCAATACTGCTGGAAATGGGATGTACACCTTTTTCGTCATCTTTTAAGCTTATTGATGTGGGTGTCAGAATGGATATCAGAAGAAACAAAAAATGTAGATTGAGAGCTTTTAGGTCATAGAATTTTAAGGTATAATGGATTTTTAAAGATGATTAAATATACTTGCTCTTCATAGTTGAATCTTTGTGATTTAACCTAGGATACATGACTCTCTAGGTGTGGGTCACAAATGGATTTAAAAGTAGGTGTGTGAACCTTTAGAAATATTTAGCAAAATTATTTGCATTTGTATATTTTTCTAGAGATAACTTATAGTTACTGAAGCAAAGATTTGGACAATTCTGATTTATTTAAAATTATTTCTTTTATTGAACTGAAAGTTGTATCTTCACTGTACATGTTTTGCCTCTTCTGTATTGTGAGTTTTGAGATATTTGAGATATTTATATTTCACTCTTCTTTTCTGGACAAAACATTCTCAGATCTTTTTTTTCACACTATAGTGAGTGAATGAAGGCTCAGGCCTGTATTACCTTGCACTTGAACCTAGGGGCACTTTACCACTGAGCTACAAAATTATTTTAAATTTTGGCCTGGGTCTTGCTAAATTGCTTAGGGCCTTGATAAATTTCTGAGGCTGGCCTGGAACTTGCGATCCTCCTCCCTCAGCCTTTCTAGTTGCAGGAATTACATGTGTGCACCACCACTGCACCACCAGGCCCAGGACTATTCTGTTTTTACTTCTTCTAATGGCTTTTCTGTCATTGTTTTCACATGAACCTCTTCATGGGACTGATGACTTTTTAAAGGATTTATTTTAGTTCATTCATATTCTTACAAGTATGGTACCCCAAATTAGGTATTAACTAATATAGAAGATCTTAAGTTGTCACTGTGTTTTGTTTGGTACTGGGGATTGAACTCAAGAGTGCTTTACCACAGAGTTATATCTCTAGTCTTTCAAATGTTGAGACGGGTTTTACTTCACTAAATTGCTGATGCTGGACTTGAATTTGTGGTCCTTCTGCCTTAGCCTTTTGAGTGGCTGGGATTATAGGTGTGGGCCATTCACCCGGGGCCACCTCTGCTATCATCATCATCGTCATCATCATACTGGGCATTGAATCCACGGGCCCTTAATCATTGAGCTACAGCCCCATCCCTTTTTATTTTTTATTTTTAGACAGGGTCTCAGTAAGTTGCTGAGGATGACTTTACAGGTGGGCACCATGGTGCCTGGTTCTGGTTTTAAAGAATGTACTTTAAACCTGGTGTGGTGGCTTATGCTTGTAAATCCCAGTGACTGGGGAGGTTGAGGCAGGAGGATTGCAAGTTTAAAGGCAGCCTTCGCAATTTAGTGAGGTCCTAAGCAATTTAATGAGACCCTGTCTGTAACTAAAATATAGAAAGGACTGGGGATGTAGCTCAGTGGTTAAGCCTCCACAGGTCAATCCTGGGTACCAACAATTTTTTTGTTTTTAAATTAGAAAAGAATGTACTTTAAGAGGAGACTTGCTTCTTTGGCAACCACATTACTCTAATTCATAGTGATAGACTGGTTAAGAAGATAAACTCTGGACTAACCTTGGGTTTAAGTTCTGCCCCTACAGTTTATTGACTGAACAACTTTGAGTAAATTATTTAACACACTGAGCCTTAGTTTCCTCATCTGTAAAATGGGGTTAATAATAGTACCACTCTCATAGGGTTGTTTTAAAAATTAAATTAATATATATATGTAAAGAGTTCAGAATATTCCCTAGCATATAATTGCTGTGCTTGTGTGTGTGTGTGTGTATAATCTATTATTACTCATTTTGTAATCAACTAAATTTCTTTGAGTTGTTTTGTTCATGCTTTTCCAATTTTTTTTCTTTTTTTTCCAGTGCTGGGGATTGAATGTAGTACCCACTAGCCCCTCTCCCCCAGTTTTTGGTCATGCTTTCCTAATTCATTAATGGAGTCTTTTTCAGTAGCACTTTGCATTTATCTGTATTAAAATTTTCTTTATCAGAATGTTTCCATTTTATTGACATTAAAAAAAATCCTGGTTTGGTCATCCAATAAATGTCAAATTATGTGTTTGATAAACTGCAAATTTGATAATGCTGGCATTGCTTTCTTGCAATATTTTTATGAAAATGTTGACTATGTAGTACTGAGAGCAGAGTTATTGCCTTTCTGAAGAATGATAAAAATTTTAATTCTTTTGTTCAAATTGGTCAACCAGTTAGAAATTCAGCCTGTTCATTATTATGCACCTCAAATATTTCCAAGTTTTTATAAGAAAAGTATGAGGAACTTTGAAAGTTGGTTTATTAGAATTCAGATTTTATATACTTTAAAAAAAAATTATACCTGATAAGTTTAGTAACTCAGAAAAAGAACTTTAATCTGTTGTGACTTGGCCTTAATGGAACCATATACTACTTTTTGGTCATGTATGTTGATTACTATTTTTTCTTTTTTCTTTTATATATTTTTTTAGTTGTCAATGGATCTTTTATTTTCTTTATTTGTATGTGGTGCTGAGTATTGAACCCAGGGCCTCACACATGCCAGGCAAGTGCTCTACCACTGAGCCACAACTCCAGCCCCAATTACTATTTTTTCTAAGTGTTCATGAACTTCTCTTAATAGTAATTCTAGAATCTTGCCTGGAATTACATTGAAGTTCAAGGATCAGTAGTAGGCAGGATTCCATTTCTTTTTTTGAGCAACAGGGCTGTGTTTTCCTGTCTTTAGTCTTCTGTCAACCTCTCCTGCTCCCACAATTTCAAAATGAGTGCCAACAACTGTGTGGAATTTTTAGCTGGAGAAAATACCTTATTGAAGATTTGCTTCAAATATTAAGGAATTCTTTTTGTCTTCTCATTCATATTGAGCTTTGGTTTCTGTTAACTTGTTGATGAAATTCATTAAATGCCCATTTTGGGTAGGATACTAAAGCTATTTTATCCCATCCAAACTGAAGAGATTTTTTCTTGATAGAGATGCCCGAAGCAAAAAGGTAATCTACATCAGCTTCTTTCCATTCCTGCTGTTGTTACCATAGTCTGGGCTCATTTCTTTTTTTTTTCTTTCTTTTCTTTTTTTTTTTTTTTTTTTTGGTGTTACTGGGGATTGAACCCAGAGGGACTTTACTACTGAGCTATATTCCCAGACCTTTTTCAATGTTTAAGACAGGGTCTCACTAACTTGCTTAGGGCTTCACTAAATTCCTGAGGCTGGCCTTGAATGTGTGATCCTTCTGCCTTAGCCTGCTGAGTCACTGGGAATATAGGCGGGCACAGCTCATTCTTTTTTTTTTTTCTTTCTTCTTTCCTTTTTTTTTCTTCCCTCCCTCCCTTCCTTCCTTCCTTCCTTCCTTCCCTCCATCAGGGATTAAACCCAGGGGTGCTTAACCACTAAGCCACATCCCCATCTCTTTTTATTTTTTATTTAGAGGCAGAGTCTCACTCACTAAGTTGATTAGAGCCTTGATAAGTTCCTGAGACTGGCTTTGAACTTGCAATTCTCTTGCCTCAGCCTCCCAAGCCACTGGGATTATAGGTTTGCACCACCAATGCCTGGTAGGTCCGTCTGTTTGTTTGTTTGTTTCTTTCTTTCTTTCTTTCTTTCTTTCTTTCTAGAATCAAATAGGAATTCTTTTATATATATATATCTATATATAGATATATATATATAGATATCTATATGTCTATATATCTATATATATATATATTTTAGTTGCTAATGAACCTTTATATTTATTTATTTTTAAATATGGTACTGAGAATTGAACCCAGTGCCTCACACAGGCTGAGTACTCTTTCACTGAGCCACAACCCCAGCCCAATCATTCCTTTTTTCAAAGGACTATGCTGATATCTTTCTATTGATGATCTTTCCAGTCTTTCTGTCTCCTGTCTTTTTTTAATTTGCCAGGAGGGGGTGGGGGGGATGGAGGGTAAGGAGTGGGGGAGCAGGTGTGGTACCAGGGATTGAACTCAGGGGCAGTCAATCACTGAGTCACATCCCCAGTCCTATTTTGTATTTTATTTAGACACTGGGTCTCACTGAATTGCTTAGCACCTCGCTTTTGCTGAGGCTGGCTTTGAACTCTCCATCCTCCTGCCTCAGCCTCTCCAGCTGCTGGGATTACAGGTACTTGCCTGGCTTGTCTCCTGCCTTTTTAAAGGCTTTTCTTCCCTATCGAGATAATCTGTAATTATCTAATTAGAATTTTAATAATTTTGAGTCCTTACCCCAACTCTCTTATTCTGTGTTTTGTTTACTACCTTTTAAAATTTAAGCCTGTGTGTGCCTGTGTGTGTGTGTATGCTTATGTGCACACGTGCCCACGCCAAGGATTCAGCTCAGGGCCTTGGGCATGCTCAGTGCGTATTCTGCTGCTAAATTACACCCCCAGTCCCTCGAGCCCTTTTTAACCTTCCTATTCTTAGGGATTGTATGGAGCAGCAGCCAGATCCTAGGCATAGAGGGATGGTGGCTCCCCACCAACTGGTCTTTGCGTGAGTCACTCCACAGTCATTTAAGAAATGTTTACTATGTTGCAGGCACTTTATGAAACACTGAATTGAAAAAGGAGCATGATAAAGTCAAAGTCCTCAAAAGAATCCAATATGTAAGGAAAGGAGAGAGTAGTTTTTATTTTTTATACCTGGGAATTGAACCCAGGAGCACCTTACCCCTGAGCCATATCCCTACCCCTTTTACATTTTATTTAGCAACAGGATCTCACTAAATTGCTTAGGGCCTCTCTAAATTGCTGAGGCTGGCTTTGAACTTGTGATCTTCCTGTCTCAGCCTCCTGAGCTGCAAGGATTATAGACATGCACCACTGTGCCCTGGGAAAGTAGTTTAAAGAAACCGCAAATTTTCTTTTTGGCAGGGGTTCTAGGGATGAACGCAGGGCCCCACACATGGTAGGCAAGTGCGCAACCAACAATCCACATCCCTAGCCCCTTTGTACTTTTCATATTGAGACAGGGTCTTGCTAAATTGCCTTAAGCTTGCAATCCTCCTACCTTAGCCTCTGGAATAGCTGAGTAGATGGGATTACAGATATGAGCCACCACACCTGGCCAGAAATCTTTATGGCTTCTTTTTGGTTGGGTCTTTCCAGTATAGCTTGTTTTTTCTAGAGTGTTGGGAGTTCACTCAAACATAAGTAAGTGACTCAATAAAGTTAGCTATTAAGATCGATCATTCTTTCACTAGTGTCACTACTGCCATTTAAAAAGTAGACCATTTTGGGCCAGGGGTGCAGCCCTTGTAGAGTGCTTACCTAGCATATACGTGGCCCTGTGTTCGATCCTTAGCATCACAAAATGAATGAATAATAGCAGATCATTTCTTTTTTTTTTTTTTTTTGGTACCTGGGATTGAACATAGGGGTGCTTAATCACTGAGCCACATCCTTATTTATTTTGAGACAGGGTCTTGCTCAATTACTTCAGGCTTCACCAAGTTGCTGAGGCTGTCTTTGAACTTGGGCTTCTTCTGCCTCAGCCTCCTGAACCACTGGAATTATAGATGTGTGCCACTGTCCATTGGTTATGTGGTTATGAGCTTTGTGATTTTATTATGTGATGGGTTTACTGTGAATAGAAATAATTATGTACTTAGATAAGATGTATACTGTTAAATTTACTTCTTTGTAACATAGTGTATCCTTTTTTTTGGTAAAGCCTATATGTCTTCTGGCTACATGTTATAGCTTCTTTTATTTTGCTTTTGTGGTACTGGGATTGCATTCAGAGGTGCTTTAGCACTGAGCCATATTTCCAGCCCTTTTTATTTTTATTTTTATTTTGAGACTGGGTCTTGCCAAATTGCTCATGGACTTGCTAAATTGCTGAGCTTGGCCTTGAACTTGTGATCTTCCTGCTGCAGCCTCCCAAATTGCCGAGATTGTAGGCTTGCGCTTGGCATCAAGTTCTTTTGATTGTTAAAAAAAATTATATGTAGGGGACTGGGGATGTAACTCAGTGACAGAGTGCTTGCCTTGCATGTGTGAGGCCTGGGTTCAGTCCCTAGCAACATACACACAAAAAACTTGTATGTAGGCTAAAGGATATCATGAAATGACATAAAATGTTAACATTTTTATGAAAGAAGAGAAAAGAGCTTCAAGTTTCCCAAAGGTAAGAAGAGTAAACATATAATAGCAATAATGTAAGTCACAGAGCAGGAGTGTCCTATCTAGTAAAACCTTTGTACTTCATAGTCAAAGATGCTGTAGCGAAGGATGCTGTTGTGAATAGGCATGTGGGCATAGCTAGTAGATTGGATATGCAACCAGAAATTTTAGTGTAATTGAAAGTAAGAGTATGTCTATCATCAAATAGGAAATGTAGCACAAAAAGATTTTTTTCTCTTTATTTTTAATTCTAGGTTTACACTGAAGCTTTCTGACAAACTGAAGAACAGAGCTTTGTTAGACTGCCTAGGTATGTATATAGGTATTACTATGTATCATGTATATATGTTACCTATATGTAGGTACGTATGTGTATAATACACACACAGGCACACACACATACATATTTAGTAATTTACTCTATAAGAAAGAATTTTAATTCTGATGATTTTTTATTTCTTGGTACCTGGAATTGAGGCACATCCCCTGTACTTTTTATTTTTTATTTTCAGACAGGGTCTCACTAAGTTGCTTAAGGCCTTGCTAATTTGCTGAGGCTGGCTTCGAACTTGTGATCCTCCTGCCTCAGCTTACTGAGCTGCTGGGATTACAGGTATGTGCCACCATACCCAGTGGTAATTCAGGGTATTTTTGAGTGAAAACAAAGCACTATGATATTAGTTTACCTTGTTAATCTTGTAAAACATTTTCTGATTTTCTTTCTTATTTTTAACTACTGCAAGTATATAGTAAGGCCACCATATAGGTATTAGATTCCTACAGCAGTTGACAGAATCATTCATTTTTTTCATGGTGTGAGAATGGCGATTTGGTGAATTTTGTGGTTGACCTGTATCTGTCTTAAGTAGTCTACTTTTGGGTAAACGGAGTTTTTGTTTCCCCTCTGCAGTATTAGGAATTGAACCCAGGGGTACTCTATCACTGAAGTACATTCCCAACATTTAAAAAAAAATATTTTGAGACAGGGTGTCACTTCTATTCCTACTTTCTTGAGTGTTTTTTATTATAGAAGGGTGTTAAATTCCATCAAAGATTATTTCTGTAACAATGGCAAAGACAGACTTTTTCTTGTGGTGCTTGTGATGGAACCTAGGGCCTCCATGTTAGGGAATGGTTCTTACCCTGTGCTGCAGCCCTAGCCCTTATATTTTATTTCATTCTTTGCAGTGCTGGGAATTGAACCCAGGGATGCTAGGAAGTGCACTACCACTGAGCTACAGTCCCCAGACCTTAAGTTTTATTTTGAGACAGGGTTTTTCTAAATTATCCAGGCTGACCTTGAACTTACGATCCTCCTGCTTTAGCTTCCCAAGTAACTGGAATTATAAGCATATGCTGCTGTATCTGGCTTGGAAAATTTTAATGTGTAAAATAGGAAACTCATAGTTTACATTTTCTTTTTTAATACCTTCATTTTATTTGTTTATTTTTTTATGTGGTGCTGAGGTGTCTCACACGCACCAGGCAGGTGCCCTACCACAGAGCCACAACCCCAGCCCCTCATAGTTTATATTAACTATATGTGAGTCTTACTGGGTTTAATAGCTCTCCACTGAGGCACTTTTTATTTATTTTTATTCTTAGCTCTTAGTTACCTTACACAAATTCCCATATTTCTTCAAGAAGACAAATCAGGTGCTAATGATAAGAAAAGAAAGCAGATCAGTTGTATTTTTTTTTAACCTCTTGAATTAATATTTGGCTGTTTTCAATTTTATAAATTTCTTAAAGTCTTCCTCATATTTTTAGTCCCAGAGGTAAAACCATGTTAAATGCATTTTGGGGGAACCATGAAGATTCAAAGAAATTATACAAGTAATAATTATACAGCTTGATGAATTTTCATTAACTAAATATATCTGGGTAACCATCACCCTAGATCCAGAAACAGACTGTTACCATCTTCTTTCTTCCCCAAGGGAACCATACTGACTTCTAACAGCATGAATTGATAAAATCACCTCTATATAACCTGATCTATTTTTAGTTCCCTTGATAGTTATAGTATAAATTGTATAATTTTTGCTCTATTTTTAAGTAAAACATTTTTATTTATTTTAGGCTTATAAGAAAGTTGTAAAGTGGTATAAAGAGTTAAGTAACATTTGTCATTCCATTTCCCCTAATGTTAACAGTTTTACATGACCATGGTAGAACCAAGAGCCTCATGGTGTTCTGTGTAACCCCAGACCGCATGTGAGATACTGGTGCCCTAAGGTTGTAATGGAGCTTAAAAATTGCCAATACTTAGGATGTTGTAGCCATTATAAATGTTATAATGTAATGCATTCCTCACATGTTTGTGGTGAAGCTGATATAAAAAAACCTACTATGTATGCTACTAGTCATATGAAAGTATAGCACATAAAATGATGTATATAGTGCAATACTTCATAAACAACTATGTTACTGGTTATATATTTACTGTAATGTATTTACCATGTATAGCACATGGTGTTTGATAATAACTATGTTACTGACTTACGTAGTTACTGTACTATACTTCTTACTTTAGACTATATTCCTTCTATTTAAAAAAAAAGTTTGCTTGCTGTAATATGAGCACAGTGATACATGCTGGTAATTCTAGCAGCTCAGGAGTTTGAGGTGGGAGGATCACAAGTTTGAGGCCAGCCTGGGCAACTTTAGAGAGACCCTGTCTCAAAATAAAAATAAATACATAAAAAGGGATATGGATGTAGCTCAATTGTAGAGTGCCACTGAGTTCAATCCCAGTACCACAAAAAAAAAAAGAAAAAAAATTTTTTTTTCTTTTTTTTTTTTGCTGTAAAACAGTATTCCTGGTTATGCTGGCAGCAGCCTCATGTGTCTCATGTTATTGAGTCTCTTGTGCATGATTTAATCTCATATTTTGTTCATTCATGCTCTACGAGCAATAGGCTGTGCCATATGTATACATCATATAGCTTCATGTGTAGTTGACTGTATGATCTAGGTTTGTGTGATTATAATCTATGATGTTCACATAACCACCTAATGACATATTTCTCAGAATTATTCCACTTACTAAGCAGTGTGTGACTGTATAATTATTGAGGGTAATATGATAACATACAATATTATTAACTAAAAATGCAGGCCTGGTTTGAATTTTACCAGTTTTTCCACTAATGATATTTTTTCTGTTCTAGGATCCTATCTAAAATCTATATTACATTTAGTTACTCCTTAGTCTTTTCTTTTGTCTAATACCCTTTAGTTTTTCTTTGTCTTTCATGACCTTGATGCTTTGTAAGAGTGCTGATCAGAATGTCCCTTTATTTGGGTTTGTCCAATATTTGTAGTATGTTTGGGTAAAAATTAAACAAAAAATGATGTATCTTTCTTTCACAGGGGATTGTGTTAAAGAATTAATCATCAATATTTTTTTTATTATTGATGTTTTTCTTTTCTCAGTTTGGTAAAGTTAGTGTTTCCTTGCTTTCATTTCTTTAAAAAAATTTTTTTTTAGTTTGTATGGGCAGCATGCCTTTATTTTATTTCTTTATTTTTATGCAGTGCTAAAGATTGAACCCAGTGCCTCAAACACATGCTAGGCAAGCGCTCTGCCACTGAGCCCGAGCCCCAGCCCCAGCTCCAATCCCTTGCTTTCATATTTTACCTTTAGATACTTAATCCTTCTGGAATTCACTCATATATTCATATGTGGTAAAATGTGGATTTAATTTTATCATTTTCCAAATAACTATTCATCACCATTTTTTTTTATTGAAAAGTCCCATCTTCTCACCTACTTAGAACACTGAGGCAAGAGAATTGCAAGTTGAGACCAGCCTGGATGACTTACCCAGGTCCTGCCTCAAAATAAAATAGAGGGTGTAAAATGTAGCTCTGTGGTAGAGTGCTTGCCTAGCATGCACGCGCCCCTAGTTTCAATCTCAAGTCACACACGCACAAACACACACACACACACACACACACACGCAATCTTTCCCATTGTTACAGAAATAATCTTTGATGGAAATTAACAACCTTTTAGAAAAAACACTCAAGGAATAGAAGGAAACTGCCTCTGTATAATAATGGCATGTATGAAAGCCATTCAGCTGACATCATACTCAAGGGTGAAAGACTGAAATTTTTTTTCCTCTAAGATCAGGAATGAGACAATGATGTCCACTTTCACAGCTTCTGACCTAGTACTGGATGTCCTTGCCAGAGCAGTTAGACAAGAAAAAGAAATAAAAGGCATCCGGATTGGAAAGGAAAAAGTAAAATTATCACTTTTCATAGATGACATGGTCCTATATGAGAACACCCTAAAGATTTAACAGAACTCCCAAATCTGTTAGAACTAATTAACAAATTCAGCAAAGTGACAGGATACAAAATCAACACGCAAAAATGAGTTTCACTTCTATATACTAACGTATCTGAAAAGGAAGTTAAACAATTATTTTTATGACAGTTTTAAAAAATACTTTAGAATAAACTAAATAAAATAGGGGAAAGGCTTATAAACTGAAAACAACAAAGCCTTGCTGAAAGAAAGAATATACAAATAAATGGAAAGATGGCCTAAGTCCTTGCATTAGAAGACTTCATATTGTTAAGATGTCAGTACTACCCAAAACAAGATACAGATTCAGTGCCATTCCTATAAAAATTCCAATGACATTTTTTTTTTCAGAAATAAAAAAACCCATTCTAAAATTTATATGGTATCCTTAGGGACCCTGAATAACCAGAGCAATTGTGGAAATGAACAAAGTTGAAGATCTCACATTTACCAGTTTTAAAACTTATTATAAGCCAGGTGCAGTGGCGCACACCTGTACTCCCAGCCCCCCAGGAGGCTGAGGCAGGAGGATCTCAAGTTCAAAGCCAGCCTCAGCAACAGTGAGGCACTAAGCAACTCAGTGAGACCCTGTCTCTAAATAAAATACAAAATAGGGCTGGGGATGTTGCTCAGTGGTCAAGTGCCCCTGAGTTCAATCCCTGGTTCCAAACAAACAACAATGAAAAAACTGATTACAAGCTGTAGTAATCAAAACTTGTGGTTTTGGTATAGACATAAAATAGCCCAGAAACACACCCTGAAATGTATGGGCAAATGATATATAACATGGATGCCAAGACTATTCAATGGGGAAAGGACAGTCATCAGTCATTCAGAAAATCATGTTAGGAAAATTATATATTCATATGGAAGAGAATAGAGTTAGATCCTTATACTATATGCAATATGAATCAAAGGCCCAAATGTAAGACCTAAAAGTATAAAATGGTTAGAAGAAAACATGGGAAAATCTTTATACATTGGATTTGGCAGTGATTACTTGGATATGACACCAAAAGCCAGGCAATGAAGAAAAAAATAAGTTGGGCTACATCAAAACTAAAAACTTTTACACATCAAAGGATACCATCAGGAGAGTGAAAGGCAACCACGGAATGTCAGAAAATATTTGAAAATCATATTTGATAAGAGGTTAATATTTAAAATACATAATGAACTCCTATAGCCATGTCTAGTGACATATGCCTATAATCCCAGCTTCTTGGGGGGCTGAGACAGAGGGTTGTAAGTTTAGTGAGACTCTGCAGTTTAGTGAGACCCTGTCTCAAAAAATCAAAAGGTCTTGGGTACCATGTAGTTCAGTGGTGGAGCACCCCTGGGTTTAATCCTCAGTACTGCTTCCCCTAGAAAAGTCTCCTATAGTTCAACAATAAAAAACTCAAACAACCCAATTAAAAAATGAGCACATGGTTTCAAATAGTTATTCCTCCAGAGATGTTCAGATGACCAACAAGCACAATAAACATGACCAACATAAAAGTATGTCCAATATTACTAATTAAGAAAATATAAATCAAAGCCACAATGAGGGCGGGGCTATAGCTCCGTGGTAGAGCACTTGCTTCGCATGTGTGAGGCACTGGGTTCGATGGGTTCGATCCTCAGGACCACATTAAAAAAAATGAATAAAGATATTGTGTCCATCTACAGTAAAAAAAAAAAAAAAAAAAAAAGCCACAATGAGATATACCTCATCCAAAAAAAAAAAAAGAAGAGAGAAAGAAAATGTATTGATGTATTAGAGCAGATGTGGTCAAATTGGATCCTTTGGGCACAGCTGGTAGGAATGTAAATGATACAGCTTCTGTGGAAAGCAGTATGGTGGTTCCTCAAAAAATTAAAAATAAGGGATAGGAATGTGACTCAGTGATAGAGTTTTTTTGCCTAGTAAGCATGAGACCATGGGTTTGATCCCCAGCGTAGCTGAAAGAAAGAAAAAAAAGAAAGAATTACCATATGACACAGCAATTTCATTTATGGGTATATACTGAAAAGAATTGAAAACAGAGTCTCTTGGTGCTCTCTGTACTCCCACGTTTTCAGTGATTAAAATGTAGAAACAACACATGTCCATTGAAAGATGCTAACCAAATGTGGTACATATGTACATGGGAATATGATTTAATCTTTTAAAAAAATTCCAACATGCTACAACTAGATGCAACTTGCCATTATATTAATTGAAATAAGCCCATAAGGGAAATGCAAACATTTTATGATTCCATTTATGTAAGGTACCTGGAGTAGTCTAATTCATAGAGGTGCAGAGTGGAAGGATAGTTGCCAGGAGCTGAGGGCAGGACTGAAATGAGGAATGTTTATGTTTATGTTTATGTTTAATGGGTATGGAATTTTAGTTTTTCAAAACGAAAAAGGTTCTGGAGATTGATTGTACATAACGTGAATATGCTCAACATCACTGAACT
The DNA here is from genome assembly GCA_020662805.1 of Glaucomys volans. NCBI lineage: Eukaryota > Metazoa > Chordata > Mammalia > Rodentia > Sciuridae > Glaucomys > Glaucomys volans. Next base: position 878,796 of record JAJEJO010050248.1, read on the forward strand.
GCATATTCAAAATGGTTAAATGGTACATTTTGTGTTAAGCGTATATTGCCACACTTGGCAAAAAGTCACCTGGAAGAAAAGGTCCATCTTTCTCCAGGGAAGGTGGAGATACCACCTTTGTTACATACTGTTTTTCCTTATGTATTTTGGTCTAATTCGGGATTTTCTGTTGTTTCTCAGATCTGATCTTTTGGTCTGTTCATGAACTTGTACCCCAATATTTTTACTGTAGGTGCTTTATAGTATGTTTTAGTGTCTGGTAAGCTAGCCTGTCTTTGTTGTGTTTTCTTTTCAGTCATTTCCTAGTTATTCTTGCATTTTTTATGTCAATTTTTTTTTTTATGGTCGTGCTGGGATTAGGTAAGCATTGTACCTCTGACCTAAATCCCCACTGTTTCTCTATCAATTTTATTTATTTGTTTTTGAGACGGGATCTTGCTGTATTCCCCAGGCTGGCTTCTCACGATCTTTCTGCCTTAACCTTAGGAGTAGCTATTACAGGTGTGTACCCTTAGTATCAACTCATACAGATCAGAAAATGACTTGTTGGTATTTTTGCTGAGATTACATTGAACTTAAAAATTACTTTAGTGAGTCATCTTCTTCAAGCATATTGTGTCTTTCCATTGTTTGTCTTTTAGGGTTATTTATTTAATGCTGGGGATTGAACCCAGGGCCTTGTTCATTCTAAGCTTACTCTCTACTACCCTACTCTACCCACAGTCCTCTTTTTTTTTTTTTTTTTTTTTTTTTTTTGCGGTGCTGGGGATTGAACCCACGGCCTTGTGCTTGCCAGGCAAGCGCTCTACCAACTGAGCTATATCCCTAGCCCCCCTCAGTCCTCTTTGAGGGTTATTTGAGAAATTTTCTCATACAGGCTTTTGTGTAAACAGATCTACTTTTGTTAAAATTCATGTATGATAAAATTCACTTATTAGAGTGTACAATTCTGTGATTTTTAGTATATTTAGAAATATATGCATCCATTATCTCTACTTCATTCTGAAACATTTTCATCACTCTGAAAAGAAACCCCATGCCCAGTGCTTGCTTGGCCAGCACAGATACTAAAAATGGAATGATACAGAAAAGATTAGCGTGGCCCCGTGCAAGGATGATATGCAAGTTCATCAAGTCTTCCTTATTTTTTAAAAGTGATGATGGTTTGGGGAGAGATTTTATTAAAAAAACAAACAAACAAAAAGCTGGGTGTGGTGGTACATGCCTATAATCCCAGCGGTTCAGAAGGGTGAGGTAGGAGGATCATGAGTTCAAAGCCAGCCTCAGCAAAAGTGAGGTGCCGAGCAACTCAGTGAGACCGTCTCTAAATAAAATACAAAATAGGGCTAGGGATGTGGCTCAAGGGTTGGATTCCCCCGGGGTTCAATCTCTGGTACAAAAAAAAAAAAAAAAAAAAAGGAAGAAACAAACGAAAGAAACTCCATACCCCTTACCACTCACTCCCCATTCCATTCTCCCTCATCCCTGTCAGCTACTAACCTTTCTGTTTCAATCAGTGTGACTATTCTGAATATCCCATACAAATGGAATCATAAAATAGGTGGCCTTGTGTGACTGGTCTTTTTTGTTGGCATAACATTTTGAAGGTTTACTCATGGTATCAGTCATTCCTTTTTCATTGCCAAATATTCCATCGTATGTATATACCATATTTTGTTTATTCATTAGTTTGGTGGACTTTGGGATTATTTGCACTTTTTGTCTGTTACATTATGTGGTATATGTGTATGCAGGCCTTTGTGTAAACTGTATGTTACTTCTTCTTCCCTTCTTTTCTTGTTTTTTTTTTTTTTTTGACTGGCGTGGTGGGGGTGGGTGGAATCTTGCTATGTTGCCCCGGCTGGCTTCACACTCCAGGGTTCAGGTGATCCCCACTCTGCCCCTGCCTCAGTTCCCAGTAGCTGTGGCAACAGGTGTGTACTGCCGTTGCCAGCTTTATACTGTTTTAAAAATTCCTTCACATAGGCATTATGTCTTTCTTATTAAATTTGTTTCCAAGTATTCAATCTTTGTTGCTATTGGGTTTTCTCTGACACAGTATTGTCCAAGTATTTTTTTGAAAAATTTTTTTTAGTTGTCAATGGACCTTCATTTTATTTATTTATATGTGGTGCTGAGAATCGAACCCAGTGCCTCACACATGCTAAGGCAAGTGCTCTACCACTGAGCCACAGTCCCAGCCCCAAGTCTCTAAGTATTTTTTGATTTTTGTGTTGATCTACATTGATTTTGTTACTGATCACAAATGAGGTTTACTTGTAATTCCTTTTATATTTTTAGTGGTTGCATAAATTTTTAGCAAGCATATTTCATTTAAAACAGTATTTTCTTAATAATTCAGGGCCTTTAGAATTTTTTAATGCCAGTGAAGCTGCTTCTTATGTTGTTGTCTAGGCTACATTTCCTTCTGTTTTCCCTCCTTTATTTCATCTTCTAAAATTAGTAACAAGCTATCAGACAGATGATTGTTTCACATAGGCTCGTCTTTTTTTTATTTTTTATTTTTGTGTTTCCCCTTTCTTGAATTCATTTTGAATTTTGTGTGGTTTCCATTTGCCTGAAGTACAGCCTTTGGGAGTTTCTTTATCAAGTGTGCTGAGGTCATCTTTCTGGAAATGTGTTTATTTCACCCTCATTTTTGAAAGATAGTTTGGAATTCTAGTTTGATATTTTCCCTTAGCTCCTTGTGGGTATTATTTTTCTTGGACTTTGTTGTCATTGTTCTTGAGAAATCTTGTGCAGTCCAGTAGTCATTCCTATGTAAACAATCTGTTTTTCTGGTTTTTTGTTTGGGGGGGTTGATTTGTTTTCTGTTTTTAATTAGAACTTTATAGTTCTCTGCTTTTTATCCTTGTTTTTGTTCTTTGTAGTACTGGGGATTGAACCCAGGGCCTCTCACCTGCCTGGCAGGTGATCTACTGCTGGGCTATACTCCCAACCCTCTGAGTTTTCTTATTGTTGTAAAATGCATATAACAAAATTCACTGTTTTACCTGTTTTTATCTTGACCATTTTCAAGTGCACAGTTTAGTGTTGTGAAGTACGTCTGTACTGTTGTGCAACCATTGCCACCATCCATCGCCAGAACCTTTCGTCTTGCAAAACTGAAGCTCTGTACCAGTTACACAGTAGTTCCTCATTCCTCCTCCATCCCCAGTCCAGGGCAGTGACCAGGCTGCTCTCAGTCTATGAGTTGACTCCTCCAGTTACACCACACAAGTTGAATCCTGCTGTATTTGTTATTTTGTTACCAGCTTATTTCACTTTAGCTATTTCACTTAAACTTCCTCTATTTTGTAGCACATATGGGAATTTCATTTCTTTTTAAGTTGAATAACAGCATGTTAGCAGTTGTAAGAGAGATGTTCTTGTTGTATTGTTAGGGCAAATCTCAAGCCTGGGGGTTGGGGATGTAGCCCAGGGATAGAGTACATGCCTAGTGGAGCTTGCTCTGGGTTTGATTCCTGGAACCCCAGGGGGAAAAAACGAGTTGCATGTGATTTTAAAAAAAACAAACAAACTAAAAAAAATTAAAGAAGTCAATTGTATTGTTAAGTGCAAGGTACAGAACAATATATTCAGTTTTATGAAACATGAAAAAAGCTGGGGCTGGGTATGTAGCTGAAAGGTAGAGTGTTTGCCTAACATGTGCAAGGTCCTGGGTTTAATCCCCAGCACTGGAGGAAAAAGAAAAAAAAATAGTGTTTGTGTATACTTAAAGAACCCTGAGGTAAATAGACAAGAAAGATAAGGATTGGGACGGTGACTGTCATAGCAGAGGTGTAAATGGGATAGGTGGTAAATAGGAAACGGGGGGGACATTTTGGGAGAATGACATTTCACTGTGGACCTTTTTACATTTCTGGCTCCTCCTCCTTTTTACCATGTTGTTGTTAACTATTAAATGAAATTAAATATAGAAGTTACACAGTTGTTATCTCTTTTACTTTTTATTTTAAAATATAGACTCAAAAGAAGTTGCAAAACGAGTATAGGGAGGTCCCATATACCTGTCACTGCTTCTCCCAAGTGATAACGTGTTGATTAGCTAGCTATAGTATGTTATCAGAACCAGGAAATTGACATTGACAACACAATTAACTATACTACAGATTGTACTTGGACTTCACCAGTTTTTGTATACACTTAATTTTTTGTGTCTTATTTTATGTTTTGGTGGTATTGGGCACTGAATCCAGAGCTTCATGATGTGAGGCAAGTGCTCCACCACTGAACTGCCTACTAACTCCCCCTTTCAATTTTTTTTGAGATAGAGTCTCAGTTGCTCAGGCTGGCCTTGAACTCAAGATCCTTTTGCCTTAGTCTCTGGAATAGCTGTGATTACAGGCGTGCTCCACTGCTTTCTTATGTGTTTGTATATAGGCCTGTGATGTGTTATCACATGTATAGATTCATAGGTATCATCTGTAATTTAAAATTTTTTTAGAGCCAGCCATGGTGGCACATGCCTGTAATCCCAGCTACTGGGGGAGGGGACACTGAGGCAGAAGAATGGCAAGTTGAAGACCAATTTGGGCAATTTAGCAAGACCCTGTCTCAAAGTAAAAATTTTTAAAAAGGGGTGGTGTGAGGATGTAGCTCAGTGGTAGAATGACTTGTGGGTTGAATCCCCAGTAGTGCTTAAAAATGTATATAAATATCCCATATATGTAACACACACACACACATATTCTCCAAGAACACAAATATCAATGTAAGGACATTTCCATTAATGGCACTCATCATCTGGTATTAAGAAATACAGAGAAAGTAGAGAGGGCAGTGTTTGAGGAAGGCTTTGTATTTTTCTTTTGTGCTGCTGACACTTTTTTTTTGGTACCGGGGATTGAACCTAGGGCCTTGTGTATGCTTGGCAAGTATTCTACCTCAGAACTACATCCCAGCCCTTAACATTTTTTTATTGGAAGAATTTTTGAAATACATAAATCTTTATTGTGGAGGCCTCTTCTATAGAACATCTTGAGTCAAGTTGGCAATAATAGAATGTATGACTTGCTTATGTACCTTTTATTTGTTTTGTTTTGTTTTTTGGTACCGGGGATTAAATGCAGGGGCACTCAACCACTGAACCACATCCCCAAACCCTATTTTGTATTTTATTTAGAGACAGGGTCTCATTGAGTTGCTTAGGGCCTCACTAAGTTGCTGAGGCTGGCTTTGAACTTGCAATCCTCCTGCCTCAACCTCCCAAGTGCTGGGATTATAGGCATGCGCCACTGCACCCGGTTTATGTACCTTTTATATAAACATTGCATTTACACATAAGTATACATCTGTGTATATACATGTACCTGGAAGTATATGTACAAATAACATTAGGTTTTTATCTCAGTGATAGAATTTAGAATAATTTTTCTTTTTTTAACTTTTCTATATATTTGAATTATTTTATAGTGAGCATGTTTATCATTCCCTTTTTCCCTGCTTGAAATTTGAGAAAATTGATAACAACTTTTACTGCTTACCTTTGGCTAGTCCAGATTTCATACCTCCATCATATTCTGTCATGTGAAATTTAGAATTTCAGTAAATGTTATATGAAAAAAAATCAAGTGCTGCAAGTAAAACAAGTGTTCTTTTTTTTTTTTTTTTTTTGTGGTGCTGGGATTGAACCCAGGGCCTTGTGCTTGCGAGGCACTCTACCAACTGAGCTATGTCCCCAGCCCCAGTGTTCTTATACTTTGCCATTTTGCCCTAAGTTTCCTTTACCCTAAGTTTCCTTTAAATCTTTTTATACTATTTAATACTTAATTCTTAAACATCTACAAATCCATGAACATCCTTTAAGTGTTTAAAAAATGTTAAATTAGCCAGGTGTGGTGACGCACACCTGTAATCCCAGTGGCTCGGGAGGCTGACGCAGGATTATCGAGGGTTCAAAGCCAGCCTCAGCACGGGCATGGTGCTGAGCAACTCAGTGAGACCCTGTCTCTAAATAAAATACAAAATAGGACTGGGGATTTGGCTCAGTGGCTGAGTGCCCCTGAGTTCAGTCCTGCCCCCCCCCCCCCAAAAAAAAGTTAAATTACTTTAAAATGGGTCATGTTTAGAACTTTTAATGACATGGACCATATGTATGTAGCATCTCATTTATCTAAACTGTATTGTAAATTTTGGTTCTATATGAAGGAGAGTTATTTAAATCTGCCCTGTGGCTCAGTTTCCTTCCTCTAAAATGGAGGTAACAGTTCTGTACAGTTACTTTGGGGAAATTCTTATTAAATAACTTTTAAGATGATGCTGATTATAAAAATTATTTCATTTTCCTTTGAACACAGATTAGGCACTTTTGTGACTACAGTAGTGCTTCACAATAGAATCAGATCGCTTCCCCTGTTGGAGGTGGAAGCACTGGGGTGCCGTCTCAGGGCCTCCTGTGCGGTGGGCAGTCCTCTACCACTGAGCTCCAGCTACTCCCAGCCCCACATTGCTTCCATTTGTTGTCTCCTTTCCTTGGATAAACTGAACGTCATGCTTACATTGTCTTTGTCCAGTACTTTGCCTTCAAACTTATATTAACACAGAAATGCTATTTTAAACACTCATCAAGCCTGTTGTGGTGGATCAAGTGAGGATAAGTCTTAACAGTTGTGTTACTAATCTAAAGCTGCGTTGATCTGGAAATTAGACTTTGCGAAGCAGCATATGTGCAACAGGTGATCTAATCCATGGAGTCATTGTGCATAAAGAATTCGTGGTTTAAACTTGGCATGTACTGCTTGGTAAAAGAACCTTTCAGTTAGGCTCTTGGCAGGGTCTTGGAATGTGATTTTGTTTTAAATTTGAGTGATCTCATCTTCTGTTGATTCTTTGGATGAGGCAGAAATGGTTATAATCTTGTAGACTTGTTCTTAATAATTAAGAACAAATAATGAATATCGATAATGTGTTTGAAATGAAAGTATCCTTTAGGTTTTATGTAGAAGTATGTATAGGAACATGTCAGTAATTCATTTCAATATTCGAGTTTTGTCCAGGAATGAGGGAGCAGTTCTGTTGTAGGGAATTTACTTGGTGAAATACAGCTGTGTGTGGATTGCCCCGTCGTGTTAAGCCGCCAGTGGACAGCTGCTGTGTTACTGTCTCCTCTGCAGCAGCACCTGGTGCGCCTGCTCCCCATTACCACGTCCTTTCTGCTGAATATTACTGACTTCTAGTCTGAAAATCAAGTTAAGCACATTCACCAAGAACTATGTTAAATAAAATCAATAACATGAAGTCAGGCCTGAGGACTTGAGTTACTAGTGTGTGGGTTTGGTGAAAGTTAATTGGAGCACGCTGGCAACTTTTTTTTAATCTCTTATTTTTAAGCTGAGAGTTTTGTTCCAGTTGGTTAAGGTAGTTTGATTGCTAGGTAAGTGGATTATAGATGGTGAATATAAACTTACCTGGTACAGTCAAGAAACGAGAGAATTTTTCTGTTATTAAAGAATTACAAAATATTGCTAATATTGCTGTTTTTTAAAGAATTAGAGCACAGTGGACATGGTGGTGCACACCTCTTTTTAATCCCAGCCATTCAGGAGGCCAAGGTAGGAGGATCACAAGTTTGAGGCCAGTCTCAGCAATTTAGAGAGGCCCTGTCTCAAAATAAAAAAATAAAGAGGGCTGAGAAGGTAGCTGAGTAGTAGAACATCCCTGAGCTCAATCTCCAGTACCATGGGGTGCGGGGGAAGAATGCAAATAATTTTTACTTAGTGTTTGGACAACAGAATTTAGTACCTCTGGTTCAGATAACTGCAGTTCTCCACTTGAAATCTTTCAGAGGCTTCGCACTAATCTAGAGCAGCAGGTAGGCAGTGTCTTGCTTCCAGGCCCATCTTTAGCAGCACATGTACTTGCTTCGGTTCCTGGTGCTTCCCAGATGCTGGTCTTCCTCTGTTCTTCGTCTGCGCTGTTTCTTTTGGCTCATAGGGTATCCCTCTCTCTTTGCCGGTAATTTACCCAGCTTTGGTTTTTTTGGTACATGTTTTGTTCAGGTGAGTTCAGTTCAAACTTCACTTCCTCAGAGGAGTCTTCCATGACACTCCCAGAGTTCAAGCCTCGTGTTTTACCTGTTCCTGGCGTCTGCTGTGTCTGTCGTGGCTCTGTGTTGTCATTAAGTAGTTAATTGTGGAATTCATTTTTGGTGCATCCTTCATAGTTAAAATGCAGGTTCCGTGAAGACAGGGACTGTGTCATTGTTTCCCTTTTATCTTTTTCCTGCTCAGCATCTTTGCACTTCAGGCTCAACATCTTTGTATTCCGTATTTGACATGCAGCTGGCAATCAAGAAGTGAATGAAGTAAATGAAGGAGCACTAGTCAATATTGCTATGGGGTCTCTGGTGGTATTGATCGTACTGTTAGCCACATTTTATCATTATTAAAAGTCTGGCTAAAAGCTGATGGAAATCTGCATTTTTTTAAATTTAAAATTTTAAAAAATAATCAGTGAACATAAAAATAATTCAGTATTTTTCTCTTTTTAAAGTGTAAAATGTTGGGCTGGGGATGTGACTCAGTGGTAGAGCATTTGCCTAGCAATGTGTGAGGCCCTGGCTTTGATCACCAGCACCATAAAACACTAAATGAACAAACAAAAAAAGGTCTTGGTTCTATGAGAGAGTAACCTATAATAATAGTGATGATAGTGATTTAAAAAGTGTTCTTTAAGAATGTACTCTCTTGTTCTTCTCACATTAAAAATTAGTGAAATTTGGACTGGGATTGGGGCTCATTGATAGAGCACTTGCCTTAGCACATGGGAGGCACTGGGCTCCATCCTCAGCTCCACATAAAATTAAATAAATAGGGCTGGGATGTAGCTCAGTGGCAACGCGTCTCCCTTGCATTCGCAAAGCTCTGGGTTTGACCCCCAGTTCCAAAAAAAAAAAAAAGACAAAAAATTAAATAAATAAGATATTTCCATCTAAAAACATTTTTTAAAGTTAGTGAAATTCAGTGTCTATTGTAAAGAATTTTTTCCATTTTGAATTTTTAAAAAATATGAACACAAATATAACGGTGGGGCGCACGCCTGTAATCCCAGCACTTGGGAGGCTAAGGCAGGAGGATTGCAAGTTCAAAGCCAGCCTCAGCCACTTAGCGAGGCCCTAAGCAACTCAGTGTGAGACCCTGTCTCTAAATAAAATACAAAATAGGGCTGGGGATGTGGCTCAGTGGTGGAGTGCCCCTGGGTTTTATATATATATAAAATGGTGGTTCTCAAAAGTTTTTTTGTTCATGATAAGAAAATGACTCTCAAAATTCTGCTGATCCCAGCTATTTAGCAGTCTTAGGCAGGAGCATCTCAAGTTTGAGGCCAGCCGGTAACTTAGCAAGACTCTCTCTCAGTTAAAAAAAAAAAAGACTGGGGATGTAGCTCAGAGGCAGAATTCCCCTTTTTTAGTTCCCCAGTAACACACACACACACACACACACACGCACGCACACACACACACCACCACATTTTGCTTTATAGCTCATTGACATTTCAGATGTGTGATTATGTTAAATGTTTGTGTCTTTTCATTTTCTGCTGCCAAGTTGTATTAAATGGAATTATCGTACAGTAAGGAATGAAAATAAATTAAATATTGCTATATAGTTCATTAGTGAATATTAGAGCTCCAAGCATGTGCTGGGCCCTGGATAAGCAGTAGTGAGCAGAACGGGCAGGGTGGAATGTACTCTCTGTTGGCAGAGATGGACCACAATCTGACAGTCATACAGGTAAACACAGCAGGGCAACCTGGTGGGTGCCATGAAAGGAGAACACAGGAGAGTGATAAGTAGAGACTTCTGGCCTCGTCTGGGGAGCGGAAGAAGGATGATTTCTTTGAGGAAGTGACATTTGAGAGGAGATTAGAAGAAAGAGGAATTTATCCTGGTGGAAGGAGCGGTGGGTCAGAGGCCCTGAAGCAGGAGGAGCATATTTTTGAGGTCCTAACAAAACGCCAGTGGAATTGAATCAGGAAAGGGTTTGGGAAGGTGGTTCAACCCAGTGCTGGAGAGGTAGGCAGAGCCTGGAGCGTGCTATACCACATGAGCAGGTCAGCCAGGAAGATGTCCTACTGGCTGGGGATATAGCCCCATTGGTAGAGTGCTTGCCTTGCATGTACAAGGCCCTGGGCTCAATCCCCAGCACCAGGGAGACACACACACACACACACACACACACACACACACAAAACAAAACAGGGCTGGGGTTGTAGCTCAGTGGGAGTGCTTGCCTACCATGTTTGGGGCATTGGGTTGATCCTTAGCACCACATAAAAACAAATAAAATAAAGGAAATTGTGTTCATCTACAAGTAAAAATATAAAAAAAAAAAAAACTAGTGTGAAGATGTCATTACTGTCACCAGTTTAGGAACCTAAGAAATCTAATTGTCCACCATGAGGGGTTAGTGAAATAAATTACATTGTAATGATGTAAAGGATGTAAAGGAATACTGTGTAGCTGTGAAAAATGAATGAGGAAATTTACTTACTCAAAAAATAAAGAAAATCTTCAGTTTAATAAAATGAAATTTAAAAAAAGGAAAACCCAACCCATTAATAGTTGATTTGACTTATATGAAATTCTGAAGGATTTTTTAAATTTTTATTTATTTTTTTATTGGTTCATTATAATTGTGCATAACAGTGGAAGTTTTTGTTACACATTCATACATGCACACAATATAGCAGTAGAATTTGGCCAGCATTATTCACCAGCCCTTCTTCACTCCCTCCCTGCCCCACTCCCTCGTCTCTGTCCTCTACTAATCTCCCTCTGATTTTCATGAGATCCCCCTTTGCCTTTTTCTTCTCTTAGTTTTCACATAAGAGCGAAAATATATGACCCTTGACCTTCTGAGTTTGGCTTATTTTGCTTAGCATAATGGTCTCAAGTTCCATCTATTTTCCTGTGTATGGCATAATTTCATTTTTCTATGTTGATGAACCTTCATTTATTTATTTGTATGCGGTGTTGAAAATTGAACCCAGTGCCTCTCATATGCTAGGCAAGCGTGCTACCACTGAGCCACAATCCCAGCCCCTTCATTTTCTTTTTTTTTTGGAACCAGGGATTGAACTCAGGGTCACTCGGCCACTGAGCCACATCCCCAGCCCTATTTTGTATTTTATTTAGAGACAGGGTCTCACTGAATTGCTTAGGGCCTCGCTACGTTGCTGAGGCTGGCTTTGAACACGCGATCCTCCTGACTCAGCCTCCCGAGTCGCTTGGATTACAGGCGTGCGCCACCACGCCCGGCCCTTCATTTTCTTTATGGCTAAATAAAACTCCATTGTGTATATGTACCACATTTTCTTTATCCATTCATTCATTGATGGATACGTAGGTTGGTTCCACAGTTTGACTATTGAGAATTGTGCTGCTATAAATATGGATATGCACGTATCAACAATAGAATGATGACTGATTCTTTAGATAAATACTGAGGAGTGCTCTCGGTGGGTCATACGGTGGTTCTGTGCTTAGTCTTTTGAGGAACCTCCATGCTCATTTCCATGTTTGGTTGTACTCATTTACAGTCCCACCAACACTGTAAAAGTTTTCCTTTTTCTCCACATCCTGTCCAGCATTTTAAAATTATTATTATTGTTATTATTGGTACTTGGAATTGAACTCAGGGGTTCTTAGCCACTGAAACACATACCCAGCCCTTTTTATTTTTTTAATTTTTTAGTTTTTAATTTTTAATATTTTTGGTACTGGGGATTGAACCCCGGGGCACTCCACCACTGAGCCACATCCCCAGCCCTTTTTGTATTTTATTTAGAGACAGGGTCTCACTGAGTTGCTTAGGGCCTCACTAAGTTGCTGAGGCTGGCTTTGAACTCACGATCCTTCTGCCTCAGCCTCCCAGGTGCTGGGATTACAGATGTGTGCCACCACACCCAGCTAGCCCTTTTTATTTTTTATTTTGAGACATGGTCTCTAAGTTGTTGAGGGTCTCGCTAAGTTGCTGAGATTAGTTTTGAATTTGTGATCCTCCTGCCTCAGCTTCCTGAGCCTCTGGGATTCCAATTTGTGTTCTTGATAACTGCCATTCTGCTTGGTGTGAGATGAAATCTCAGTGTAGTTTTGATTTGCATTTCCCCAGTTGCTTATGATGTTGAACATTTTTTCATGTATTTGTTGGCCACTTGTATTTCTTCTTTTGAGAAGTGTCTGTTTAGTTCATTTGCCCATTTATTAATTGGGTTATTTAATTGTGTGTGTGTGTGTGTGTGTGTGTGTGTGTATAAAGTTTTTTGAGTTCTTTATCTATTCTAGGTATTTATCCTCTGTTGGAAGAGTAGCTAGCAAAGATCTCCCATTCCATTGGTTCTCTATTCATATTCCTAAGTATTTCCTTTGATTTAGAAGCTTTTTAATATGATGCCATCCCATTTATTAACTTTTGGCATTATTTGCTGAGCTTTAGGGGATCCTATTGAGAAAGTTGTTGCCTATATTCTGTAGCATTGACCCTACATTTTCTTCTAGGAGTTGCATAGTTTCTAGTCTAATTTCTAGATCTTTGATCTATTTTGAGTTGATTTTTGTGCAGGATGAAAGAGTGGATAATGGATAACTAGTTTTTCCAGCATCATTTGTTAAAAAGACTGTCTTTTCTCCAATCTCCAACATATGTTTTTGACACCTTTGTCAAGGATCAGATGACTTTGGATGTGTGGGTTTGTCTCTGTGTCTTCTATTCTGTACCATTGATCTGTGTCTTTTTAAAAATTTTTTAATTTTTTATTTTTTGTGGTGCTGGGGATTGAACCCAGGGCCTTGTGAATGCACGGCAAGCACCCTACCAGCTGAGCTAGAGGCCCAGCCCCTATGTGTCTTTTTTTAATGCCAGTACCATGCTGTTTTTGTTATGCTAGCTCTGTAGTACAATTTGAAGTCAGGTATCGTGATGCTTCCAGTGTTACTTGTTTTAGATTATTGCTTTGGCGGTTCTGGGTCTTTTATTCTTCCAAATACATTTTAGCATTATTATTTCTAGTTCTGGGAAGAATGTCATTGGTACTTCGATGGCGATTGCATTGAATATTTGGTAGTATGGCCATTTTAATTGTAGAGGTCTTTCATCTCCTTGGTTAGATTTATTCCTGTAGGTTTTTTTTTTTTTTTTTTTTTTTTTGAGGCTCTTGGGAGTGGAATTGTTTTCCTGATTTCTTTCTCAGCAGGTTCATTGTTGATATATAGGACAATTATTGATTTTAGTATGTTGATTTTGTAATCTGCTACTTTGCTGAATTTGTTTATTAACTCTAGCAATCTTTTGGTGGAGGTTTTTGGATCTTCTAAGTATAGGATTATATCATCTGCAAACAGTGATAATTTGATTTCTTCCTTTTCTATTTTTATTCCTTTTATTTATTTCTCTTAATCGCTCTGGCTAGAATTTATAGCATGATATGTCCTGTTCCATATATCAAAGAAACTGCTTTCAGTTTTCTCCCATTTACTATGAAATTGGCTTTGGGTTTTTCATATATCACCTTGATGATGTTGTGGTAGATTCTGAAGAATTCTTTGGGTATATTTAATTCTCTTTTTCCCTGGATTTATTGTAATAATAATTATATTTCATTTTGTTATGAGATTTTGGGGATATTTTTGTTGTATAATGTCAGATACACTTTGTTTAGGGTTGCGGCAGATGAGAATGTGCCAGCTAGGCGAGAGCCCGCTTTTGCATTCTGGCACTGTCTTTTATACAGTTGAACTGGGCAAATTACCTTGGCTCTCTAAAACTTGTATCATTTGTAAAATAATAACAGTAATAATACTTACCTGATGGACATGGGTGAGAAGTATATGATGTCATGCATGTGAAGTGCTTGGGAGAGTTCCTAGAAAGCTACTTACTATCACCTTCTATGGGAATATCTTTTAACACCATATATCAAAAGTTCAGCGTGCAGCAATGTACCCCTGTGATCCTAGCTTTCTGGGAGACTGAGGCAAAAGGATCACAAGTTCAAGGCCAGCCTGGATGATTTAGCAAAACCCTATCTCAAAAATAGGGGTGGGGTGGAGTGGGGATGTAGCCCAGTGGCCCCTCACCCCCAGTTTAATCCCCAGTACCACCCTCCCCCCCCAAAAAAGTTCTTAGAATACTGAAGGAAATTATGCCAAAAAGTTACTGTTGTTACCTCTGATGGGTGAGATTAGGACTGGTATTTGTGAGTTGTTGTTTTGTTGAATGCAGCGGATTTAACAACCCAGAGCCTTGTGTGTAAGCACACACTCTGCTACTGAACTGTGCTCACATCACTAGTACTTGCTTCTTGCTTTATCGTTTTTGTTTTGTTTTCCAGTGCTGGGGATCCAACCTAGGGCCTCCCATGTGCTAGGCAAATGCTCTTAACACTGAGCTGCACCCCCAGCCCTTGTTTTGTGTATTTTATAAACTTTGAATAATAAGCAGGTATTTAAAATTAGCGATGTCTACTTTTTAAATATGCTACCTTTTCTGAAATTTTTATTTTTAGTAGCCTCTTTTTTTTGGCAGTACCAAAGTCTACAAGCCCTGATTCAAGTGATAGTACTGCTTAATTCTACAAATTTATCTGTGATTGTTTTTGCTTTCTTCTCTGTATTTATTTTTGCTTGGTATACCATTTTAAAAGGCTTGGTAGCCAGAGCTACTGAAGTGTGATTGGAATGGAGAAGGGCTTGCATTTGGAGACCATCTGTGGGGTTGCATTGTCTGAAACTGACAAGAGATCATGGCAGATGGTGGGGTCGAAAGATGGACTTTTTGAGCTTGACATAATGTGTTCATGAAGCTGGAAGAAGAAATCCTACTTATTATTATTTTTTTAAACTCGCAGAAGACCTTGGTGACAGGAAGAACTGTGCAGTTGTTGAGTTTGGATAAACATAATGCATCAGTGCACATGACTGGTTTATCTCAGAAGCATCAGTACTGCCAACCATGGCGACTTCTTGAAACATTCCCTGCACCTTGTATTTACTTTGCAGACACTTTTGAAGGTTTAAGACATGTATTGCAAATTTGAAAATAATTTGTAAAGACAGTATGAAAGCTTTAAAAGTGTATATTTTGTTAAAAAGTGTATTTTGATTACAAGGTTATAAACTTTTGCACAAAGTCAGTATGACATACTTTAAAATTTTTAATTGAATGAAGTCTTTATCACAATCTCATTTCTTTTTATGTTTATCTAAGTGTAATTTTATTCCATTAATGTTACTTTTGTGCATATTGGAGTGAGTGAGGGAGGGAAGATAAAACAATTACATTTGAAGGTTTGTTGATTACAGTCTCTCTCATCCACTAGGCTGTTCCCAGGGTTTGGATTAGTTCCTTGCACTCAAAGTGGCTGTTCAGTATTTGCTGGATAAGGAAATGAATGAGTGGTGCCTACCATTAATTTTAGCTAAGTATTTCTTAACCACAATGAAAATTTTTCCCTATTATGAAGTTCCATTTATGTTATGATTGTTTTTTCACTTCTGTGTGAGAATTATGTATTATTTATTTTAGAGAAAGAAGCATTAATTTGTTGTGAGAAATCAGTGAACCAATTTTTCCCCCGATAACGATTGCTTACCTTGTATTAGGTAGTGCCTAGTAATTTTACATGTGTTGATTCATGTAATTAAATAAATGTACTATTACTGTTTTGCAGATTAAGAAATTGAAACACAGAGACATTAAGGTAAATTTGCTCAATTAATCCATGTACGTTGGCAGTATTTCAAACATTTATCATTCAGGCAGCATTAGAGGTTCCAGTTAGTGCTGACCTCTGTGAGGAGGTACATAGGGAATGCACTGTGTACAAATGCACGTGGCTCTGTCAAGCTCATTAATGTGGCTATGCTGTAGTTTTATAGGTAGCCTCTTTTTCTCCTTTCCTTTTTAAAAAATCATTAGTATGCATCTATCTTTCCTTCCTCCCTCCCTTCTTCCCTTCCCCCTTGCCTGCCTGCCTTCCTTTCTTCCTTCCTTCTTCTTTTCTTCCTTTGTCTCCCCCCCAGGGCCTCTTGTGTGCTAGGCAAGCTGTCTCCCACTGGACTATGTCCTCAGCCCCAGGCAGCCTCTTACTCTAGTGTACCGGAATACTGGTACTCTGTTAATTTCTTTTTATTTGCATGAATAGCACAGTGCCACTCAACAGCACAGCCTTTAAGAAACATAAATCATAGTGAATACAGAAATAAAGCAGATGCACAAAGATAAGCAGCTGTAGCCATTACAGCTATGCTCTGAGCA
Source organism: Glaucomys volans (assembly GCA_020662805.1). NCBI lineage: Eukaryota > Metazoa > Chordata > Mammalia > Rodentia > Sciuridae > Glaucomys > Glaucomys volans. The sequence continues at coordinate 895,074 of JAJEJO010050248.1, forward strand.
CAAAGAAATGGGGAGAAGGGGAACAGGGGTACCTCATAGCTGAATGTGCTAGCCACTCAACGAGGCCATATTCCATTGGCCAGAATTATGTGTTATATGGTCAGCTCATAGTACATTTGACTGGACACAATGCCACCTTCAAATGTTTAAGGAACAAGACAAAAATGATAATGGGTAGGGAATAGTATCTACCTTGGATATAGGCATTGAAATTTAACATGTCCAAACTATACTTAGGAGGGAAAGAGTTGTTTTGTTGTAATTGTATTTTGGTAGGTCATAAAATAATCTTAAAAATTTTTAGATTGATCTTTTTTGTGGTTAGGAGTGTTCCCAGTGTTTCGTTTTGTTTTGTTTTTTAAATCTGGGGATTAAACTCAGGGACACTTGACCACTGAACCATATCCCCAGCCCTATTTTGTATTTTATTTAGAGACAGGGTCTCACTGAGTTGCTTAGTGCCTCACTTTTTGCTGAGGCTGGCTTTGAACCCAGGATCCTCCTGTCTCAGCCTCCCGAGCTGCTGGGATTACAGGCGTGCGCCACCATGCCGACACTCCCAGTGTTTAATGTATAATCAGGAGGGTATTTGACACTTTGACTTGGGAGATGTTTTTTTACTTTTAACATCCGGTATCTAATTTACTCCTAAAGTGACTCTGCAACACACAGTATTCCTTTTTTTTCAGATGAAGATACAAGAGGTTAAGATCCTACTGCTAAGTGTCAGAGCTGAGATTGAGCCAAAGTTCATGATCTTTCCATTCTCCTATGCTGCTACTTTACTAAATGTTTAACTTTAAGCAGGACACTTAGAATCAGTTTGTAAATTAATCGATTTTTTTCTATTTCGTTATTTTGTGCACTTTCTATCTTTTTTGAGTTTCTCCTTTTTAAGTTTTAAAATTGGTGGTTTATGGACTGGGGATATAGCTCAGTTGGTAAAGTGCTTGCCCTGCATGCACAAGGCCCTGGGTTCAAAATCCAGCACCACACGCACATAAAAAAAACCAAAACCAAAAAACCAAACAACAAAAAAATCTGAAAAATAAGAAAACATACAACGAAGGAAAAAAATTGGTGGTTTATTGAATAGAAAGCAAAATAAATATACCCCAAAGTTTTAGTCCAGGTAAATATTGCACATTTTGTATTTTTTGTTGTCAATTAGCTTTAAATATTTTTATTATTATTTTCACTGTCATTCAGTTCTAAATATTTAAAATTCATGGAATGTTTAATAGTTTTATTTTCTACACATGTGATTTTAAACAATTTTTAATAGTTGACTCCTAATTTAATTACGTTGTGACGAGAGACTGTAATCTATGTATATTCTTGAAATTTGTTGTAGCTTTCTTGGTCACATATGCAGGCAAATTTTTATAGATTTGTTCTTAAAGAGATGTTTCATCCCTAATAGACACAGATGTCTATATAGATCTATTACATCAAGGCTGTTTAAAACATTAATCTTCAAAATGTAATAGTTACATGTTAGCTTTCAAATTCCTTGTTTAAATATGTAAGGTAGTTTGGTAAAAGAGATATCAGGAACTTATGTTTTCTTATTTATCAAATTTAATTCTTTTACCTACTTGGGTACTAGGGATTGAGACCAGGGGCACTTTACCACTGAGCCACATCCCTCGTTCTTTTTATTTTTTATTTTCACATAGGGTCTCGCCAAGTTGCCCAAGATAACCTGGAACTTGTGATCTTGCCTCAGCCTCCCCAGTGACTGGGGATCATAGGCCTGTACCACTTCACTGGGCAGGTTTTCTTTGTTATTGAAAAATTACAAACTGTATTATGTTGAAAAGTGAAAAAAATCATATTTTTCTTCCAATTCCATTATACTTGTGGATTCAGATTGTAGCCTGTAGAGGAGATATTTGTAGTCCCCGTTTCTTCCAGTTCCCATTTATGATTTCCTCAAAGTTTGATTTTGTTTTATCCTTCTGAAATTTTTAACTTTTAAATAATTAAAAAGTGAAAGTTGTAGAAGTTGGACAGAGAACTCCCGAATCCCCTTGTTCACATTCCCCAGTTGTAAACAGTCTGCCGTCTGCTGTATCCTTCTCACTTCCTCTGTGTATCCAGATTGTATTTTTTTCATCATTTGAGGGTGTTATCATCCTCCACCCCTCCTAAATATTTTTATATGTTTTTCTGAGGAAAAAAGATATTCAAAACCTCACTGCTCATTGATCAAAATGAGGAAAGGAAGTGTTGAAATCATACTACACCAGTCTGTGCACACTGTTACCTTCAGTTACCACATAATTGTCTTTACGGCATTCGCTTTTCTGATCCAGTATCCATTTTGGGATCACACACTGAATTTATTTTTCATGTGTTTTTAGTGTTTTAAAACCTGAAATGTTTCTCAGCCTTCCTTTCCTTTTCATGACACTAATGCTTTCGCAGAGTTAGGGCCATTATTTTGTAGAATGTCCTTCAATTTGGATTTCTCTGATTTTTCCTTATGATTAGATTTTGCATTTTGGCCAGAAACAACTCAGAAATTAATCCATCTCAGTGCACTTGAAGAGACCAGGATGGCTTGTCCCGTTCTTGGTTATCATTTGGTGACTGATTTCTTGACTAAAGTAGTATGTGCCAGGTTTCTTCACTGGAAAGTCTGAATTAGTAGGTGTTGTAAAGGGGGATATTTCAAGGTTATGTAAATACCCTGTTTTCATCACACTTCCACTGACTAGCTTTACCATTAATTGATACGTCTTGCTTTATTTATTATTATGATGGCTTACTAACCATCAGAATGTAGAGTTTACTAACTACATCATTCATTTATATTTATTAGTTGGCATTCTACTACAAAGAAGAGCTTTTCTTTCTGTCTCATTTCTTTTTTTTAAATATTTTTTTAGATGTAGATAGACTTTTATTCATTTATTTATATGTGGTGCTGAGAGTCGAACCCAGTGCCTCACACATGTGAGGCAAGCGTTCTGCCACTGAGCCACAGCCCCAGCCTCTCTGTCTCATTTCTAATGAGCTTGGATTATTCTTTTGTCATTGGATTTATAATTTGTTACTATCCTTATATATTTTGCTCTGGTGACCCAAATTGTTCAGTTCTACACTCCTTAAACTGGCTCCTCTGTGTGATTTACATGTCTCCATCCATATCTCTCTCTTTCTCTCTCTCTTTCCCTCTCTCTCTCTTATGGTACTGGGGATTGAACCCAAGGCCTTAGGCATGCTGGACAAGTGCTATGCCACTGAACTATATCCCTAAACATTAAAAAAGAAATTTTTTTTGGTGACAGGGTCTCACTAAGTCCTTGCAATCCTCCTGCCGTAGTAGACTCAGAAGTGGCTGGGTTACAGGTGTAGACCACTGTACCTGGCTTTTTTTGAGCCCTTCTTTACTTCAGGCACAATAAGATGTTCTGAATTTATCTTATACATTTTCTGCCTTGTTCCAAATTTAACCATTTCTCTAAGAAGCGCTCGTCTTTCTTTCAGTGGATTAGCTAAAGAACACACTGTAGTACATCCCAGCTCAGGGTGTTTCACTTGTGAGTTGACCGTGTCAGATTACTTACCTGCTCTAAACCCTAGCTTTTACCTGTGAAATGGGGATTCAGATAGTACATATCTGTAGTGCTGTCGTGAGAATTCATTAGATTCACTCAGAGATCAATGCATGTCAGATAATAAATATGGCATCAGTGTTGCCCATTATAATTACTACATTACTGTTCCTTCTTTTTCCCTTTAACAGGAAATTCTTTTAACGAATTAATTGAAGATGAAGGTTTATTGTTTTTGATTTTTGTGGTTTTTTTTTAATGGCTTTACAGAATCTTAAATAGAATACAGTTTGACATGACGGCAAAAAATGTAAGTATAAGTGTTTTAATGTAACTAATTTTTAAAGTAATCTATACTTTTTTCTGTGCTTGTTTTCTCACTGTTCTGGTTAATTAATTCAATTTCGTGGCATGAATTTATAATGGTTTTTGTTTATGTAACATAGGAAATAAAATTTAATGCTATTGAGTACTATACTCTGAGGAAAATGATAATCTTATATATTGGCACTAAGTTGTTCCTTCTTAACAGCTTCAAAATTGCTATTTCCATAAAGTCACCCACCTCCCTCCTGTTTTGGGAACTAAAATAAGTTTGTTTTGGTGCTTGTTGGAGAGTTATTTTGCCTAATTGAGCAAGTTTCACTGCTTTCTTAGACATATTTCTTCTTCTTTCTTTCTTTTTCTTTTTGGTGCTAGAATTGAACCCAGATGTGCTTTTACCACTGAGTGACATCCCCAGTCCTTTTTATTTTTTATTTTGAGATTGGCTCTTGCTAGGTTGCTAAGGCTGGCCTTGAACTTGCAGTCCTCCTGCCTTGGCCTCCCAAGTTGCTGGGATGATAGGTGTGCACCTCCACAGCTGGCTAAGTTTTTTCTTTTGTATTTACTGAAGGAAATGCATGTGCTCTGATGTTGTTCAGAAGAACTTTGCTAACTTCCTCAGGTGGTTCCTGAAGGATCAGTAGACTTTAAAATGTTCTGGATAAATTATTCATTTCTTCCCCTTGTTTGTGGCTGTCACTTTGGAATTTGTTTCCCCTTCAAATGTTTGTTTACAGTTATTGTGAAGGATTATGCCTTAAAATAAACAGTGCACCATATAGGGAAATGATCTGTTATGAATTCTTTATTATTCTCAGGTTATTATGTAGGAATGTTTGATTGGGATTAGACAGAAAGATAATTTTTTATAAAGATTTAGGGTTGCCTCAAGGAGTTCAAGAACAGGAAGTTCGTTAGGCCCTCAGAAAGATACAAGCCCAGAAATTAGAAATCTCCCTGGAATCGCAGCAGTGTTTGCTTTCCACCTTTCATTTCTCTCTGCTTGTTGCTGTGCATCTGTCTGCTTATTTCTCCCTCCCTCCCCTCCTCTGAAGACTCTTCCGTAGTTCCCAGCCAGCCTCTGTCTGCAGGGTGAGGGACCAGCCTGTTCAGGGGGAGGGGTGAAGGAAGGCAGCTTCAGTTTGAGACTCGCTGGGAGCTTGAGTCTGATAAGCACTAGTGGTTTAGTTGGTTGGGCCAGGGAGAAGCTAGTGTCATATTGTGAACAGTGGCTGCTAGGAGCCCACCACAGTATGAGGAGAGATCGTAAAGGGCTTCCTGTGAGTCAGATAGTGCTAATGACCCCATTGTACCTCCAAAGAATCACATTAACTAACAAACCAACCCTTACTGCCTTATAGTCCCTTATAGTAGTGTCCCTCTGCCCAATTTGTGGTTTTCAGTTTCACTTACCTGAGGTCAACCATGGTCTAAAAATATTAAATTGAAAATTCCAGAAATAAACAGTCCGTTAGGTGTGGAATTGTGCTCTGTTCTGAGTAGTATGGTGACACCTTGTGCTGTCCTACCTGGGCTGTGATTCGTCCCTTCATCCAGCTTATCTGTGCTGCCTGTGCTGCCTGCCCGTTGGCCACTAAATAGCCCTGGCAGTTATCAGAGTGACTCTGGCAACATCGCAGTATTTGCTTTCCCGAAGCCCCAAAGCGCAAGAGTAGCTCCGCTGGTAATTCAGATATACCGGAGAGAAGCTGTGAAGTGCTCCTTTAAGATACTCTGAAAGAAAGAGGGAGACCACATCGGATAATTTTATTATGTTGTAATGGTTATAATTGTTCTGTTTTGTTTTCTTTCTTTCTTTCTTTTTTTTTTTTTGAACCAGGGATTGAACTCAGGGACACTCGGCCACTGAGCCATGTCCCCAGTCCTATTTTGTATTTTATTTAGAGACAGGGTCTCACTGAGTTGCTTAGCACCTTGCCCGTGCTGAGGCTGTCTTTGAACTTGCGATCCTCCTGACTCAGCCTCCCAAATTGCTTGGATTACAGGCGTGCGCCACCACGCCCGGCTAATTGTTCTGTTTTATTATGTTATTGTTGTTAATCTCTTGTTGTGCCTAATTAATAAATTAAACTTTATTATAGATATGTATGTATAGAGAAAAAAACACATATTTAGGTTTGGTACAACTTGTGGTTTCAGGTGTGTACTAGGGGTCTTTGTATCTTTTTTTTTCTTATTTTGGGTTATAATTCAGAACCTTTTAACATATTTCTAACGTGCGTTAGTAACTATAAGCAGGTATAGTTTTTGCTTCATTATTAAGGGTCAGCCATCAGGATTGAGTAATTAAGATATGGCACGGGGCTGGGGTTGTGGCTCAGTGGTAGAGTGCTTGCCTCGCATGTTTGAAGCCCTGGGTCAAGCCTCAGCACCACATAAAAATACATCAATAAAATGCAGGTACTATGTCCATCTACTACTAAAAAATATTTAAAAAAAAAAAAGAGATGGCACCAAGAAAGAGGTTAAAGGAGACTCTTGGTATTTGGCTTGTGTAACAGTAATGGCCACACCGCTTAAAAATAAGAAGAGGATCTCTTGGGAAGGTGCAGGATCTTGTGGCAAACTCAGAGTTTTGTTTCGAACATCATAATTTTGAGAAACCTAAAAACATCCGAGTGGAGAGGTTGGCCAGGCAGTTGGATATTGCTGGGCAGAGGAATGCTTAGGGCTGAAGGTAAAATTCTGGAGTCATTTCATATTAAACTCATTTTAAAGCAGTGGGACCCCGTGAGATTACATAGTGGGTGCATTAAAGGAGAATACATGGGGACCCGAGTCTGAGCGCAGGGTTATCCAACATAAAGGGGAGATGGAGAAGCAGCAGAGGAGAGTCAGAGAATGGTGTGAGAGGCAGGAATAAGTAAAGCACATTCTGATGATTTGGGAAGCAAGTGAAAAAGTGTTTCAAAAAGAGTGATCACTTGTGTCACGTGTTGATGAGAAGGGACTCAGGTGTGGAAGATGTCGCCCTTTATGGAGGCATCAGTAAACTTATATTTAGATACTTATTTATGTCTTTATTTCTCATTTTGCGTTTCTCTTATGTAAATAGTTTCTGTGAAGAGTTTCTTTTGCCTAATCCATGTCATACTAGGTAGGAAATGATAAAGATCCTACTCAGAACATCGTAAGGGTTTGGGGCTGTGGCACACACCTGTTATCTCCACTGCTCAGGCTGAGGCGAGAAGACGTTGGGTTATCTAGTTAGCAGGGGGAAAACACAAAACAATAACAACAACAACAGCTTAAGGCAAAAAGTGGAATATGTTGGCTCACAAAGCTGAAAAGTCTAGATTCTTCTGGCTTTAAAGACTTTTGGAGCCAGGGATCAAGTGCTGATGCCAGGGCACTGTGCCTCTCTCCGCCTTTGGGCTCTCTGTGTCCATGGGGGTAAAATGGCCAATATGGGCCTTGGAATACTCATATTAGAAGAAGATAGAAGATTGCTTTTTTTGTATTTGTGGAGGAGCTTTGGTTGACTCTGCTTGATTTACATACTTAACAATTATGGAGAAGGAAGTGGATGTCATAAATGGCCAGGCCTGCGTCATCGCCTGCTTCTGCTGCCATGGCTAATTGAGCCTCTGATGTTAGCGTTCCCAACAGAACTACATGGGATGGGTTATTTTTTAAAAGGAAGAGATGAGGAGCACACAATATATTCTTTGTGCTTGGCGTAAAATGGTTATCAAATAATATCTAGTATCTAGTGTTAGTCTTCTAGGCCAAAAATGCAGGTGTGTTCTAATTTAAACTCCCTGAGTATACAAGAGACTGAAATATAGTTTGCCATTTAATTTTTGCCTTGTCAGTGATTCTTTACATCAACTATAATACACAACAGCAAAATAGAAAATACAGAAAAAGAAAAGAAAATGTTGGTAGTCTAGAGATTTTTACCTAGGAAGGCAAGTAGTATATACGCAAATATGTCTGTATGTCAACCAAAATATGTTTTAAATAAAACAAGTTCATCCTGTTTTGTAATCTACTACTTAACTTAAGGCATTCTCTGTGATGAATTCCTTTTCTTATCATGATACTTCTGTAGCATCACTTTATTTATTTATTACTTTAAAATTTTTTTTTTTTTTTGGTACTGGGGATTGAACCCAGGGATGCTTAACCACCGAACATCCCTTTTTATTTTTTATTTTGAGACACAGCCTTCATAAGTTTCTTGGGGCCTTGCTTAGTTGCTGAGACTGGCCTCAAATTTGCAATCCTCCTGCCTCAGCCTCCTGACTTGCTGGGATTATGTGTATAAACCTCCATGACTGGCTTTCAGATTTTCAGCAAAATCTTATGAAATTACTGAGCCCAGAGTGTGAGTGATTTTTTTGGGGACGGGGGGGGGGCTTTTGATTCATATTGCTAAGTTTCACTTAAGAAAGATTAGACAGATATATGTTTTTACCAGGGTTATGTGAGAATGCTGTTTCTCTAATTTTCTTTTTAATCTTCGCCAGTATAATCAGCAAGAAACTCTATATGACTTCTTATATTTCTTTTATTGCTAGTTAGATTAAACTAGTGTTCTACACATTTGTTGGTCATTTGCATTTCTATTTGGAAATTATCTGTGCCAGGGATGAGGTATTAGAAGGTACTGGCATTTGGAAAACAGCCTATACTTAAATATTACTTTGTCTTTAATAAAACATTCACATTGAAATTATTTAAGTCAGTCAGAGGAGCTCTGACTTATCATGCTCATATGTATTGTACCCATTCTGTAGCGACAGTTCTAAACCGTCTTGCCTGTGATGGGTAGAGCTTATTACCTCTGAGCACAGATCATCTCACTCTGAATCCTGTTTTCTTTCAGTTATGTCATGTCAATCAGAAATGTTCAGTTTTACCTATGAACTTATCATGCTATTATTGGGGAATATGTTTTTATTTTTACAAGTTGGACTTGGGTTTTTTTACTCAGTGTTAGTGACTGCACAATGTGCAGCACAGCATTGAAGTGCTCAGACACTGTTCCATTTTAGTAATCATTTTACTATATGTAGCTTATAAAATCATGTTATGTACATTAAATGTACATAACAAATTATTATAAAACATTTCAAAGGAATACCAAGACAAAGGCTTCTCTCAGGACCTGACTGGGCAAAATGTGTGCTGTGAGATATGAGTTCACTCTTTCTATTGCTCAATGAAATATAGCTCCTTTTTAAGCAGGTAGAATGAGGAAAGAATAATATATTTTTTAAAAATGTTTTTTAGTTGTCAATGGACTTTTATTTTATTTATTTATATGTGGGACTGAGAATTGATCCCAGTGTCTCACACATGCTAGGCAAGTGCTCTACCCCTCAGCCCCAGCCCCAGCCCCAGAAATAACATTTTTAAAATGCCTTTCCTAACCAACTTTTTCTGCTTTCACATATACTTTCTTTGAGTCTTATAAACTACAATTTATGAAAGCAGAAATTAATACATATTTTGAAGTTTTTATTGAACAGGGTAGTATTTATATGTGTTAGCTATAGACAGGTCTCCATTTGTGATACTAGAATTAGCATACAATATTGACTCAGTTGACCTTTATCTAAATTTTTAGAGTATAATTTGGTTATTAAGATGCAGGTGTACAAGTGCTTAAATGGTTTATGAAATCGGTTTGCTGATGCAGAAGTTGGTTATGAAGAGCAGGTGTTTAACTGGTAACTGTGAACTCTCTACTGAGAATGTGTGGTTTTAGTTGAGGTTTTTTTGCCGTTATTGTCATATAATAACAGAAAGGTATAACTGGTCCTTTTGAAGTTATCATAACATAGTAGTAAATGATCACATTGTATCAAGCATGGAATGAATATATATACATGTATATGTATGTATATTTGTTATAGATGGACACAATACATTTATTTATCCATTCATTCATTCATTTATAGTGCTGAAAATCGAACCCAGTGCCTCACACCTGCTAGGCAAGTGCTCCACCGCTGCTGTAGCCTCAGCCCATGCAGTGAATATATTAAAGGCTGTTTTAGTATTTATTAGTTTCTTTTAAAATTAGAAATCAGACTAAAGTTTTGCCTTTCTCTCTTCATAGAAGAATTTGTACAAGAGGGCTTGTTAGTATTGATATAGTACACTCTTCAATAGGAGTTCAACAAATTGAACATGTAACATTAGTATTTGTGAGCAATTTTGTTTTGGTTTGTTTTTGGCACTGAGGAATGAACCCTGGGGTGCTTTTACCACTGAGCTCCATCCCTATCCCCAGTCCTTTTTATTTTTTACTTTGAGACAGGGTCCCTATGTTGCTGAAGGTCTTGATAAGTTGTTAAGACTGGCCTCTAATTTTCAGTCCTCCTGCCTCAGACTCCTGAGCTGCTGGGATTACAGGTGTGCACCTCCACGCCTGACCAAATTTTAATTTCTAAACTAGTAAACATCAGTCTACATAACCCACTGAAGCAAAAAAAAAAAAAAAAAAAAAAAAAAAACTTCTGGAGTCCTTTCTTATTCTTATTAGGAAAGTTGAAAAAGTCCTTGAGGCCCAAAAGTAAGGTGACCATGTGAGTTGTGCCCAGATGTGACTGGGCCGTTTCTTGCTCTGACCTCACAAGGAGCCATTGTAAGGGAATTTCAAACACTGCTATAGAAGAGGCTGGCCATGACTGGATTTTTGTCTATAACTGCAGGAAACTCTTGGTGGTAATCTGTTGGACTCTCAGATAGTGCGTTTGGTGGTTGTTCATTGTGGACTTTTGATACTGTTTTTTTGATTTGGAGTTTTTTTCTCTGTGTGTGTGTGTGTGTGTGTGTGTGTGTGTGTGTGTGTGTGTTTAGCTGGCATCCTTAGTGGTCCAACTTAGGAGGCCTAGTGTAAGCAGTCAGAGTAGTGCGGTGCTGCAGGGGCCCAGCTTCTACAAGGAGACAGCCTTTGTGGACCATTATCGGGTCCTGAGGGACCTTGGGCAGGGGGGCTTTGCTTAGCAGAAACTAGCCTGCCATGTCATCAGGATAGAGATGGCAGTGAAAGTCCTGCCAGAGGTAGAGTGGAACATGCCTGTCCTGTCCAAATCAGATACGATGATATCTGTGGAATGCAGAAATGCAATCTAGCTCTTTCAGGTCATGGAGACCATTGAAAATATCTACATCATCATGGAGCCTGCAGGTGGGGGACACCAATGGCACCACATCCTGGATGCCAGTGGCATTCGGGGGAGATGTGGAGACTGTGAAGGCAGATTGCAAGTGCTGTGCTCTACTGCCAAGAGAAAGGCCCTGTGCACCTAGACCTGAGGGTGGTAACGTCCTGGTGGATGCCAGAGGCAACATCAAAGGCATCCACCTCGCCTTGAGCACCAGGTTCACAGCTGGGCAACACTGAATGAGTTCTGGGCATCTCCTGCACCTGCCCCTGAAAGTCATCCAGTGGAAAGACTGTTAAGCCCCGCACCCCCATGAACATCTGGAGTCTAGGCGTCTTCCTGTATTTTATGGTCACCAGGGAGATGCCCATTTAGGGCAAACACTACTGAGTAGCTGAAGAAGCAGATAAGGCAGGAAGTGTGTTCCTTCACATTTCTGAGGGGCACAGAGCCTCCTCAAATCCTGATGGTGGACCCCATGCAGAGACCCACAGTAGAGCAGATAATGGGGTACCCATGGCTGAACCAGGGGGAAGAATATTTACCCAGTCATTCTAATGAGCCACTTTCCAAACACCTGGACCCCACAATCATGATAATCATCTTTGACATAGATTATGACCCCTGTGATACCTGGATGTTCCTGGCAAATAAAAAATATGAGACCCAAGCCCCTGAGACTCCAGCACCGGGGGCAGGCTGCATGTTCTAGGTGAAGCCTATGCGTCAGAGCCCCATGGATCCTTCCAATGTCCAACTAAAGAGGGCCAGTGAGCTGCCCTTCTCACCTTCCCCTTGTGAGCAGCAGCTGCATAAGGAAGCCAAGCAGTCAGGGCAGAAGGGTGATGGGTATGTCAGCGTGCCTGCCATTCCTCTTCACTTCCTGCATGTGAAGACCCCCACTGGCAGCCTAGGCTCCCAGCATGCCCCTGTGTCCCTCAGGCCCAACCCCTGGCTGATCCTCAGTAGATGGGTTGCAGAACATGGCAGCACATTCTCCCACAGTACCTCTTCAGGGCAATCCCATGAACATCAGGAAGTGATTAGGAGGATTGCCACCTGCATTTAACACCTGTGTTGTTGTGACCCCAGTGGAAGGAGGATCAAAATGCCAAATTCAGATACAGTGGCTCCAGTGAAGACACAGAGCTGAGACAGACCAACGGATATTCAGAAGAGCCTGAGCTCTCTGAGTTCATGGTGTGGGTATTGGTCAGACATGCACTCAAATAGCGGTCAGAGTGAGGTGTGCCGACTGGTTCAGGCTTTGCACAGATTCCAGACAGGAGTGTGTCTGAATTCACCAGGAGTCTTCTTTGCCTCCACCTTCAAGAGATAGCAGAGGCTCTTTTCCTTGGGACACTTCCCCCTGCCCTATTCATCTCTGTTCATTCTTCCATGCTTCTGGGATAGCAGACATTTGTTTCTCATAGACTGCATAGTAAAATTGATATTCCAAAGATTAAGAAGAAAAAAGACAAATTAAAAAGAGAAAAAAAGGGAGGCTTCAAGGCAAAACAGGAGCCCAGAAGCCATCCTCTCCAAGGCCTGGACCACTGTGCCTCCTTTTATTCAGTGCAGATACTCATGGACCTTGAGCCAGTGTAGGTGGGGACTCACTTGTCTTGAGCCATTGTAGATGGAGACGTGCTCCACTTGACCTAGCATAGGTGGAGATTCTCTCCTTGAGCTAGCATAAACTTGATTCATTTTGGATTGGTTGCTTTGGCCAGAAGAAACCCCTTTTGCAGTCTTTAGGCCCCTCCCTGTCACCCTCCAATTTACAGATGAGGAAACTGCATGTTTTGACCAAGGCCATCCGTCTTGAGCCACAGTGTGGACCCAAATAATTGGACATGAGACCAACCCACTTCACTTTTGCATTGTGGTATTAATCCCTTGCATGTCATAGTTTTGAAAAGCGTTGTGGGCAGTGATTAAGAACATTAAATTTGGGGGCTGGGGTTGTAGCTCAGTGGTAGAGCGCTTACCTAGCATGTCTGAGGCACTGGTTTGATTCTCAGCTCCACATATAAATAAATGAATAAAATAAAGGTCTATCAACATCTAAAACATTTTTTAAAAAGAACATTAAATTTAAGGGCATCAATCAGGATGGGATTTTTATTTTTAAAATTTTGTGATGCTGGAAATTGAACCCAGTGCCTTGCATGTGCTAGGCAAGTGCTCTACCACCATCTCAAAGAGAGAATTTTTTTTTTTTTCAGGGCTGAGGATCAAACCCAGGGCCTCGTGCATGCTAGGCAAGTGCTCTACCACTAAGCTGTGTCCCCAGCCTTATGATGGAATTTGAATTTATCTGTGGAACCTTCACTAATCTTTTGGCAACTTGAGCTGTCACAGTACTTGTTTTCAGAAAACTGTCCCCATCAGGGACTGGGCACGGAGGCACACGTGTATCCTAGCAATCCCAGTGACTCAGGAGACAGACCAGAGAATCCCAAGTTTAAGGCCAGCCTCATCAACTTAGTGAGACCCTGTCAAAAAATAAAAAGGACCGGGTATATAACTTGGCGGCAAGGTACCTCTGGGTTCAATCCCCAGTACCAAAACAACAACAAAAGGTTATTAGTAAAATTGAGAGTCAGGTTCTGCTCACAAGTAATACTTCACTATTATTATTGTTATTTTTTGCTTTCCTGGGGATTGAACCAAGCCTCACACATACTTGACAATTTCTCTATTTTTGAGCTATTTCCTTAGTCTAATATTTTGTTAATTTTAACTTTAATCTGAACATTTCATATTTTCCCCATTTCAAGAAATATGACCACATTTTCTTTTTCATAAAATATTCCTACGGGGCAAGGTGACTCATACCTATGATCCCTGCTGGTTGGAAGACTGAGGTAGGAGGATTGTAAGTTTGAGGCCAGCCTCAGCAGCTTAGCAAGATGCTGTATCAGAATAAATAGGGCTGGAGATGCAGCTCAGTGGTGGAACACTTGCCTAGCATGTGTGAGCCCTTTAGGTTCAATCCCCAGTACCACCAAAAAGAAAAAAATTCATTCTCACATAGCTATATAAAATATTTGATATGGATTTCTAGTGGAAGGTATAAAATAGCTTATTATCCTATTTTTAATTTTTTGAACTGTTTTATTCAGGTTGGTTTGACTTCCACAAACACAGAACTAAGAGGATTTATAGATCAGAATCTCAGTCCAACAAAAGGTAAGATTGCCAAATAAAAATTACTTGAATTTAGTTTTATTGCATTTATTTTGTAAAATATGCAGTTATAAGAAATACTTTATAATGGTGACTATATAATATCAATGTGTAGTTACATACCACATAACCTATGATGTTTTATGAAAGTTACTCTGAGGTAGAGGGTTCTCGCCTGTGAATTTTTCTTCATTGCTTCCTTAGAGATCTCAGAGATTCTTGATCAGTGATCTTACTACAGTTGAAGCTGTTCAGACTGCTTTATTCACTTTCTTGTTTGAGAGTCCTTTTGAGTATAGCTTACAGGGAAGTATGTAGGGAAAGATTAAAACATGGTTTTTACCTTTATTTTATATATACACCCACATTCATATTTACATATAAAACCATACATGTGCATATTCCTACTACTACTGTATGGCTTACTGGGGGATGCTCACGTCAGAAATCTGATCCCCCGGTAGAAGAACTTGTAGGGGTTCTGCCACATCCAGCGGGGTGAGGGAAAGGGTTTCTGTCAGAGGAATGTGCTGGCTATAGAGTAATCACTAAGAAACTTATTTATAAAATAAACACAGGAGACAGTTATCTTTTTAAATCAAAGCGGGTGTGACTGACTGAAGCATGCTAAGATCTGGCTCCTAACAACAGGGAGGAACCCACCTTCCCTTTATTTATAGTTGTTCAGGTAAAGGGGGACCAGGAGCAGCTTCTGTGAGGAACAGGATGGGTGGAGTTGAGGAAGCCATTTGCTTTAGCAGGTCAGCCCAGTAGGATCAGCATTTTCTCAGGTGGTGAGCCACTCTGCACAGAAGTCCACCCCGCAGGCTATCTGACACAGTCTCTCAGGACTGGCAGTTCCTGGAAGTCAAACTCCAGTGTCCCGTGGCTGAGCCACGCCTGATTCTGCTAGTCATGGATGGCTTCCCACACGAACTTATACAGAAATCAGCAGTATCTTTGGTGTGTATCTTTTCATAGTATCTTTTAGTATGTTGAGATACATGCTAAAATATTTAGGAATGGAATGGTATGTTGTCTAGCATTTCCATTAAAATAATCCATGGAAGACTGATTAAGTGGGGAGCATTATAGATAATGCAATGTCTATAAACTATTGTTTAACTGGGTGATGGCTATGTTGGGTTTCTTTTTTCTTTCTTTTTTTTTTTTTTTGTCTTCCTTTATATGTTTGAAAATTTCCATTATAAAAAGTAGGAACAAAATGTATTCCATTACAATGCAAAGACCTATGAGAAGACATCGGTTTATTCAAAAGGTTCTGTCTAAAAATGGGAGATATAGGAGAGAAGGTTATAAAAATCTGTATTTTAGTATCAGTGTCCAGCTTAATATGAGTTATTTGCAGAACTTAAGTATTATGAAGTCATTTTGTGTGTGTGTGTGGTGGGGGTTCTGGGGATGGAACTCAGGGACACTCCACCACTGAGCCATATCCCCAGCCTGATTTTTTATTTTATTTTTTATTAATTATTTTATTTTATTTTTTTTTTTGGTACTGGGGATTGAACCCAGGGGCACTCCACCATTGAGCCACATCCCCAGCCCTATTTTATATTTTATTTAGAGACAGAGTCTCACTGAGTTGTTTAGGTCCTTGCTAAGTTGCTGAGGCTGGCTTTGAACTCGCAATCCTCCAGCCTCAGCCTCCCAAGTGCTGGGATTACAGGTGTGTGCCACCGTGCCCTGCCCAATTTTGTATTTTATTTTGAGACAGGGTCTCACTGAGTTCCTTAGCATCTCACTTTTGCTGAGGCCATCTTTGAACTTGAGATCCTCCTGCCTCAGCCTCCTGAGCTGCTGGGATTATAGGCTTGTGGCTGGCTGAGAAATTTTTGTCTATTATAACTTCTGGATTTTTTTGTGCCTGCCCTCCTCTCCTTCTGGGACTCTGATTATATGTGTATTAGATCTTTTGCCATTGCAAACTGGCAAAATTAGGTTTACCTCTCCCCCATCCTGCTTTTTTCCCTTGGTCTTCTTCACGTTTGACAATTTTTATGGTTGATTGATTGTTTGTTTGTTTGTTTGTTTGTTTATTGGTGCTGGGGATTGAACGCAGGGGCGCTTAACCACTGAGCCACACCCCCAGCCCTATTTTGTATTTTATTTATAAGAGACAGGATCTCACTAAGTTGCTTAGGGCCTTGCCTTTGCTGAGGCTGGCTTTGAACTCACGATCCTCCTGCCTCAGCCTCCTGAGCTGCTTACAGGTGGATTACAGGTGTGCGCCACCACGCCCAGCTGAATCTTTATTTTTTTCTATCACCATCCTGCTGTTAATCCTATCTGATGATTTTTTTTTCAAGTATTGCATTTTCAGTTCTACAATTTGTTTGGTTCTTTGTAGTTTCTACTTTTCTACTGAGAATTCCTACCTTTTAATTTCATCCTGAGAGCATTTTAGCCTTTACCTCCTAAACACAGTTATAATAGTGCTTTAAAATCTTTCTCTGTTGGAGGCAATATGTGCATCATCTCAAGGTTGAATTAATCGATTCTGTACCCTAGAGGATGGGTCATATTTTCCTGTTTCTTCCTTGTCAAATATTTTTGGATATATTCTGGACATTGTCAATATGTTGTAAAGATTCTGGATTTTTTTTTTCCCCTGAAGAGTGTTAAAGAGTGTTTTTTTGTTTGTTTTGGTGGGTACTTAACTGTATTGGCATCAGAAATGCCAGCACTATTTTCCTTGTGGTGGGTAGCAACTCAGATCTTAATTTAGTTTTTGAAATATTTTCATCTTACTTGGACTGCTTGAAGTCTGCCCCAAATGGTTCAGATGTCGGTAAAAAATTTGGGAAGTTTATACGTAGAATTTGAGGCTTCACTTATCTGGGTTTCTCCTCCCATTTCCTTCTCCCCATTTTTCAGTAAACGTGTTTGTCCCAAATTCTGTCTTTTAGTTCTTTTAAGTCAGTGCAACTAGTAGTTCAACTATCTTATCTAGAATTTCCAGTTGTCACTGTATTGGAGTTGATCCAGCATGAGGTCAGCGACCACAGCAAAAGTAGAACCAGAAGGTGATTCAGAGGGTATCTCCTGTGACATCACTTATCAGAATAGAAATGGATGACCTAAGTGTCAGTGGGGAAATGATTAGTAAATCATAGTTCTTCCATTTAATGGAAAAGTATTTAGACCTACTTTGTAATAACGTAAGGAAAATGTTTAAAGTGTAAGACAAGGTGAAAAACAAAGTGTGGCTGAGTGAGGTGGACACGCTCGTAATCCCAGCTCCTCAGGAGGTTGACGCAGCAGTGTCATAAAGCCCCGGCCAGCCCGGGTGACTGAGTGAGCCTCTATCTCAGACTGCAACACAGAAAGGGCTGGGATGTGGCTCAGTGGTAGGGAGTGCCCCTGGGTTCAACTCCCAGTACCTCTCTCTCTCTCTCTCTCTCTCTCTCTCTCTCTCTCACACACACACACACACACACACACACAGGGAAAAGAAAAACAATATGGAAATTTATAAATAGTAGGACAGTGGTTTTCAATCTTGGATCTTAGATTTCTTGTGAACACTTTTACCCTGTTTATGTAGATGAGGTTGTAAGTAGTAAAATAAAATACAAATTGAAGTATCTATTTTATAGTTCATAAAATAGAATACAAATGAAGTGTTGGATGTATTTTCTTTAATCAATATTCTATGATTACGATTTACTATGTTACACTCTGTGTAGTTTTTAAAATGGTCACAAAATGTTTCTTGTACTTGAAAATATTGGGAACAAATATGATTTGATTAAAACCATGTAAAAAGACTGGACAGAGTATCGAGATTCTTGAAGAAACTAGGAATGGATCCACCATTTGACCCAGTTATCCCACTTCTCAGTATATATGCAAAGGACTTAAGATCAGCATACTACAGTGACACAGCCACATCAATGTTCATAGCAGCTCCCTTTACAATAGCTAAGCTGTAAAACCAGCCTAGGTGCCCTTCAGCAGATAAATGGGTGGAGAAAATGTGGGATGTATACATGAGGGAGTATTACTCAGCCATTAAGAAGAATGACTATAACCTTTGCCAGTAAATGGATGGATCTAGATACTATGATGCTAAGTGAAATAAGCCAATCCCCAAAACCAAAGACTGAATGTTTACTTTGGTATGTGAAAGCTAACCCACAATAAAGGGCTGGGCAGGAGGGGAAGAATAGAAGTTCTGTGGATTAGACCAAAGGGACCAAGGGATGGGGGATAGGAAAAGGAAAGACAATGGAATGAATTTGACAGAACTTTCCTGTGTAGAAATATGAATACACCACTGGGGATCTCACCATGGTGTATCTAATTAAAATAAGATATAGTCCATGTTTGTATAATTATACCAAAATGAACTCTACTGTCATGTATAACTAAAAAGAACCAGTAAAAATAAGTAAATAAATACACCGCACAGAAAAATACAATGGAAGAAAATATATTATTTTAGTTTTGTGTATTAGAACTAGATCTTTGTACTTTTCTCATTTTTTAATGAGGCTGTGCTAATCCAGTCAGGCACCTGGTCTACTCTTTAATTTTGTTCTTATTTGTTATTTCTTTCCCCTCCCTTCTGCCCTTTATTTTGTATTTGTATTTCGTTTTTTGTTTTTTGGTATTGGGGATTGAACCCAGGAGCACTTAACCACTGAGCCGCATCCTCACATCCTTAGCCCTTTTTAAAAATTTTTTGAGAGAGGGTGTCACTAAGATGCTTAGGGTCCGGCTAATTTCTAAGGTTGGCCTTGAACTTGTGATCCTCCTGCCTCAGCACTCTGAGCCACTGGGATTACAGGTGTGCACCACGGAGCCCAGTAAGTAGTAACTTCTGACATTCATAGCCCCTTTCTTCAGGGTCACCTTCTTTTCTTAACTTCCTGCATTCTGTTTTTTTTTTTTTTTTTTAAGAAGCAACTTATGCTCCTTCCTTTTTTTTTTTTTTTTTTTTTTTTTTTTGGAACCAGGGATTGAACTCAGGGACACTTGGTCACTGAGCCACATTCCCAGCCCTATTTTATTTAGAGACAGGGTCTCGCTAAGTTGCTGAGGCTGGCTTTGAACTCACCATCCTCCTGACTCAGCCTCCCAAGTTGCTTGGATTACAGGCGTGCGCCACCACGCCCAGCTCCTGCATTCTGTTTTTAATGGTATCATTATTTACTTATTTTTGTGGTGCTGGGGATCGAACCTAGGGCCCTGTGCATGCGGGGCAGGCACTCTGCCAACTGAGCTACATCCCCAGCCCGGCCCTGCTCTTTCACACCATTCAACAGAAGGTCCCTGAAATGTGTGGGATTTCTCCCTACTAACAACAACAACAACAAAAATATAGTAATCCTGATGTTATTTACCTGAGACAGGTCAGATCCCATAGGTTAAGTGCTCGGCTCCATGAGACTGTCTCCTGCTTCAGTTGCCAGTTGCATGCCCAGGTAGTGATTTGTGTTTTTGGCCAACATTCTATGAATTGGGGGTTCCCTTTCTCCCCTCCTTGTGTTTAATTTCCTAGAGCAGCTCCTAGGCTAGCTTGCAGTTTAGCAAGAACCTGTATCAAAATAAAAATAAAAAGGGCTTGGGATATAGCTCAGTTGTAGAGCACTCCTGGGTTCAATTCCCAGTACTATAAAGGAGAGGGTATTATGGTTTAAACGTGAGGTGTCCCCAAAAGCTCATGTGTGAGACAATGCAAGAAAGTTTAGAGGTGAAATGATTGGCTTACAAGAGTTTTAACCTAGTCAGTGTATTAATCCCCTGGTAGGGATTAAGTGGTTGTTAGGCTATGGCTGGGGGATGTTGTCCCTGGGGTGTGCCTTTGGATGTGTGGATGGATAGTCCTTGTTGAGTGTAGCTCTCTTTCTGCTTCCTGGTCATGACCTCAGCTGCTTTCTTCCACCACACTCTGCTACCATGATATTCTGCCTCACTTCAAGCCCCAAGGAATGGAGCCAGCCTTCTGTGGACCTAGACATCTGAAACTGTGAGCCCCAAATGAACTTTTCCTCCTCTAATTGTTCTTGTGAGATATTTCGGTTACAGCAGTGAAAAAACTGACTAAGAGGTTTTTGATTAGTTGCATTCTGTGGCTCATACTATAATCCCAGGTACTGGGAATGCTGAGGCAGGAGAATTGCAAGTTTGAGTGCAGCCTAGACAATTACTGAGACACTGTCTCAAAATAAAAAATAAGGGTGGCTGAAAAAGTAGCTCAGTGGTAGAGCATTTACAAGCATGAGGGCTTGTTTCTGAGGCGTCCTCTGTTGAATCCGTCTTTATGTCTGTCCTATGTCAGTACCGCCGTGTTTTTGTAATACTCTAGTTGGGGTAAGTTTCTAAGTCAGGAGTATGAGTTCTCCAACTGTACTTTTTTTTTTTCCCCAAGTTTGGGCTATTGCTGATAGCAATTTCATAGGAGTGGAAATCTTAGTATTTGGTTGAGATTGCATTGAATTTGTAGATTTCTACGTTTATTGACTTCTTAACATTGCCAGGTCTTTCTGTTCATGAACACATTTCATTTATTGAAGTCTTCTTTGGTTTACCATTTCATTGTGAGGTGATATGGATGTTCTGGAATTAGATATTGGTGATGGTTATATAAATTTGTAAATAGACTGAAAACCACTTTAAAAGGTGATTTCTTTTTTCTTATATGATTTTTACCTTGATTTTAAAAATTAAAGTGCTTCAACTCAGTGTCTACTTCCAGTTCGGATCCTTCCATTTCCCTCAGAAGCCGAGTTCCTGGCAGCGCTGCCCCCTTGCCATCCCCTTCTTACCCCTCATTCGCTCCTCTCATAGAATGACTGTTGACTCCATTAATCCACTGAAACTGCTCTTAGTTGTTGTCTTGTTTTTTTTTTTTGTACTGGGGATTGACCCCAGGGGCACTCCACCACTGAGCCACATCCCCAGCCCTGTTTTGTATTTTATTTAGAGACAGGGTCTCACTGAGTTGCTTAGCAGCCTTGCTAGGTTGCTGAGGCTGGCTTTGAACTCACGATCCTCCTGCCTCAGCCTCCCGAGTGCTGGGATTACAGGCGTGTGCCACTGTGCCCGGCTTGTCTTGTTTTTTTTTTAAACAGCATTTGACCCAGTTAATATCTTCCTTTTTCTTGATTAACTTTTAACTTCCAGTTTTAAATTTATAGAAAATTACAGAGATAGTACAGAGACTTTCGGCAGATTATTCAGTTTTCCTCTCTACTAATAGTAATGTCTCACATTAGTATGGTCCAGTTTTTATAGTTAATGAGACAATATGAATGCACTTTTATTAATTTCATATTTAATTCAGATTTCCTTAATTTTTAGCTTGCCTCATTTTTCTGTTCCAGGAAACATCCACACAGCATCATATTCGATGATGTTGACATGTTCTTAGGCTCCTTTTTCTGTGATAGCTTCTCCAACTTTCCATATTTTTGATAACTTAATAATTTTGTGGTGTACTGGTCAGGTACTTTATATAATATCCCTTAATTGGGATTTTCATGATTTGACTTGTCATTTTTTTTTTTTTTTTTTTTTTTTTTTTTGTGGTGTGGGGAATTGAACCCAGGGACTACCACTGAGCCACATCCCCAACCCTTTTATATTTTATTTTGAGACAAGGCCTTACTGAGTTGCCAAGGCTGGCCTTGAACTTGTGATCCTCCTGCCTCAGTCTCCCGAGTTGCTGGGATTACAGATGTGTGCCACCTTGCCAGGTTGTTTTTTTGTTTAAAGACCACAAAATAAAGTGCCATTTTCACCACAGCATGTCAATGGTACATACTATCAACCTGATTTATCATTGTTAATGTGAATTTTGATCACCTGACTGAAATAGTGTCTGTCAGGCTTCTCTGGTGTTTTTTTCTTCAATATTTTTAGAGTAGTTGCAGACAGTGCCTTTTTTTAATTTATTTATTTTTATGTAGTGCTGAGGGTTGAGACTGAACCCAGGGCCTCACACTGCAAGGCAAGCGCTCCACCCCTGAGCCACCGCCCCGCCCCAGACTTCGCCCCCGTGAAGTTACTGTTCCCTGCCACTCCCTTTCCCTACCAGTCCTTGGATGGAAGTCGTCTTGTGGAGCAGCCGCCTGAGGAGTAGAGTTGTGCTCTGCCTCCTTGAGGGGGAGTGTCTGCATGAGTGCAGTTAGAACCTACATACGTGGAAACCCTGAAGCACCCTAAATTTGTCTCCTTTCTTTCTTTTCCTTCTTTCCACATTTATTTGTACTAGTGTGGATTCGTGGGTGTTACACTCTGCATTATAATCTCTGCATTATAATCTGTACTGCTTTTATTTTATAGCTCCATCTGTTTGCACTATGGCCATCAGGAGCTCCTTCAGTGGCTTCGTGTCCCTTTGTCATACCTTAATCATTGTGCTTTTTGTTTGTTTGGTTTTGAGCACTTCCTTGTGCTCATCTTGTGTGATTGCTGTCCAGTGCTCAGATCTTTCATTTCCCAAGTCTGAATTCTTCTTACTGGAGTGGGAGAATGTTGTTAGAAACCAAGATCCCAACGCTCGGTCTCATTGCTCCTGGCGGGGTGCTTTCCTTGTGCCTGTGGTACCACACTTCCGCGGTCTGTCACAGGAGGGCCATGTCTAATACCGTGTCGGAGTTAAGATCCAGTGCCCTGGAAGACGAGGGTGGAATCATGGTTCTGTTTCTTATATCCAACGAAATTGTGAACTTGAGCAAGTTGATGTCTTCAAACCGGAACTTCCACACCTGAGATGATGCGGATAGTAGCTCGTTGCTGGCAGGGTGTGTCAGGATTAAGTGGGGCGGTGCCTGAACAGCACTGAGCCAGGGCTTGGCGCCTGGTGGAAGGCGTCCTTCTGCGCTTGCAGGGCTTCCTCTGCTTGCTCTGGTTTATGATGTCTTCCCCTCCCGTGTTGGCTCTGCCCTCACTCTCCACTCCCGCCTTTCCCTCTGAATGTCAGTGTCCCGCGGGGTTCTGTCTTAGTTTTTCTTCTTACCTTTCACATTCTCCCTAGGCAGTTCCATCTGTTCTCATGGCATTAGTAGTCATTGACTTTGTGTATGAATGATTTTCAAATATCTGTCTCTGGCCCAAGTCTTTGTCTTCAGTTTTTGTATATCCAGTCGCCTACTGAACACCTTCATTTAAAAATATTTACTTCATCATAATCTGTTCTGAATTCAAGTAATTATTTTACCCTCTCAAGATCTGCTCTCCCTTTTCCTTTAACTTACTGAATGGCAGTACCAGCCACCCTTTGCCCAAACAAGTTATCATTATTAACTGCTTTCTCTCTTTAAAAAAAATTTTTTTTTTTAGTTATCAGTGGACCTTTATTTTATTTATATATGGTGCTGAGAATCGAACCCAGTGTGTCACGCATGCTAGGCAAGTGCTCTTCCAGTGAGCCACAACCCCAGCCCAACTTCTTTCTCTTTCAGTCTGCCCAAAATTAATTTTTGACCCTCTCAAAATTCTAGTCTCCCTTTCCCTTATCTTAATGAATGCTGGCAGATACCCACCCTTCACCCAAGCCAGTCACCCTCGTTACCTGCTTTCTCTTTCTACTTCCAGTCAAATCATTTAGAGGACGTGTTGATTCCAGCGCCTAAACCTCTCAGCCCTCCCCACCTGTTTTCTCTCCTCCACTGCTACCGCCTTAGCTCAGACCACCCTAAGGCACTGCCCGGATTTTGGCAGCAGTTTTCTTTACCTCCAGGTTTATTTCTCTTTGTTTCATTCACTGTACCATAGCTGCATACTTTTTCTCAAACACAAATCTGAAGAATCTTCACATGTTAAAAAACAAGACAAAATCTTTAATAGTTACCTGTTGGACTGGGGTATAGCTCAGTGGTAGACTGCTTCCCTAACACTTAGGAGGTCCTGGGTTTAATCTCCCGGAGGCACACACAGGGAGGGAGGAAGAAAGATAGGAAGATCCTTATTGCTCTCGAGATAAAGTCCAAACTCCAGCTTTGTTAAGAGAGTCTTGGTGATGTGGCTCCTGCTCTCACCTGTAGTCTTATCTCGGGCACACCTGTGCCTCTGCCACATTGAACGGCTTTCAGTTCCCCATTCTCTGCTCTTGTTCTCTTAGGTTTTCTGTATGCTCTTCACTGTGCCTGCAGTGCCGTGCCTGCTGACGCCATTCTACGTGCCATCCCGTGGCACCATTCTTCATCACACACCCACGTGTGTGTCCATATACAGTTCACCTGGCCCATTCCTTTTTGTCCTTCACATTTAAGTTTAGGTCTTACTTCTACTTAGCCCATAAACCTCTAATAATATGTCCTTATCCTTAGGACAGCGTTCATCACACGTATTTGTGTCTGTCAGTGTGTGTGTGTGTTTCTTTTTGATACAGGGTCTTGTTATGAGTCTTGTTACCTCAAGACTCCTGGGCTCAAGTGATTGTCTGGCCTCAGCCTCCAAAATAGCTTAGATTACAGGTGCATATTACTGTGCCCCATGACACATTGTGTGTGTGTGTGTGTGTGTGTGTGTGTGTGTGTGTGGTGTACCAGAAATGAATCCAGGGGTGTTTAACCACTGAGCCACATCCCCAGCTTTTTTTTTTTTTTTTTTTTTTTTTTTTTTTTGAGACAGGATCTCACAAGTTGCTTAGGACTTTAGTAAGTTGCTGAGTTTGATCTCCAACTTGTGATCCTCCTGCCTCAGCCTCCTGAATTACAGGTCTGTGCTGTGGTGCCTGGATGTCGTATTGTATTTTAAAATTATATTTATTTTCTGGTGTTGGGAATTAAATGAGGGCCTCATGTATATGCTAGGCAAGCACTCTACCACTGAGCTACATCTCCAGCCCCTTTTAAAAATCTTTGAAACATTTTGAGACAGTGTCCTGAATTGCTCAGATTGACCTTGAATTTGTAATCCTCTTGCCTCCCTGTAGCTGCCACCATACCTGACCACATTCATTGCATTTGGATTGCGGTTTGGTTGTGGTTTCTCCCATCTGATTCTAAGCACCAAGAAGCTGGAGACTTTGTCTTATTCATTGTGCCTCTAGGGTACATTTCAAAGTCTATTTCTTAGTGTCTCTCCCACAGTAGGAAGGAACTTTGAATGCAGATCCTTTTTTAGCCTTTGATTCCTTTAGCCCCTGACCAGACCTGTGCTTTTTCTATCTAGTTGACCTTGGATTTCTCAGTGTTTTCCCATTCCTTTGCCTCCTTTGTGCTACCTTTGAACCCTGTACGCACTTTGTTACTGCCCTTACATGATACTGGAATTCTTGATATGATTGTCCGTTTTCCTTTACTAGATTATGTGCTCCATGAGGGAAAGGTCCTTTTTCACATTTTTGTCTCCAGAGTCTAGTTTGATGCTTCTTAGCACAATTATATGTAGTAAATATTGAGCTGAAAGAGCTTATTTTGGGACAGTATTCCCAGATGTTTTATCAAACTACTTATTTAACTTTTGAGAAGTGAATAAAGAAAGAACTTGTCATAAGTTGTTTTTTTTTTTTAAATTTACATACTTTTTGGAATGACTTAAGTTTTCCTGTTTTTGTTGTTGTTACTAGGAATTGAACCCAGGGGCATTTAACCACTGAGTCACATCCCCAGTCCTTTTTCATATTTATTAGAGACAGGGTCTTGCTGAATTGCTTAGGGCCCCTCTAAGTTGCAGAGGCTGGATTTGAACTCTCCATCCTCCTGCTTCAGCCTCCCAAGCCACTGGGATTACAGTCGTGCACCACTGCGCCTGGCAAATTGTTAAGATATTTAATGAAGAAAATGTCTGAGCTCTTTTTGTCTTAGGATACATATATTAGAGTTGAAGGGTTTTTTTGTTTTGTTTTGTTTTGTTTTGTTTTAAACTGGGAATTTAAACCAGGGGCACTTGACCACTGAGCCACATCCCCAGCCCAAGAGTTGAAGTTTTTTTTAAAAAGTTATATAATGAGCTAAAATAAGATCAACCCAAAGCTAATTATATGCGGTCTACATGCCATCAGAGGAGTAGTAGAAAGTTTAGAAGTAGGCACATATTTATGTGTCCTTGCCAGAAATCATGTCAGTATGCATTATTAAGAAAAATAGCCGGGCATGGTGGCGCACACCTGTAATTCCAGCACCTG
The DNA here is from genome assembly GCA_020662805.1 of Glaucomys volans. Lineage (NCBI taxonomy): Eukaryota > Metazoa > Chordata > Mammalia > Rodentia > Sciuridae > Glaucomys > Glaucomys volans. The sequence continues at coordinate 921,398 of JAJEJO010050248.1, forward strand.
GGAGGCTGAGGAGGCAGGAGGATCACGAGTTCAAAGCCAGCCTCAGCAACTTAGCGAGGCCCTAAGCAACTCAGTGAGACCCTGTCTCTAAATAAAATACAAAATAGGACTGGGGATGTGACTCAGTGGTAGAGTGCCCCTGGGTTCATTCCCCAGTACCAAAAAAAAGAAAAATAGAAGATGTTGAAAGACCAGCAAAACCTAAAATGAAGATCAGGGATTCTTGGCTATCTGAGAGGCACATGCTATTGGTGGCTTATACGTTTAGGCATTTTCACATGTGAAATTGTGCATACTTCCTGGAAGCTGGGTGCAGTCTCGTGGGCAGGTGCCTTACTGGTAGCTCTCAGGTGGCTTGCTGGAGGGAGGATGAGTTGCTTATGTCCTTGCAGGTAGTTGAAGTTTGCTGTATATCTTCACTTGTTCCTTTATAGTCTCAGTACAGAAATTCCATTTTGCTCACTTATTCATTGCTCACATATAAGATTTAAAATATGTGTGTCTTGACCCAGAATAGCTAAAGCAATTTTTAGCAAGAAGAGCGAAGCAGGGGTATTACAATACCCGACCTCCAACTATATTACAGAGCAATAGTAACAAAAACAGCATGGTATTGGCACCAAAATAGACAGGTAGATCAATGGTACAGAATAGAGGACACAGAGACAAACCCACATAAATACAGGTATTTCATACTTGACAAAGGAGCCAAAAACATACACTGGAGAAAAGATAGCCTCTTCAACAAATGGTGCTGGGAAAACTGGAAATCCATATGCAACAAAATGAAACTAAACCCATATCTCTCACCCTGTACAAAACTCAACTCAAAATGGATCAAGGACCTAGGAATTAGACCAGATACCCTGCATCTAATAGAAGAGAAAATAGGTCCAAATCTTCATCATGTTGGCCTAGGACCAGATTTCCTTAACCTGACTCCCAAAGTGCAAGAAATAAAAGCAGGAATCAATAATTGGGATAGAGTCAAACTAAAAAGCTTCTTCTCAGCAAAGGAAACAATCAGCAATGTGAAGAGAGAACCTTCAGAGTGGGAGAAAATCTTTGCCACACACACTTCAGATAGAGCACTAATCTCCAGAATCTACAAAGTACTCAAAAATCTTTACACCAAGAATACTAATAACCCAATCAATAAATGGGCCAAGGAAATGAACAGACACTTTACAGAGGAAGATCTACAAGCAATCAACAGATTATGAAAACATGTTCAACATCCCTAGTTATAAGAGAAATGCAAATCAAAACCACCTTAAGATTTCATCTTACCCCAATTAGAATGTCTTTTATTAAGAATACAGACAACAACAGGTGTTGGCGAGGATGTGGGGAAAAGGGTACACTCATACATTGGTGGTGGGAGTGCAAGTTGGTGCAGCCACTCTGGAAAGCCGTGTGGAGATTCCTTAGAAAACTTGGAATGGATCCACCATTTGACCCAGCTATCCCACTCCTTGGCCTATACCCAAAGGACTTAAAATCAGATTACTATAGTGATGCAGCCACATCAATGTTCATAGCTGCTCAATTCACAATAGCTAGATTGTGGAATCGACCTAGATGCCCTTCAATAGATGAATGGATAAAGAAACTGTGGTATATATACACAATGGAATATTACTCAGCCATAAAGAAGAATAAAATTATGGCATTTGTAGGTAAATGGATGATGTTGGAGACTGTTATGCTGAGTGAGATTAGCCAATCCCAAAAATCCAAAGGCCGAATGGTCTCTCTGATAAGTGAATGATGATGCATAATGCAGGGTGGAAGGGTGGCAAGAATGGAGGAAGGATGGAGAGCATAGAGGGAAGGGAGGGGTGGGGTCAAGGTGGGGGGGTAAGAATAATAACAGAATGAGACAGACATCATTGCCCTGTGTACATGTATGAATGCACAGATAGGGTGACTCTACTTTGTGTACAGCCAGAGAAACAATAGCTGTACTCCATTTGTGTTTAATGAATCAAAATTAAATAAATTTTAAAAAATAAAAAATAAAACAAAAACAAAAACAAAACAAAAAAAAGTTCATATAGTGGGGTAATAATCCTTTGCACGTCAGAATGTGATGAAATTTGTAATTGAGTCTTTCCAAAAGTAATTAAATTAAAATAAATTCATTAGGTTGGGCCCTAATTCAGTATGACTTGTGTTCTTATAATAAGAGGGCATTAGGGCACAGACATTTATATAGGGAAGATTATGTGAAGATGCAGGAAACGCTTATGTAGAGATTAAAAAACAAAACAAAACAAAAAAACACCAACCATGCATGACACCTTGATCTTGGATTTCTGGCTTCCAGAACTGAGAGATACTAAAATTCTGTTGTTAGCCGGTTGTGGTGGCGCACGCCTGTAATCCAAGCGACTTGGGAGGCTGAGTCAGGAGGATCGCGAGTTCAAAGCCAGCCTCAGCAACTTAGCAAGGCCCTAAGCAACTCAGTGAGACCCTGTCTCTAAATAAAATACAAAATAGGGCTGGGGATGTGGCCCAGTGGCCGAGTGACCCTGAGTTCAATCCCTGGTTCCAAAATAAATAAATAAATAAATAAATAAAATAAAATAAAATAAAATTCTGTTGTTTAAGTAAAAAAAAAAATATATGCATGTCTTGAGAGGGGTGGTGATGCACCTTAATCCCAGTTAATTGGGAGGCTAAAGCAGAAAGATTACAAGTTCAAGGCTAGTGTGGGCAACTTAGTGAGACCCTGAGACCTTTTTTCATAATAAAAATGAAAATAAAACGAAATGCAGTCATGTGCCGTGGCATCACCTAGGGTATAGCTTGGTGGTAGGGTTCTTCCCTAATGTGCAGGGGGTCCTGGGTTCAACCCCACGTGTTGTATAAATAAATGTGCATACGTCATGCTGGCTGCCAGTTCTACACCAATTGGGAGACCTTAGCCATTGAAATCATCACCTAGGAAAAACAGGTCATCCACTCAGAGGAGGGTGGATAGCTGAATAATCAGATTCCTTCTGCAGAGGCGGGACAAGTGGAAACAATGAGAAAATGCTGTGATGGGAAGAAGAGGGAATGAAAACTCTGGAGAGAATGCAGTTACAATGCAGAAAGAGGGTTTCATTTTTTGAAGGAACTAAAAAAATATTCAGAATTCTCAAACCTAAGAAATATTAAAAATAAGAAATGGGCCAAGATATACTAGGAACAAGAGTCATAATTTTTATATCAAATAAAACATACTTCAAACCTCAAAGCATTAAAGGAACAGAGAGATATTGTGTAATTATAAAGGAACAATCAAACCAATTATACAGCTTCTGAAAAGTGAGTGTGCCAGGGCTGTAAGCCCGTGGTAGAGCCTGTGCTCAGCATGTGCTGAGCTCCGGATTCAACCCCCAGAACCCCCACAATAAAGCAGTGGGGTGAAGTGGAAGCAAAACTTGTGAACAGATGGTTCACAGAAAAGGAGATATTAATGATGATTGCACAGATGAAAAAGTGCTCTACTTATTCACAAGACATATGTTATTGAAAACTGTGCTCAGGGCTGGGCCTGGTGCTGCATGTCTTAAAGCCCAGCAGTTTGGGAGGCTGAGACAGAAGGATTACAAGTTCGAGGCCACTGAAGGTAACTTAGTGACATTTGGTCTCAAACTTTTTTCAAAAAATTGCACTCTGGTGCCATATTGTACTCAGTAGGATGGTGAGTATGTGTTAAGAAGTTTGATAAACCCTCTTGTCAAGGGCGTAAGGTAATGTATTTTGCTAAAATACTAGTGGAAGCAAAAATTAACCTGACAAGAAGCAATTTCCGGGGCTGGGGATATAGCTCAGGTGGTAGAGTGTCTGTCTCGCAAGCACAGGGCCGTGGGTTCCACCCCCAGCACCACAGGGGAAAAAAAAAGAAGATCACCTATTGGGTTGGGGTTGTGGCTCAGTGGTAGAGCCCTTGCCTAGCACGAATGAGGCACTGGGTTTGATCCCCAGAACCACATAAAAAAACTAAATAAACAAAATAAAGGTATTGTGTCCATCTACAACTAAAAATATATTTTTTAAAAAAAGCAATTTCATAATATTCCTTAATTTAACATTAGCATATCCTATAACTTAGAAGTCCCAATTTTAGTAATTTATTCTGTTGCTCTGCTAGTAAGTTTGGGAAATAAAGATTAATCTTTGTAGTATTGTATATAATAGCAAAATATTGAAAGCAATATAAATCCATTTGAATTTTGTTAAAATTAATTATATTCATATGTATAATGGAATGCTATACAGATAAAATTGGGAATGAGAGAACTGTGTACCAATATGAAATGATCTACAAGACACATTATTAAGTTAAGAAAAGAACAAGACAGCATGCTGAATACAGAGCTGTTTTGTGGCTCTTTTGTGATGCTGGGGATAGAACTCAGGGCCTCGTGCATGCTAGGCAAGGGCTCTGTCATTGAGCTTTTTTAAAAAGAGGAAGAAGAAGACACTCAGAGATGTAAACACAAAGACTCAGAGTGTTTCTTGTAAAGATCCTGAAAAATGAGGGTGACACAGTGTCTTTGACAGCGGAGAACTCTTTATTAAAATCCACTTCAGCTGTTTTTTTCATAGATCATCCTTTTGTTGTTGTTTCTAAAATGTCATCGCCAAAACCAAGGTCACATCAATTTCCTCTTTTATTATCTTCTAAGATAATAAAGAGTTTTATAGTTTTCATTCTGCATATAAGCCCATGATTCATTGTGAGTTACACTTTTTTTCTTGGTGCTGGGAATGGAGTGCAGGGTTTTTCACATGCTAGACAAGTGCTCTACCACTGAATTACATCCCCAGCCCTTCATTTTGTTATGTTGCCAGGCTGGCCTCATAATCCTGGGTAGAAGCAATCCTCCTGCCTCAGCCTCCCAAGTAGCTGGGACTAGAGGTGTCCTGCCATGTTGAGGATTTTGAGTTAAGTTTTGTGACAGATGTAAAATTTATGTCTAGATTCTATTTTTTTTCAGATATCCAGTTTCATTTGTTGAATTTTGCTTTTCTCCATTGACTTGCCTTTGCTCCTTTGTAAAAATTAGTTGACATTTCATATGGTTCTATTTCAGGGCAGTCTCATTGTATTCATCTATTTTTCTGTTCTTTTGCCAGTCTTCTATCATTCTGTACTGAAGTTGTATAGTGTCAGTCTCCATTTTTTCTTCTCTTTCAATATTATGTTGGTTCTTCGGAGTCTTTTATCTTTCCATATTATTTTAGAATCAATTTGAAATACAGAGTCACTTGCTGGATTTTGACTGAGATTAAATTGAATCTTTATATCATCAAGTTGGGAGTTACTGACATTTGAACAGTATTGATTCTTCCTATTCATGAACATGGAATATCTGTACATTAATTAGCTGTTTTAAAATTTATTTTGTGTTTTATGGTTTTTTGCATGTAGGTATTGTACATATTTATTGGATTTATACTTAAGTATTATTTTTTGCTGCTAATATAAATGGTCCTATGTTTTAACTTTGAATTTCCAGTTCTCCATTGCTGGCATATAGGAAAGCAATGGACTTTTATATATTACCGTGTGTCTTGCAACCTTACTATACAGTAGTTCTCCCTTTTCTGCAGAGGCTATTATGTTCCAAGTGGACATGGATGGAGGGACTGTAGTAATTGCTTATTGGTTTTAGAAGTTTTTTGTTTTGTATTTTTAGTTCATTAATATGGTAAATTACATTGATTTTTACATGTCAAACCAACCTTGAATTTTTGGCTAAATCCTACTTGTTTATGAAGAAAATACATAAATTATTAAAGAGTTTTATTGATTAAAGCCTGATTTGTTGTATTTTTAATCATTTGTAATTTTAAAAGGTGATTCTGAGGATCCTTGAACAGCAACAGAGAGCTTGCAAAAGTGAAGAGTATATTTATTTATAGTGGAACCAGCTGTTTTATTTATTTTAATGTTTTGGAGTTCCTGGGGATTGAACCAAGGGCCTTGCACGTGCTAGGCAAGTGCTTTACCACTGAGTTACATCCTGAGCCCTTGTTAAACATTTTTAAATTTTGAGATAGGGTCCCACAAAGGTGCCAAGACTTCAAATTTGCAGTTAGTTCTCCAACTTCAGTAGCAGGGATGCATGTGTGTGCCATCACTCCCAGCTTGTTTCAGGTTTTATAACATTTTTTTTTAAACGGATCTTCACAGCCTTGGAATAGAAATAAAGGAATCATTTGTGAGCAAAGTAGTAGATACAGAAGGAATTCAGAGTTCTACCAAAAGCGCTACTGAATGGCTCGCTCTAGGGGCCATAATTTAATGCATTTCTGCTGCGACAAGAATGTTACTACTTGCACTTTTCCTGATGAGATTGAGGTAAAGTTTAAAAGCAGTTGGATGGTTGAAGGGATAGGGAATTGTTAGAAAAAGATTTCTTCAGTCTTCAATTGTTAAAAATTCATGTTAAATCAAACAAGCTGCCCATGTTCTTTTTTTTAGAGTTTATGTCACAAATTTAAGCCCTGAGATACCTAGTAAGCTTCTATTTTATTTTATATTACTTTGAGAAATAGGTATAAGTGACATTTGGTTTCTATTTCTATATTTATTTTTTGGAAGGGGACAAGGGATGTAGCTAAGTGATAAAGCATTTGCTAGCATGTGTGAGGCCCTGGATCTGACCCCTAGCAAAATAAATAAATAAATAAAATAAAAAAATAAAACTTTGGGACTTCTGAATATGAGGTCATATTAGGGTAAGTTTGGTTTCTCTTGCTGTGCTTGGCTTAGTGAAAGATTGTATTTTAATCTATATAGTGAATATTTCTGGCTTTTCCTTTTGAGTCTCAGTTTGGTTTCAGGATATTTAAAAATATCTTAATGGTCTGAAAATAGACAACAGTCCAATTCTACAAATAGTTGTTTTTTTTGTTTGTTTTGTTTTTCTTTTTAATTGACCTATGTAGTCCATTAGATTGCTTTTCCTGAAGGACCTGGACCTTGTCATCCTTTTTCTTGCTTGTATTTTTCCTATGTTTATTTTCAAGATGAATTTTATTTAAATAATAGTGGTTAGTTATCATATTAAATAAGTAAATACTAGAATTAAATAAGAGTTAGCTTTTAGAAATAAAAATCCAAGGTGTTTCTGATTTAAAACAAAAAAATTAAGGAGAAAACTAAGTGTAAAGAGGCTCTGTGGTTACTACATCTTTTATCTTCCCGTTAACTGCTTTTACAACATATGTGTGGTTAGGTAGAATTGCATAATTTTGCTCTGTTTTTTGATTGCATGTTGTAGGTATGTACATAGTTTTGATAATGCAATATGTAATACCTGGGCCACAATAAAAGACTTTTTCTCTATTATTTCAATGTTATACACTTTTATTCTTCATTTTAATACTTTATCTAAATTGCCTTTTTATAGACTATGACATGATGATACCTGTTTTCCATGCTTTTCTGAAATAAGCAGTTGCTGTTTTTATGAAAGGGTGATGAACTGATATTATTTATGGAGGACATGGTATCTACAATCTTGTGTGTTATGTCAAAATTCATTTTCAGTGAATCAGCTTGTGACTCAGTTGGCATCAAACAACACTATTGAAATTAAAATGTCTTTTAAAATGTGGTTCCTTATTTGCTTAGTATTTTGAAATGGAATCGATCTAATTGTTTTATCTGCAATTCCCAGTATAGACCATTGCCTTCTCACTTAAATCCTCTCTACATCTTTAACTTTAGCCATCATACTTACTATTGGGAGCACTGTTGGTACTAATTTCCAACCCATAGCACTAAGGAGAAAAGATGAGTTTCTGTTGCCACCTGGAACTTGGGTCTAAGATTGATCCTAAATTCTTTCTTTTTTTTTTCTTTATTTTTGCGGAGCTGGGGATTGAACCCAGGGCCTTGCAAGCACTCTACCAACTGAGGTATATTCTCAGCCCTCTAAATTATTTCTTTGTTGAGCTTCTTTATTTAAATTTGTAGTATTCATGATGAGTATCAAATTTGCATGAATTGCTAAATCCAAAAGCAAAATATCCATAAAAATGCCATATCACTGCTTAACAATTCTATTCTAATGAAGTGTTTTTCTTTAATGATTTTATTTATTTATTTATTTATGGAACCAGGGATTGAACTCAGGGACACTCGGCCACTGAGCCACATCCCCAGCCCTATTTTGTATTTTATTTAGAGACAGGGTCTCATTGAGTTGCTTAGGGCCTCGCTAAATTGCTGAGGCTGACTTTGAACTCGAGATCCTCCTGACTCAGCCTCCCAAGTGGCTTGGATTACAGGCGTGCTCCACCGCGCCTGGCGATTTAATCTATTTACAGTATTTATTTTCAAGAAAGATTAAATTCCCCATTCTAATACATAACCTAATACATATCCTAATACATATCCTTTTCTTCATAAATCACAAAATAATTAAAATGGTAGCTAAACTGTTCTTTTGAAAAGACGTATGTCTGAAGAAATAAATATGAAAAGTATTAAAAATTGCCAACATTTTGCTAAATGTATCTTTTTTGATAGTTTTGTATGTGTTCTAACGAAAGGGCATTGTACTTTGCTTGATGCTATAAGGCAAGTTAGACATATTTACAAGACATAGGTTTGTAATCCCAGCAACTCAGGAGCTGAGGCAGAAGGATCGCAAGCTTGAGGCCAGCTTCAGCAACTTAGCAAGGCCCTAAACAAATTTGTGAGACGCTGTCTCAAAAATGAAAAATAAAAAGGACTGGGAATGTGGCTCAGTGGGAAAGGCCCCTTGGGTTAAATCCCTGGTACCAAAAAAAAGAGAATAGAAACAGATTTACCTACTATGGAAATATGGCTTCAAATTAAATAACACCAATTGTAGATTACTTAATCTCTCTCTGATTTTTCACACTGGTTATGGGAATAATAATGCTTAATATGGGATACATTTTTTTCATTTAATGCTCACATGTAAAGCTGTATATATAACAGTTACCATATACTAGGTGTTGAGTAGAATATTGTCTCCCTTCCTATTTACTTCCTTATTTCTTTGATATTCAAGCTTTTCCTTTATCATTATATTAAATGTGTAGAAAATGTCTGCATGAGTGTGATAAAATTATTGAAAAAGACTATGTATGTTTATTTGCAAATTATGTCTTGAAATAAAAGGAAATTGCTACCTGGATTTTTTGGTAATATAAATTATAGTAGTCCTTTGGTATCGGAGGGGGATTGATTTCAAAATCCCCCGAGGTTACCAAAATCTGTGGATGCTCAAGTCCTTTATAGAAACTGGCAAAATATCTACATATAACCTACCCATATCCTCCTATATAATTGAAATCATCCCTGGATTACTTGTAACACCTAATACCATATAAAAACTATGTAAATCATTTTATACTCTGTTGTTTAGAGAATAATGACAAGAGAAAGGACATAGAGCACCACCTATATTCATTTTGTTTTTTGTCTGTGAAACTATTTAAATAAAATATTCTGTGCACATCACAGAATAAGCTAGGAATTCTTCTATTATCCTTTTCTTCAGGGACATCCTTTGCATTCTTTTTAGTGAGGCTCTATGAAACAGCATGACTGACATTGTAAACGTGCAGATGACAAATCTAAAGGAGGTAGAAAAGATTCAAGCATTTATTTATCAGTAAGGTCCTCAGTCCCCCAAATGAGCAAAATAACCATTAAAATAGCAATTTGGAAAAAGGGATTTATCTCTTTCCACTGCCAGATTAATGAAGGTGATATTTTCTTAATATCCCTAAAGGTCCAAAATACAATAGTTTTCAAATTTTAGCATGCATCAGTGTCACCTGGAGGTTATGTTATAAAGGTCACCAGGCCTCAACTCCACAGTTTCCTGACTTAGTAGGTGTGGGGTGTGGTCTACAACTGATATTTCTTTTTTTTTTTTTTGGAACCAGGGATTGAACTCAGGGGTACTGGGCCACTGAGCCACATCCCCAGCCCTATTTTGTATTTATTTAGAGACAGGGTTTCACTGAGTTGCTTAGGGCCTCGCTATGTTGCTGAGGCTGGGTTTGAACTCGAGATCCTTCTGACTCAGCCTCCCGAGTCGCTGGGATTACAGGCGTGCGCCACTGCACCTGGCTACAACTGGTATTTCTAACGAGTTTCCAGGGGAAGCTGACGTTGTTATCGGGTACCGTACCTAGGTAACTATTGCTCTAAGGGTATGTGGAAGTGAGGGTTGAGCAACAAGTAGGATTTGCCTTGTTTTCCCACCTAAGTTTTCATTCAACTCAGAATGACGTTTTGTTTAAAGTACCTGCATGTGTCTAGTACTGACGTGTCATTAAGTTTCACATGCCTTAGACTTTCAGACGATGGATCTTGCTTTCTTGAGGGACTTCACTAGCTAAGACTTCCTAAGTAAAGGATTACTGAAGAAGTCCATTTTGTGCTTTTTTTGCAAGCCTCTTTTTTTCAGGCGATAGCAACATTTTGCCTGTTACTAACTTTAATGCAAGAACGTTTGCCTCTGCAATTGCACCTCTAAGTATTTAACCTAAAGAAGTAAATTTTAACATGATTAATGTTACAAAGACAGAAGTGTTTATTGTAGCATTATTTATAGATATTAAAAAAGTAGCTCATATACAGAAGTCTGTACCAATGTGATTTCTTTCTTTTTCTGTGTGTGTGTAGGGGGGCGGGGCATGCTGGGGATCAAACCCAGGGTCTCACGCCTGCAAGGCAAGTGCTCTATCACTGAGCTACACTCCCACTCTTCTACAAGGTGATTTTTTTTGGGGGGGGGGGGTCCCAGGGATTGAACTCAGGGGCATTCAGCCACTGACCAGCCCTATTTTGTATTTTATTTAGTGACAGGGTCTCACTAGGTTGCTCAGCAGCCTTACTTTTGCTGAGGCTGGCTTTGAACTCTTGATCCTCCTGTCTGAGCTGCTGGGATTATAGGTGTGTGCCACCATGCCCAGCTACAAGATGATTTTAAAGTAAATTATATATGATAGCCAATTTTGTAGTAAAGAAGTTTTGCGTTGAAGAAAAGCATTTTAAAGTTGGAAAGTGTTTAATACACAGTAATTATTTTATGTAGTACTGTTTTGATAAATTCTGACAGCTGAAATTGAAGTAAAATTATGTGTATCTTAGTTTTTTACTGATGTGAAATTTATTTACAGAAAAATTGAGGAAATACATCAGATTGATTTTTTACAAAGTAGTTTCAGAAGGTGTGTTTATGATTGACAGTCACTATATGTTCTCTTCTGTATTTGTGATATATCCACAATAGGGTGTTACTTTTATGATTAAAATAATCATGTTTTATATTTATATTTCAAGTTTTAGTTGAAATATTCAAGGGAAAGTAAATATACAATTATGGGGCCCAGTGACATTTAATAGTGCATCACTCGTATCTGGAAAGAGAATATTACACCCAGAATCATGCTTGGTATTCCCTCGGAAGTGTAACTGCCATCTTGACTTCTAAAGGAATATTAGTTTTACCCATTTTTTTGTGCTAAATGTAAGTGTAATCATATAGTATTTATTCTTCTATGACTTCTGACTTCTTGCTCAATATTGAGATTCAACCATATTGTTTTATGTAGTTGTAGTTCGTCTTTTCTTATTACTATATAGTAGTCCATTGTGTGACTAAACTATAATTTTTTTGTTTTTTTGGGTTATGGGGATTGAACCCAGGGGCCCTCCACCACTGAGCCACATCCCCAGCCCTATTTTGTATTTTAGTTAAAGGCAGGGCCTCACTGAGTTGCTTTGCACCTCCCCGTTGCTGAGGCTATCTTTGAACTTCTGATCCTCCTGTCTCAGCTTCCCGAGCCATTGGGATTACAGGCTTGTGCCACCTTGGCCAGCTACACATAATTTTAAAAATTTATTCTATTGTTGTTTAGCATTAGGAGTTTTAAGTTTCTAGGTATTTTGATCAGTGATGACATGCACATGCTAGTTCATGTCCTTTGGTGAAAATGTTTGCATTTGTAGTGTATACCTGGGATTGGATTTGTGTAGGGTTCATCTTTAGTAGATATTGCAGATAACTTTTTTCCACAGTGGTTTGGTCAGTTTATACTCTCACCAGCAGAATGTGAGAATTTGTTGTTCCACATTCTTGCCAGTCCATGAGACATATTAGATGGGATTCTTCAGAGAAATAGAACAGTTGGATATCTCTCCTATGGGTAATGTATCCTGGGGGAGCAGGATAGGGTGGAGAGGAGAGGAGAGGAGAAGGTAAAGAGGGAGGTTTACTAGAGGAATTAGCTCATGCAGATATGGGGGCCAAGAAATCCTATTGTCTGTCTGCAACATGGAGGGAGAACCAGGAAAGCTGGTGGTGTAATTCAGTCTGATTTTGAGGGCTGAGAACCAGAGGAGCCAATTGTGTAGATCCCAGTCCTGAGGCCTAAGAACCAGAAGGTCCATGGTCTAAGGGCAGGAGAAGGTGAATGTCTCAACTCAAGCAGAAGCAAAATTTCTCTTCCTTTGTCCTTCTGTTCTTCTATTTAGGCCCTTAACAGACTGGATGATGCCCACTTGCATTGGTGAGGGTAATCTTTATTCACTGTATAGGGTCAAATACTAATCTGTTCCAGAAACACTTTGGTCTTCCACCCAGAAACAGTGTCTTATCAGTTCTCTGAGCATCCTTAGCCCGTTAGAGTTGACATGTAACATTAACCTTTAGAGAATCTGTGTTTGTTTCTTGGTGCTGGGGATTAAACCAACAAGTGCTCTACAGTTGAGCTACAACTCAAGCCCTTTTTAAAATTCTATTTTGAGATGGTGACTTGCCAAGTTGTCCAGGCTGGCCTGGAACTTGTGATCTTCCTGCCTCAACCTCTGGAGTAACTGGGATCACAGTAATGCACCACCATGCCTGGCTCAGAACTTTTTTTTTTTTAAATCTGTTTCTTTATATTCAGTAGTGGTACTCCATTGTGGTTTTAATTTTACCTTTATGATTAATGAATTGTGAACATTTCATCTTTTTGATCATAAATTATACTAAAACACTATGTAATATACAGTTCATTATCAGATACATATATTAGTTTCATCCCAACGAGCTTAATTAGAAGAAGCATTTTACAAAGTGCATCAAAGGATGTAATAGTTTGATCCAGGGTTATGGCTATGGATCTTAAAAATAGCATACATTTAATATTTAAAGTAAGACTCCAGTATTAATGTAATACCCTATAATATGATATCTAATGAAATTTGGTTTGAGTTTGTTGAGTATATTTTTATAATTGAATGTTATTTCCTTTAGACTTCAACTACAAATGGAAGATATGTTTTCACATGAAAATCCTTCAGTAAACTGAGTTGAAATTTTTGGCAAAGACACATGAGTAAGTTGATAGCCAGACTCTGTTGGCTGTTGTAATCAGGAACACTGGTAGATTCAGATAATGTATGGAAAGCACTATATGGATTTTAAAATTACTTTTGGAGCTTTAATAACTTAATTCTTCTTCATATCTTGTTATTTAATTTTTAAATATTTTAAATGCACTGGTGCCCTGATTCCTAACCCTGCCTGTGGTTCTCAGGGTTCATATCCACTCTTCCTGCTGTCTAGCCTTCAGAGCAGGTGGCAGCACACACCGCGAGAGACACTTCCACAGGGAACCGCAGAAGGGACCAGAGGAGAGGGAAGGGCAGGCTAGCACCCTCATTGGCAGATGAGATTATGATGCCCGGCCGGGCTGGTGGTGCACGCCTGTGATTCCAGTGACGGGAGAGGCTGAGACAGGACGACCTCCACGCTCCAGGCCAGCCTCAGCAATTTAGCAAGGTCCTACAAAATTAGTAAGACCTTTCTCAAAACGGGCTGGGGATGTAGTTCAGTGGTTAAGCACCTCTGGGTTCAATTCCCCAGTACAAATTAAATAAAGAAATAAAAGATTATAATGCGGGTCTCATGAGACAGAGCGTGGTGTGTACTGAGCACAGTGGCTGTCTCACGGTGAATGCGGCAGTGATGAAATTCCACTGTCAGGTCTTGCTCTCTTCAGGTATTGTTGGGAGCCTTCATTGTCTCCCACCTTCCTTTTTTTTGTGGGGCGGGTAACAGGATTGAACCACTGAGCCACATCCCTTGCTAAGTTACTTAGGGCCTTACTAAGTTGCTGAGGCTGGCCTCACACTTGCAATCCTCCTGCCTCAGCCTCTCGAGTTGCTGGGATTACAGACGTGTGCCACTGCACCCAGCCCAACTCCCAATTTTGTTTCTTTAGACAGGGATGTTTGAGATGGACAAAAGAAAGTTACTGTTGGTAAAATTTTCAGAGTGAATCTCTCTCAAGATAATCCCATAAAGATAAGTAAGAAAGTAGAAAGGTTGGGCTGGGGATATATGCTCAGTTGGTAGAGTGCCTGCCTCACAAGCACGAGGCCTGGGTTCAATCCCCAGCACCGCAAAAAAAAAAAAGAAAGAAAGAAAGAAAGAAAGTAGAAAGGTAGCATCATGAAACCACTGGGAAATAAATATACATTTTAGTGACTTTTTGGTGGTACTTATTTTGGAAGAATCTAATGACCTCCATACCCATTAAAATAAAAAACAAATTCTATTTATGTTAACTAAGATATTTTCTAGCTACTGGGAAGGCTGAGGCAGGAGAATTGCTAAGTCTGGCCTGGGGAACTTAGTGAGACCTTGTTTCAAAATTTAAAAAAGTAAATTTTGATTGATAGAGCTCAGTGGTTCGCTGACCAGTAACACACACACCCACACAGAGAAAAACAAAAGGGAAAAGAGATGTATCTGTGAGGTAAGAAATTACATCGTCTGTATTGGGTTACTTATGAACAAAGAGAACTAGGGAAAATATTTTAAGACGAGGAAAATAAAAGATATACAATGTATGAGGAAAGAAAACTGAGGCAGAGGAATTAGGACCCGAGTAGCATCTGTTACCCTAGATAATATTAAAGAGTTTTGTGTTGAATTTTTTTTTTATTGAACTCTCTCCTACTCTGGGACATAAAGTTTTACAGTGTGATATTTAGTTAGAAACAACAGATTAACCCTCTAGAAATTGGTGATAATATTGCTGGCCGGTTTTTGAAATTTTTCTTGAACCCAGGGGTGTTTTACCACTGAGCCACATCCTCACCCCTTTTTATTCTTTTTTGAGACAGGATCTTACTAAATTGCTTAGGGCCTTGTTAAGTTGCTGAGGCTGACTTTGAACTTGTGATCCCTCAGTTTCCCAAACTGCTGGGATTACAGGTGTGAGGTACCACACCCAGCTTTTGATTCCAGATCTTTAGACCTCACTGTGCAACAAGCTGATTGTTAATAATATTGGACACAGTCATTAGGAAATCTTAACTGTGTTGTTAGGGTGCATTCATGGGGCTAAGGCTGAAGTTGCAGGACTCTTTGATGTGTGCATCAATTTATATATAATCTGGAAAGAGAGTACTAAATATATTAATCACATAGAAATTTCTAGAGAACACTGGTTAGATCATACTTTACTTAGATCAGTGCATTGTACTCTGATGGAGACATAAGCTCTTTCAGACAATATTCTTATCTTAGCTTCTATGAAATTTAGTGAGGATTTTTTTTCCTTTTGGTACCAGGGATTAAACTCAGGAGCACTTAACTGCTAAGCCATGTCCCCAGACCTTTTTATTTTTTTGTTTTGAAACAGGGTCTTATTAAGTTGCTTAGGGCCTTGCTAAGTTGCTGAGGCTAAATTTGAACTTGGAATCATCCTGCCTCAGCCTCTGGAGCCACTGGGATTATAGACGTGTGCCATCATGCCTGGCTGTTAAGGATCTTCAAAGATAATTTTAACTAT
Organism: Glaucomys volans; assembly: GCA_020662805.1. NCBI lineage: Eukaryota > Metazoa > Chordata > Mammalia > Rodentia > Sciuridae > Glaucomys > Glaucomys volans. Next base: position 937,244 of record JAJEJO010050248.1, read on the forward strand.
TTTGTGGACTCTAAGGAGAAAAGTGACATCTGAAATATGTGGAACCATAGACCTTAAAGGATCTAGCATAAACACATACTGAGCTTAATTTGTATGGAAATGTCCTGGAGAAAAATTATGTATTAAGAGCATGAACACTTCGATGATTTGGATGGAAAACATTGTAAGGACAAGGAACAGATTCTGGCAGCTGTGGTCAGAGAGAAAGCTTCCAGCATCTCTCTGCAGCCATATTTAGTCGCACAATTGTTTGTGCTCCCTCTCAACTCATCCTGCATTTTAGGAAAAAGAGAGAAATGTCTTTCTCTGACATTTTTCTGTTCATATTATATAATTGGAAATCTGATCACTTGAAGTTGAAACTTACCTGTTGGAATAAAATAATTTATGGAATTCACAACAACTTAAATTGTTTCACTACATTACCCTTAGAACTTTTGGATTATTCCATTTAACTATAGTTGCATAGTTATACTCAGATGCATATAGTATCCTTAGGTTTCTGAAATTTCTTTCTGAATGAGAGAAACAAAACAACCCACCCAGAAACAAATTATTTTTTTGGCTGGCAGAGCAACATCAGTTCTTAGCACACATGAAATCAAGCTAAGAACCAGAACTAATCCAAGATTTGGAGTTCTCTTAGCTCTGCTAATTTTCTCTATTATTTTGTTTGTATTTTCATTTTCACAATTCTCTCAAGTGATTAAGTACAACTCAGACATTTTTTTATCTTCTTTGAAAAGATTTTGTTATTTTGTTTAAGAAAGGATATGCTGTGACTCATAAAGTTGAATAACCCTGTGGCTGTGGGAGTGTACCGTTTAGCTCTTCTGCTAATGGGAGGCTTGGTTGACTGACAACTCCAGCTGTGGCCTCTTTAGATTCACCACCTCAACCCTTTTCTTTTTTCTTTTCTTTTTTTTCTTTTTTTTTCCCTGGGTACTGGGATTGAACCCAGGGACACTCCACCACTGAGCCACATCCCCAGCCCTATTTTGTATTTTATTTAGGGACAGGGTCTCACCGAGTTGCTTTGCACCTTGCTTTTTGCTGAAGCTGGCTTTGAACTCATGATCTTCCTGCCTCAGTCTACTAAGCTGCTGGAATTTCAGGCGTGCGCCACCACACCCAGCTTCAACCCTTTTTATTTCTTATTTTGAGAGAGAGTCTTGCCATGTTTCCCAAGGTGTCCTTGAACTTGTGATCCTCCTGCTTCATCCTTTGAGTAGCTGGGATTATAGGCATATGTGAAAGCCAGCTCCACATCTTCGTTCTTGCTGGGGTCACCCTGGTTGTGGCTCCTCCTAAGCCAGTGATTGAGTATGATGGGGTACTACTGTAGGCCCATGCATAAGGGATACAGGACACTTTTAATGGGTGGAGTATTATTTATCTGTTGCTACATAAGAAATTACTCTAAAATAGCCTAAAACAAGCATTTCATCTCACACAGTGGTCAGGAGTCTCAGAGGTCCTGGGAATCAAACACAGGGCCTTAAGCATGTTAGGCAAGTGCTTTACCATCAAGCTATAACCTGAGACTGGCCAGGCTTTTTTTTTTTAAAAACATAATTCCCACAGTGGGTTGCAAGATAGAGCAAGTAAAAGTACAGGAGGAGCCCAGGGAGTATATCTCAATGGTAGAGGACTTGCTCTGAATGTACGAGGCCCTGCGTTTGGTCTCTAGCACACACGCGTGCACACACACACAAATACAGAACTATATTTGGCACATACTTTAAAAAAATTTTTTTTGTTGTTGTCGATGGACCTTTATTTTATTTATTTATTTATATATGGTGCTGAGAATCAAACTCAGTGCCTCACCCGTCCTAGGCACACGCTCTATCGCTGAGCCACAACTCCAGCTCTTTCATTGTTTATCTGAAGTATAGCTGCACATCCTGTGTTTCCTTACGTCTTCCTCCCCTCTCCCTCTCCCTCATCCTTTCTCTCGCCATCTTGCTATGTTGCCCAGGCTATCTCTGAACTCCTAGGCTCAAGCAATCCTCCTGCTTCAGCCTCCTGACTTGCTGGGACTGCAGGCTTGTGCTACCACACCCAGGAGGACTTCCTGTACTTTAGTAGCCCTGCTTCCGTCCTCTCTGGGATCAGTCTTCTCCGTGCTCCTGTGGCACGTTGTGCTCTTCCATTTCTGCACTTACTGCATTGCATTTTAACTCTCTATGTAGTTTTATCTTCCCAGTGAAGTGAAACCTCCCTCTGGGAATCAACTGGGTCTTGTTTTTTTAAATTCACTCTTATGTCTCCATTGCCAAGTTTCATGTTTGACCTTTAGCAGGTACTCAGCAAATATATGTGGGTTATTCAAAGAACGAAAAAATTTATTTTATAATTAGAAGCACTTTTACTCCTCCAGCTTTTCTTTGTCTTCTTCCTCCTCCTTATGATGAAGCTCAGACCAATGCTAATGTGGAGAAAGGGCTGGGAGGTTGAGGTTTCAAAAACTGGCTTTCAAAACTTCACTTTCCCCTTCTAATGGGTAGACGTGATATCTGTTTCCTACCTTGGAAGCCCACACCTTCCCACCAAAAAGGAAAGAAAAAGCCTGTTACTTTGGAAGAACTGTGCCAGCTTTAATAATCAGAATCTGCTTGACATAGTGGTCTCAGACTTGCTTTTCTTTTTAAGGTTCAAGCACTTTACCACCGAGTTCCACCTCCAGGCTGTAATAGGTTGGTGTGGTTATGTATTAATTTATTTGTACTAAAGGCGGAACCCAGGGGCACTTTACTACCGTGGAGCTGCATCCCCAGGCCCTTTTTTTTTTTTTTTTTTTTTTTTTTTTGTGGTGCTGGGGATTGAACCCAGGGCACTGTGCTTTTGAGGCCGCACTCTACCAACTGAGCTATATCCCCAGCCCCCCAGCCCTTTTAATTTTTTATTTTGAGATGGTAACTAAGTTGCTCAGGGCCTTGCTAAATTTGTTGAGGCTGGCTTTGAACTTGTGATCCTGCTCCTCAGCCTCCCAAGTTGCTGGGATTGTAGGTGTGGGCCACCAACCCTGACTGTGAAGGTTTTAAATAGTATTAAGGACATGGAATCAAAATAACCCTGAGTTTAAATCTTAACCGTACTGTATACTAAATGTGACTGCTTGGGCAAATTATTTAATCATATTTTAGAATGTCACTTTTCTCATCTCTAAAACAGAAATAATCATGCAGTCTCATAAGGGGTATTATGAGGATTAAATGAAAACAATTGACCCTGCACAGCATTGTGTCTATTTTAGGCACATGTGAGTACATGGCATGTTCATAGCGAAACTTTGTAGACCTGCCATGATGTAATTCCTTGAATGATTCTGGTTTTCGACTTATATCCACTGATAATTCCTCCAATTATAGATTCTCAGCCAAGTACATACACCAAATATCTGAACCACTGGTTTCTCCCTTATTGAGTTGGGTTCCTGTGGCAACAACATATAGTAGAGAAAAACTTAGTTGGTTGTTCATGAATCTAAAAACACATTTTCCTCTACATAGACGAACAATTCAATGCATGTTGTATCCCATTCCTGATGATGGGAAACTGCATTGAAGAATCAAAAATGGATATTTTTATGATTTTTATTTTGCCACAAACCAGTTTTCTCTATGGTAACATTTTTGATATCTCCTTAAAATCCAAAAGAGCGTAAGGCTCGTGAGGCCCTACTTTCTTAATCTATGATTCTGAAAATCAAGTTCAAGTATACCTTTTGGCCTTCTTTTTCTCAGGATTTTACTTATAGATGGACACAATACCTTTATTTTGTCTATTTAGTTTTTTTATGTGGTGCTGGGGATTGAACCCAGTACCTCACACGTGCTAGGCAAGTGCTCTACCACTGAGCCACAACCCCAGCCCCAGGAGGATTTCTTTTAAGGTATGTACTTCTTTTATATTTGTTCTTATTATTAGTTACACGTGATAGTAGAACATATTTTGACATTCTACATATATGGAGTATAACTTCTTACGCTTCTGGTTGTACGTGATGTAGAATTACATTGGTTGTTAATCATATATGCACGTGGGAAAGTTATGTCCGGTTCATTCTACTATCTTTCCTACTCCCATTCCCCCTCCTTTCCTTTCATTCCCCTTTGTCTAATCCAAAGTACTTCTCTTCTTCCCTCACTACCTGCCTTATTATGAATTAGCATCCGTGGAGGTTTCTTTTTATCTTTCAGGTTTTGGTGGGGCTTTTTTTGGGGGGGGGGGGTGCTGGATATTGAGCATAGGTTCTTGCACATGCAAAGTACATGCTTTACCACTGAACTTCTCAGGAGGTTTTTGTCCTTAATGGCCTCACTTGCATCAGGATGACTGGTTGTACCACACCTGTATCCCTGACACTGTGTTTCCCACAGTCTACCCCCTGCTTTTCTGTTAATTGAATAAGGAGACCAAATCTCATGTATGTTAAATAACTTATTACAGATCACTCAAGTAGTCAGCTGGGATTTGAATGCAGGTATCCTGACTGTATTGCAATAGGTATTCCACATTCCATTTGTTGTACCGAATGAGAATTGTGAAACCTGGGCATTGGTATACAAAAGTGAGTTTTTAGTCTTATGAAGTGCTATCCAGATACAAGGTAGTCCTTATGGCAGAAAGTTTGTAGTTGATTTAGGAAGACATGATATACAAATAAATAACAAAGATAGTACATGCCAGTGGTTCATAAAGCCCATAATTAACTTGAGACCTGTAGAATACAGAATACATAAATGTCATTTATGTCTGAATTCTTATTCTTAGCATAATGCTTAGAGATTTATTCATGTTGCATTTAGGACTTCTTTTCTATTGCTAAATTCGATTGTATGGTGTACCACAAATGGTTCAGCCATTCAAAGGTTGATGAACATTTGTGATGTTTCCAGTTGAGGACATCATGAATAAAGCTACTGTGAACATTTAAATCCAAATGTATGTGTTGACATAGTTTTCATTTTTCTAAGGTAAATACCTAGAAGTGGAATTGCTGGGTCATATGGTAAGTGTATGTTTAACTTTGTAAGAAATCACCAAATGTTTCCCAGAGTATCTGTGGAAGTTGGTATTCCCACCGCCGATGGTCTCCTTGCCCTGTGTCCTTGCCAGTATTTGGCATGGGCAAGTATTTTTTTTTCCTTTGTTGGGTTGTTTTGTTTTGTTTTCATTCTCTAACTGTTCAGGCGAATGGTGTGCTTTCTCAGTGTGGTTTTAATTTGCATTTCTCTAATGACGATGATGCTGTCAACTTTTTCATGTGCTTATATGCCATCAGCATATCTTCTTTGAGTAACTGTTTAAATCTTTTGTCCCTTTTTTTTTTAGTTTGTCTTACTGTTTCATTCTGGATGAGTTCTTTATCATGCATATATTTTACAAATGTTTTCTACCACACTGTGGTTTGTCTGTCTGCCTGCCTTGTTCTTTTCCTTCTTTCACTAGGGATTGAACCCAGGTGCCCTTTATCATTGAGCTACATCCACAGTACTTTTAATTTTGTTTTAAGACAGGGTCTTAACTTGCTAAATTGCCCAGGCTGGTCTTGAACTTGTGATCCTCCTGACTCACCCTACCGAGTCACTGGGATAATAGGCATGTACCATTTCACCTGGCTTTTATTTTTTATTTTTTTAAATGCAAATTTCAAAAGTCAGATGTTTTATATTTTGATGTGCGGTTCTTCAGATAAGAAAGATAATTTGGTGGGGCTGGGATTCTGACTCAGTGGCAGAGCACTGGCTTAGCACACACAAAGTCCTATATTTGATCCCCAGCCTGCCCCCCAGCCCCCCAAAAAAGCATAAAATATAGTTTGGGCTTGTGTCTCATGTAAGAACTCTTTTCCTAAGTCAAGATTACTGAAGTTTTCATCTCTGTTTTCCTCTGAAAATTGTAGTTTTAGCTCTTAAATTTAAGTTTTTGATGTTTTTATTGTTGTTGTTTTGTTTTGTTTTGGCCATACTGGGGATAGAACCCAGGGGGCAGGGTTAAATGTCCAAGGCTGGCCTCAAATTTTCGATCCTTCTTCCTCTGCTCTCCCCACTGAGATTACAGGTGTATACCACCATGCCTGGCTAAATATATGGTTTTTTTTTTTTTTTTGGTGGTGGTGCTGGGGATTGAACCCAGGGCCTTGGGCTTGCAAGGGAAGCACTCTATCAACTGAGCTATGTCCCCAGCCGGATAAGTTTTGAGTTAATTTTTTTTATATGGAGTGAGATAAGAGGTGAAGATTCCTTTTTTTTTTTCATATAAATATCTGATCATTCCAGCATCATTTAATGAAAATATTACTTTTTCCTATAGAACTGATTTGCACTTTTGTCAGATATCAGTTGACTATAACTGAAAGTCTGATTCTAGATTCTGTTCGTCCTGTTGATCTGCATGTGTGTCTCTGTGCCAGCACTGCCCTGTCTTAATGTACAACAGTGTGCGTTATCATGAACTGAGACACACTGTAGTGCGCTGCACTGGCTACTGCAGCTCAGTGGTTTTCATCGAGGGGCATCTTTGCCACCCAGGGATGCTTGGCAATGTCTGAAATCACTCTTGATTGTTATAATTTGGGGGTGGGGCAGTTGTCCCTGACAGAGGTAGAAGCCAGGGAGGCTGGCCAACATCTGACAGTGCACAGGACAGTCCCCTCTAACAAATATCAGCCATCAAAATGTAAATAGTGCTCTAACTGTTTTACATCTTGAAATCAGGAATTATAATTCCAATTTTATTCTTTTTCAAATTTGTTTTGATTTTTCTAGGTCCTTTGAATTTTTATACAAATTTTAGAATCAGCTTATGAATTTCTAGCAAAATATCTGGTAGAAATTTAATGGGCTGGTCATGATAGTGTGTGTCAGTAATCTCAGCTAGTTGGGAGGCTGAGACTGGATGATCGCAAGTCAAGGTCATCCTGGGCAATTTAGCAAGACCCTGTCTCAAAATACAATTTTTTAAAAACTTCTGGGCTTGTGGCTCAGTGGTAGAGCGCTTGCCTAGCATGTGTGAGGCACTGGGTTCGATTCTCAGCACCATGTATAAATAAATGAATAAAATAAAAGTCCATCAACAACTAAAATTAAAAAAAAAATGCTGGGGATGTATTTCAGTGGTAGATTGCTTGCCTAGCATGTGCAAGACACTAGGTTCAATCCCCTAAAATGTTCTTTTTTTTTTTTAGATTTTGTTGATCTATAGGTGAATTTGGAAAGAATTGTCATCTTAACAAAATTGAATCTTCTGGTTTATGAGCATGGTTTATCCTTCAGTTAATTTAAATGTTCCATAGTTAGTTCAGCAAGGTGTTGCAGGTTTTTTTTGTACAGGTCTTACACACAGTTTGTAAGATTTATCCCTAAGAATTTATTATTTTGATGCTATTGTATATTATGTTTTGAATTTCAATTTCTGATGATTTTCAATGGTAGAATATAAAAGTACAGGGGATATTTATATATTGACTTCGTTGCCTGTGACCTTGCTAATAAACTCACTAGTAATAAATTTTTATAGGTGCCATAGGATTTCCCATGGAGACAAATATTTTCTCTGTGTACAAAGATAATTTTACTTACTCTTTTTTTTTTTTTTTTTTTTTTTTTTTTGGTGCTGGGGATTGAACTCAGGGGCACTGGACCACCAAGCCATATCCCTAGTCCTAGTTTGTATTTTATTTAGAGATAGAGTCTCATTTAAGTTGCTTAGTGCCTTGCTTTTGCTGAGGCTGGCTTTGAACTCACCATCTTCCTGACTCAGCCTCCTACCGCTGGGATTACAGCCAGATGCCACTGTGCCCAGCTTTACTTCTTTTAAATTTTATACGTTTTATTTCTTTTTCTTTATTCATTGTATTAACTAAGATCTCTAGTTCACTGTTGAAGTAGTGAAAGTAGACATGGTTATCTTGTTTATGATTTTCTTTTGTACTTGTAATTGAACTCAGGGTACTTTGCCACTGAACTACATCTCCTGTCCTTTTTATTTTTTCATTTTGAGACAGGGTCTTGCTAAGTTGCTGAAAATCTTACTAAATTGCTAAGGCTGTTCTCAAACTTGCAATCCTTCTGCCACTGCTGGGATTACAGGCATGTGCCACTGCACACGGCTATCTTATTTCTGATTTTAGGGGGGAAACATTCAGTTTTTTACCATAAGAATGATTTTTTAGCTGTAAATTTTTCTGTAGTTGTCTTTTAGCACATTGAGGAGATTTCTCTGTTTCTTGTCTGCTGAGAGTTATTATTAGGAATGGCTGTTGAATTTTTTAAATGCCTTATTCGTACCTATTAATGCTAGTTTTGCTTTTTTAAAGAAATTCTATAGAGATGGTGATTACATCAATCTTCTAATGTTAAACCAACCTTGCATTTCTGTGATACATTCCATATAGATAAGATATTCAGATATATTGTCCTTTTTTGTTCCCCCCTCTCCATCAATCCTGGGAATTGAACAGCACTGAGCTATATACCCAGCCCTTTGTTATTTTTGTTTTTAGACAGGATCTTGCTAAGTTTCTGAGGCCAGCCTGGATTTTGTAATCATCCTACCTCAGCCTCCCAAGTCTCTGGGATTACAAGCATGTGCCACCATGCCTGGTCTTTTTTATCTGCTTGCATTCAATTAGCTAAAATTTTGTTTAGCATTTTTGTGATTGTTCATGTAAGATATTGCTGCAGTTTTCTTATAATGATTTTGTTCCTTTGTTTTTGTTCTTTTTTGGAGTATATTTTGACTTTAGTTGCTATCTTGCTTTATCTTACCATTTTCAAAGTTAACACTTTATAAGTCTGTTTTTAATTCTATATATCAATAGATCTTGTGCTAAGTTCTTTTTGTTCATTATTTCATATCATCCTCACGACCTCCTTGCAAGATAGGTACTATTATCGTACTTATTTAGGGATGAGAACACTGAGATAAAAAATAGTTAATTAACTTTCCCAAAGTGGTATAGATGAATCAAATCAAGTCTTTGAAACCAGAGGTTAATGACATAAACACACTGCCTTATATTCATCCATTTGTCTAGAAATCTTTAAGTAACATGAAACAATATTGACAAAACCATATGAAATTTAAAGAGCTATTCCTCTACTAATCTAAGACCACCTCTTTATGCTGATTTGTCCCAATAATCTCTGTGTTCTTAATTTTCATCTTAGTTGAGAGTGTCTGTCATAATTGGCACATTATCTAATTTATAAACTTTATGAAGCACACTTTTGTTGATTAGCTTGATTGTTTCTAATTTATTGCTCTCATACTCAGAAGTTTACTTTCATAAATTTAAATCTTACATCTATTGGCAGTTTTTGGACTGTTGATCTGGATTAGAGCTTCCATGAGAGAAAGTGCCCTTTAAGTTTTTAATATCCTCTCTTCAATATATTCATAACATAAGCAAGCATATTATGTTTTTTTTTTTTTCTTTGTTGGAACCAGGAATTGAACTCAGGGACACTTGGCCACTGAGCCACCTCCCCAGCCCTATTTTGTATTTTAATTTAGAGTCAGGGTCTCACTGAGTTGCTTAGGGCCTCACTAAGTTGCTGAGGCTGGCTTTGAACTCGCGATCCTCCTGACTCAGCCTCCCAAGTTGCTTGGATTATAGGCGTGCGCCACCACGCCCGGCTAGCATATTAGGTTTATATATGATTATAGTGTGGCTGAAGATGAGGGAAAGCAAAAGTAGATGAGAAACTGTCTCTTCTTCACACCTGCTTTTCCCAAGTTGAGCATATGCTAGATTATTATATGACATTTGGGCCTTAAAAATTCTGCTGTGGGAAGCCTGAGTTTAGCTGGCAACTAGCATGTGGGACTCAGTTTAATCTGTACTATCCTATGGTCGAATTTGTGAACACACACAGAGAATCAAAGTAAGAAATAGAATAAAAACTAGCAGTCCAAATTAATGTGCACCAGGCCTCAGAAGGAATTTCCATGAGTCAAAGTAAAGATAGGTCCCTGAGAAAGAATGACAAGGACAGGCAAGAAAAAGGTTAATCTCTACTTCATAACTGCAAAATTAAGGAAGTGGTGTCTTTGCTGATCAGAAACTTGCAGCCACCCCGATGTTGCAACTGTTCTCTGCAGCATCCAGGGCTCTTCCTCACATCTCTCTTACCATTATTACCTCTCCACTTCCTTTAGTGACCACAGCCATGTACAGGCAGTGGCAGAAGTCGATTGTGGTGTATTTGCAGATGTGAGGATACGAGTAGTAAGAAGGGGCTCAGAGAAGAAAATCCATGGGGATGGTGTGCATTTTTCAGGCCTGTCAAGACTAAGTCCCTTTTGTGTTGTTGACACAAAACATTTGAGGCTACTTACTTTGTATATTAACTATGGAGGCTGGGAGACCAAGACTGAGTGGCCACATCTGGTTGGCCTTTGGTGAGGGCCTTCTAGCTGCAATCACAGCGTGGCAAAAGGAATCATGGCAGGAGTACAAGCAGAAAACAGAGGGGTCACATGGCAAGACAGGAAGGAAGGGAGTGGGGAAGGCCAGGCCTGCTCTTTTTATAACACCCCCACTGTCCTGGAAACTCAGAAAGATACTGGAATTCAATATAGTATTAAAATAGAAAAGTTTGAGAAGGATTAAAGATATACTCTAAGCATCTGGGCAAGAGGTTAAAAAGAGACTGCTATAGAGAGGCATAAATAAAATTAATTACAGATTTTCTGCTGCACTATTGAGTGCTAAAAAATGAATAATTATAGGGTTACTAGGAGAAAGGAAATGTTTGCAGTGTTGTTTTGCTGAAGACAGAAAATAATATGAAATTGTGTTAAAGAGTAGTAAAAATAATAAAGACCAATAGAATATAAGACCATCTTAATAATAATTGGAATACAATGATTATGTTAACATATGACTTTACAAGATAGAGGGCTGGGTGTAGCTCACTCGTTGAGTTCTAGCCTAGCACACAGGAAGCTCTGGTTTACTCGCCAATAATATGTGCGCAAGCACACACACACACTCACACACACACACACACACACAGGGTAGAGATGCTGATTATATCAAGAAACCATATCTACTCAGGCTTGGTGACCCCCCCATACCCGAATCCCAGCTACATGAGAGAGTGAGGCAGGAGGATTGCAGGTTCAAAGCCAGCCTAAGCAACTTAGTGACACCCTGTCTCAAAATAAAAAATAAAAAACACTAGGGGTGTAATTCAGTGGTAGAGCATCCCTGGGATTCAGTCCCCAGTACCACAAAAACAAAATAACCCTAATCTAGGTTCCTATTGCCTGATTTTGAGGCTTACCGTATAGCTACAGTAATCAAGACAGTGTGTTATTGGCAAAAGCATAGATGCATTCATAGATCAGTGGAGCACAATGAAGTGCCCCAAAATAGACCCACACTAATATACTCAATCTGTTTTTGGCAGAGAAACAAAGACAATTCAGTTGAGAAATGACTGTCTTTTCAATGAATAATGTTAGAACAATTGAGGTCCATTTATAAAATAATGAACCTAGATATGCATTATACCTTTCACAAAAATTAAATAAAAAATAGCTACAGGGCTGGGAATGTAGCTCAGTGATTGGTAGAACACTTACCTACCGAACACAAGGCCCTGGGTCCAGTCCTCCTGCAAATAAATAGCTAAATTAAAGGATGGTAAAACTAACTGTGAAACACAAAATGATTTAAAAAAAAAAAAAAAACCTTCTGAAAGACAAACAGGAAGAAACCTAAGTGACTCTGAGTTTGCAATGCCTTTGGTTTTTTATTGTAATTTTTTGGTACTAGTGATTTAACCAGGGGCAATTTACCTCTAACTATATCCTTAACTCTTTTTATTTGTTTATTTTTAAATTTTGAGGTAGGGTCTCACTAAATTGCTGAGGCTGATCTCAAACTTGCAGCCCTCCTGCCTTAACTTCCTGAGTTGTTGGGATTACAGGTGTACACCCCTGTGCCCCACTCATCAGTGATGGGAATGTGGCACCGGAAGTATGATTCATGAAGGAAAAAACCCATGTTGGAGTTAAAAACTGCTCTGGGAAAGATCCTGTTAAGAGAATGAAGAGAGGAGGCTACAGACTGGGAGGAAGTCTTTGTAAGACAGTGTCTGATAGAGGACTTTGTGAAGTAAGGTAGTTGCAAAGTTTTGGAGCAGTGCACACAGCCCTCCATCACTTCTGATTTTAATGGCAAGTGAAGAGGTTTCCAGAACTATCCTTAGTTTCAATAATTCACTAGAAAGACTGCCAGAACTCACTGAAAGCTGTTCTACTCCTGGTTAGCAGTTTATTACAGCTGAAGAGTGCAGATTAAAATCCATCAAGAGAAAAGGCACATAGGCAGAGTTTGGGAAAGACCCACCTTACGTTTTTAGTATTCCAGTTTAAAGTCTCAGTAATCTTTTGAAGAGTGATAAAAGTTAGAAAAAATTTTCATTCTTGTCTAATGATTAGAAAGGTGAAAGAATGGTTACTTTAAAGCCCCATCTCTATTTCTGACATCTGGGTCATATATGAGTCTGGTTCTTTTGATTGCCTCATTTCTTAATAAAGACCCCCACCTTTTGTTTGTGTCTTGTAAGTTTTAATTTAATACCAGACATCATGTATAAGAGGACAGTAGAGACAGGTAGATAGTGTTTGTGCCTGGAAATGGATGCACCTCCTCTGTCAGGTCATTGGTTTGTGTCGATCAAATGGAGTTAAGGTGGGTTTGGATGTGGATATTGCTGTGATTACGTTCAGGATGCCTCAGTGTTGTTACCTTGTTTTGTCCTGGGTAGTTTTTCCTCAGTGTTCCTGCGTGCTGTTGGCTTTCTTAGTCCCTTCATGCCTCCGTCACAGACAGGGACGCTCTTTCCACGTCCCAGCCCCTGCGCTGGTGGTTGGCGGGTGGTGTGTGTTACTCAGTGCTGTGGCTTGTCCTGCCCTAGCATGGCTCTTAGTCCCTGTGCATTTGGGCCTCAGGGTGTTGCTGTTCGCCTTTTCCAAAGCAGCAGCAGACCTCTCCTGGGTATCAGTGTGGAATCCTGGGCCACCGAGGGTTTCCCATGCTCCTTGCAGACAGGATTTTTTCTTCTACCCCTACCAGCAGTGGGGAATGTGCCCTTGGTATGAGAGATTTCCCTGTCCTTTTACCAGAGAGGAAAGAGTTCTTCTCCTTCAAGCCTTTCCCCAGAAGATGGGGATTTTTGTCTGCTCATTGGTGTAAGATTTACTACCTGTCCCCAGTGATTTTTGACTTACTTTATAGGACAGAGGATCCATGAAAATGGGTGAGGGTGAGGCTTTGCGCCAGCAGCAGCTGATTTCCTCACCCCCATGGGCACCATGCCGAGCCCTCTTGTCATTCTCCTGCTGTGCTGCTTGTCTTTCTAACATGTGGGCATTTGATTGAGGCTGCAGTGACCACCTTTGCTTCTGGAGCTCTCAGTTATTCCAAATTGTCACACTGTCCACATGTGGCCTCCAAGAACACTTGATATGTGGCTTGTGTGACTACAAAATTGAATCTTACTTTTATTGATTAATTATTGATTATTGATTAATTATTGATTAATTTTAATCAATTTAAATTTAATAACTTCATGTGGATGAGTCCACCCTTTGGGATGACATAGCTGTAGACATTGGGTGGTCACAAGAAGTTGTATTTCTCATTTATTTTTAAGGTATAAGAATAGTATGTGTTTGAAAAAAATTGGAAACAGTGTGAGCTTTGGAGGATGAGGATGAGCTAAGAAGAAAATTACTTTCTCTTCTGAATGTCAATGCTTTTTTAACAAGGTTAGGGAACAGATGAGGATGTGCTGGTTTGGGAAGACAAGAATTTGAATACTGAAGAAGTCAAGTTGAGATTATGGGGTATACAAACAGAAATGACTAATAGGCAATTATAAATAAGAATTTAGAGCAGAGCAGAACAGAAAATGGCAGGGCTAGATGTGTAAATTTTTTTAGTCATCCACACAGAAGTGATAAAACCATAGAAATTGCTGTCTTCCAAAGAAGAGTATGTCGGTCTTGAAAAGCATGTTGTGTTAGCTTTCTGTTACTGTAACAAGTATCTGAGATGAGTGAACTTTAGAAGAGGAAAGGTTTTTGTGCTCACGGTTTTGGAGATTTCGTTAATGACCGTTGGTCCTCTTGCTTTGGAACTGTTGTGGACCAGTACATCATGGTGGGAGCATGTGGTAGAGGAGGCCCGTTCATCTCATGGCTGGGCATGGAAAGAGAGAGAGAGACTGGCATCCCACGGTCCCCTTCCAGGGCACATCCTCAGCATCCTACAACCTCCCACCAGGCCCCATGTCTTAAATTTTCTACCACCTCTTGGTAGCTTCAGGGACTGAGAACCAAGCCTGTAGATGGCATTCCAGATTCAAATGGTAGCAAACTTCAAAGACAGAACCTTGAAAAAACATCTGTATTAAAAGGTTAAACATCTGTATTAAAAGGAAGAAGAGCAAGCAAAGCTGAAGCTATTTCCTATGCAATATTTTTTTGGAAATTTTTTTGTAGATGGAGGTAGACAGCATGCCTTTATTTTATTTGCTTATTTCTATATGTGGTGCCAAGGATCAAACCCAGTGCGTCACACATGCTCGGCAAGTGCTCTGCCACTGAGCTACAGCCCCAAACCCTTGTGTGATACTTTTAAGAAACGTATATACCATGCAGGTGGTGGCAGGAGCCCTTTGCTTTAGGTTTTGTACTTGTCAAGAAGATTAAACCTTTTACTTGAACATGTGAGTATAGGCACACAACAGCTAATTTCCACTCTCAGCATATGGGTCTTGTAGATAGCTTTATCTAGCAGACATTGGCCAAATAACAGCTATCATTAGGCTATCGTAGTGTCATTTCTGCCCGCAGAATCATAAATGTGTTGCTCATGGTGGCGAACATTCCATGAGCAAGTTCCAGTCTAAAGAGAATGCCTGGTCCCTTTGGTATTTTTTCATTAACCAATAGTTGTAATTAATAGCATCTTGAGTGGATTTTTTTTGTATGATTATGTAGAAATTGTTTGAGAGGATCTAGATAAGACATCCTTCATCATGACAGTGGGAAGTTCTGTGCGTTCCCCACACTGTGTCATACACTTGTAAAAGAAAACAAAGGTCGTGATTATGTTGCCTGCCGAGAAAGGCAGTAGATTGAAGGGCAGGGAGAGTCACAGCTGGGACTGAGAGGGCCACTGGGGAGGAAGGCAAGCAGGAAGAGGGGTTGTGGAGGAATAGAGGTCAGTCGAAGGTCATACCTGTAGGTGGCTGGTCGCTTTGTTGCCTAGTTCAGTGCCTCATTCATAACATGTGCTCAGCGAGTATTTTTTGAAGGGAAGAATGAATGATGGGTAGGAAGCAGGAAAATTGCTCCTTCAGGAACAGTGGAATCCTGCCTTGGCCCTCTACCTTGCTCATTGCTTGACCTGAATTATCTGATGTCTTTCTGACCTTGGGTTGCTATTAGGTTTATTATTAAAATATATACTAGGTGGTTTATATTTGAACTTGTAATCACTGGAGGGGGACAGTAGGTGGAGGGAGGGGGATGCTCTGCAAATTAGAGTTTAATTTTCCTTTGCGATGTAACAAGAATAGATGTGACTATATCTAATTCCCGACTACCCTGGCCTTGGGTGCTATGGGCCAGCACTTCTGGCTGATCTGACAAGTTTAGAGATGTGCACTTATTTTCTCTGTAAAGAAAAATCATCTGGTAAAACGATTATGAATAGTGGGGAGTTTAAAAATATTTCCAGAATGTAAATGGATAAAAATATGTAAGATTTGAATACACAAACTGATCAGATTCTTTTCCAGGCTGCTGCTGCTGCTTCTTCCCCTCCTCCTCCCCTCACCCCTTCTTCCTCTTCCTCCTCCTTTTTCCCCCTTCAAAACTTCTAAAATCTGATTGTCCACAAAAACTTAGTTTATAGAATCTTAATTGAATTATTTGCTCAAATATTACAGTGGACTCACATCTGATAATGAAAATGTTTTAGACTGTGAAAAAATAGAAGGCCCTGCAGGGTTTATTTTCAGTTTTGTTTAACTGGCATGTGTTTACAACTCAATCGACTTATTCCCCCCCCTTACAACTCAATTTAATTTACACCCTGTACACATTGTTGGTGTATCTCTGCATGTAAGTGTAATATATGTTAAAAAGGAAAAGGTCGAGGAAGAAAAGCCTCTCGTGTCTCATGAGTGTGGATTTGAGTGCCCAGCAGGTGCGGCTCGGACCCTGGGCTGCAGCAGTGGACAA
Source organism: Glaucomys volans (assembly GCA_020662805.1). Classification (NCBI taxonomy): domain Eukaryota; kingdom Metazoa; phylum Chordata; class Mammalia; order Rodentia; family Sciuridae; genus Glaucomys; species Glaucomys volans. Next base: position 953,522 of record JAJEJO010050248.1, read on the forward strand.
AGCACAGAACGCTTGCTTCCTGGGCTGCTGTCAAGACACACTTTGAAAAGGGAAGATTTTAGTTTAGGTGGTAATTAATCAGGGAAGGAAAGCTGCCTTCCTCATCTCCCACAGCTGTACTCACAGGGAGCCGAGATATGAGCTTAGCTCACTGAAGACAGGGATTTTTGTTTGACTTTTGTCTGCCATGTTCAGTACTGTATCACCAGGTCCCAAAGTAGTGCTTGGCTTGTACTCAGAATTCAGTAAATCCATGTTGTTATTGAAGTGTTTATTGTTTTGAATTTATAAAATTGTAGCTATGTACTTTGGTCAATTGTTTTTTACATCTAACTAGCTGAAAATTTTATTTCAGTTGCCTTGTTTTTAATGTTGCTTATTTTTTGTTTTTACTCGTGCTATGTACTGGGATGCAGGAAAAACTTATTAGTGTCGATAATCAGTGACATGGTCATCTAATATTGCAAAGAATAGATCTAGAAAGGAACTTAGGAGATCTTCTTTTATTCACCTTCATGCCTAGGAAAACTAAGTCAGATGGTTAGATATATAATCTTAATTAATCATTTAAAAAACTAGGACAACATAATTAAGTTCCCTCTTGAGAAAATGGAAAAAGGTACTTAACCCTAGATATAAAGGGAGATATAAAGGGACGAACCTGAAAATTTTTAACTTCTAACTGTGTGGGAAAATGGAAAAAAAAAAAAAATTAGAGCACCACTAAGCTGCTCTTTGTTGATATCAGAAATGGGCCTGTCATTCACTTTGGCGTTGAAGCATGGCCTCCTATCTCAGGGGGCAGGACCAAGAGTTTTTTTTTTTTTTTTTTTTTTTTTTTTCCCCAAGAGCTGGGACAGTTATTATAGGTTCAAAAAGCCCCAACCAGTTTTTCCAGAGTTTCTCCTTCTGTTTTCCCTGAAACGCATGGTGCTTTTGCTCTACTTTCAAGATGCATTAAGGTCTCCTGCCTTGTGACTGCTTTGGAGCCAGCAGATACCCTGCCATGCATAATTCAGATTATGCAGGTTTTATGAGTAAGTTAATCTTATTTTTAAACTAGTTAAGATTCAAGTGATATTTAGGAAAATGTTAGCTTGGAGTTAGACATTTTTTCATTTTACCATTTTTACTTTAAGCATTTTTTTTAAAGCCTTTTTGATTTGATAAAAAGCAAGGCTCTGCATAGAAAAAACAAAACCCTGCATTGCTTAGATGTGTACTTTCAGTCTCTTTTGAAGTGTTTTTATTACATTAAATAGTATTCATATGTTTAAAAGCCAGCTAACCAGATAGTTTTCTTGAGCATCTTTTTAGTTTCACTGAGAAGTATTTTAAATTGAGCTTTTCTGAGCTCGATTGCTTACGTCTGACACAGTCTCAAGTTTCCACTGAATGGTAACAAAGACTGTGGAGTGTTGTTGGTACTGCAGTGAGAGGCATGCTTCCTTAGACCAGGTGAGAGAGATCAGTTTGTTTCTTACTGCTGGGTGAGTTTTTACAGCGTTTATATCATATTCTTTTAGTAGCAGCAGTGTTGAATTGAAAAATTGCCAGTAGCATGCAGATTTCAAGACGTCCTTGCTGGTTGCAGACAGAAAAACTACAGGGCATGGGGGTGGAGGGTGGGGGGGAGGGGTAGAGTTAGCCTGGTTTATCCTCAGTTACTTATATAAATTAATTAAAATGTGCAAATAATTCTGGAGCTCAGTTTTCTTCATTCAGGAGCTAAAGAAGCAGTTGAATATACAATACATTTCTAGGTACTTCATGGTCATTACTTGTGAAAGCAAATCAGGTGATAGTTTTTACTTTCATTTTTTCCCAATAGTTAATAAAACAAGCTTTGATCTTATTAAACATTTTTTCCATTTATGAAAACTTTTAAATTGTCAACAGCAAAATATACTCCCTCAGGTCTTTGGAAATCAACCTGACACTTGGAAAATGTTTCAGCTTTTATAGCTGTTTCGTTCCTTTCTTTCTTTTTTTTTTCCTAGTACATTTTTCTTCAAAGTATTTGTGCTTTGAACATGTCAGCTGTATTCTAATGAAGCTCAGGCATTGTTTGCTCATAAAGGGGCCGGTGCATTCCACTGCTTTATGGTTTATTATGAGGCACAGTGTGAGAGTGTGGGTGGCACCATTTGGTGTCTGCCTCTTGGGGTAGTGACTGCCATTATGTTAGCCTTGGATTGGCAAAGAAAATATAGCATGCAAGATGCTATATGAATCTGGATACTGCGAGGGAAGTCTTTCCCTAAACAATTCCTAGTGAGCCAGGAATGTGTGACAACTTGATTGTGTTGATCATTTCAAGTATACCCTTGAAGTCTGCATTTCAGTTACAATTTATATTTTCTCAGGCACATGTCTTGTTTTTGTTTTTTTGATGTATATGGCATTTAGGTCATTTTTTGAACTTTAATAAGGAAGTGAATATTTCTGGATGGGCTATAACATTTTTAATAGATGCAGTAATATTTTAAATAATGCATTTACTTAAAGTTGTAAGGAGCTTGGTGTGGGTGGGGAGGGAGAGTGGGAGAGGAGGTCAGGCGGAGAGCCTTTCTTTCAGTTAGGAAAGCCCTGCTGAAGAAAAAGCAACAGATGTTTCTTCTGTTACAATTGAGGTTGTTTCATTCAAAACTGCAGTAGCTGGAATGGGGTGGGGGTGTGTGTCATAAATCTGACTTAATCAGTGAATAAATAAAACAGCCAGTTAGACATTATTTTAAATTTATCCTTTTATATCCAACATTTCAGAATCAGTATTAGAGAAACAAAATGAGCAACATTAAAGAGGCTTTTAAAAGATCTTCAAAATTGTGTATAATGAAAATGTAAGAAAATTAATTTTGGTGCATTTAAGTTGTGGATAAATGGATCATTAGATCATTTATAATATTTTAAAAACCTGGGCCATATAAATTTGTAGGAAATAGGTTGCAAAAGTTTGTAATTACACAATAGGTACAAAGGCTTAAAATGAAGTTGAAATGTGAAACGTCAGTTGCATGTATTAATAGATCATTTCCCTTTCTATGAGAAATATGAAACTGATCCCGAAGACCTTCAAATAAGAAATGTGGGAGAAATATTTTGGGTGTAATTGAAATGATACATTGTAGTTTGCCTCTAAAAAGAAAGATAATGAGCTTAGATTGGTTGCTAATAGGAAGAGCAAGAGAAGATCCTGGAAGCACCGTGTGTAATGGATGCAGTCAAAATTTTTAAGAAATAGCATTTGAACGTGTGTAATTCATAATGAGTGAGGTAAAATCCTTTCGTTTACAAGTGGCACAAAGAGAAGCTCTGTGCTCTTGTACAGTTCGCTTTTATGCGCATTACAACCTCATGCATTTTTTGAAGTTAGCTCTTGAGAAACCAGTGCTGAACACCAGATCTTGCGCATATTAGGCACCTGTTACATACCTGCCATATCTTACACTGCAAATTTAGTAGTGAAATAATACAGCCAAAGAACTCTTCAGACTGTAGTTAAAATTGTATGGTCAAATATTATATGGTTTTCTAAATATTTAATTGGTCTAAAAAGACTGGAAAAGACATCAACTGTTAAGCAACTGTTAAAAATATCTTTGGCTCTTAGCTAGAGTCTGAGTTCCCCTGTAGGTTTTGTTTTCTTTAAATAATGATGACAGAATTTAGAGATTTTGAAGTTTATCACTTAATTGTTTTAACTAAGATTAAGATTCTAAATCTATATACATTTTGCTTTTTTAAGGAATAGCAACATGTAGCAGTTTAGTTTCTTTCCTAAGAGAAGCAAAACTACTTATGTGTAGTTTAAAAGGAATTTACAAGTTTACCTAAAGTAAAAACTTTTACAATTTTGACCAAAGAATATAAATTTTGATGGAATAGACGGCCTTAAAAAAAATTGTTAACCCCAAGTAGGATAATTAACTATGATAGCATCATGGGTTGTAGTTATTAAAAATGTGTGTCATTTATATTATAAATGTAGACAGGACAGAAAGTAACTTATCAAGGAAGACAGAGCATCAGCCATAGCTATACATAAACAGTCGGGACTGTTAACCTTTCAAATTAAAAAAGTATAAGATTAAGAAGTTAAGAGCAAGTCAGTTCAATTATTTTAAAATGAATTTCTACTATCTCTGTTGATGCAAACAATCATGGAATCATTGTGTCTGTTCAAATTATGGTGGAGAAACAAACACATGCATTTTTATTGTAGTGTCACATATGTCTTTATGTGACAAACCAATTTCTATGATACTATGAATTTATACACTCTATTTGAGAAACCAAGCCAGTTTGATCCCTAGAAATGGGTTGGCAATCTCTGAAGAAGGGGAAAAAAAAAACACCACCACAAAAAACACTTTATAATTCAGCTACTATGGAGAGGTAATTCCTAAATAATCCTTAATTTTAATAGATACTTTCTACCACAACTGATATCACTATTTAAAATGAAAGAAGACTTCCGGAGAGAGGTAACTTTGAGTTTTGCTTGGTATGTGAACACTTGAGCACAAAACTCTGATCTTTTCGGGTATCTGCATCTATTCATTGTCCCCAAGTCAGAATACCTAGAGAGTCACATGTTGATGTTCTCTCTGCCTTACATCTGTGTATACAATTAGAAAGCATTAATGACTACCTAGAAATTTGTCATCTCCAGGGTGGGGGTTAAGAGGGAAGTTTTGCTTGATGCTTGTATTTTTTCCAAAAGAAACTCTTTGCATTGTTCAAGGGTAGGTAAAACTATTGAATACTGTGCTTTGGGTATATTATTGTTCGCTGTATTTGAACAGATCCAGGAACCTATTGTAAGAATGTTTCTTTCTCTCAAGTTTCAAGCAACCACTTTTCTCTTAAATTTTTAGTTGGTACCTCCAAGACTTGGAGACCATCAACAGAGAACTTTGGTTTTGGCACTTTGCTTAGCTGTGGTGAAAATTTGGCAACTCTCTTGATAGTTTGTCTGACAAAAATGAAAAAATCACTAACAGCACTTCTTGCCAGGTAGGCACAGAGCTTATTTATAAAAGCTTGTAAAAAGCTTTTAATGGATTAATTTTTAATATAAGGTTTGGCTGACATAGATATCTAACTCAGATTACTTGCTTTTCATCATCTTTTTAAATTCTAGGTAGCATCAGAAATAACATCAATACCTTACTGCAGTTTTGAATGAGTTACTTGTACTTAGTTTGGAATTACGGGACACAGTAATCCTCTTTTTTAATTTTCTAAGGAAAAGAACTGCTTTGAAACCTAATTCATGGATGATCCTTGGTGTGTGTGTGTGCGTGCGCGTGTGTGCATGTGCTGAAGTTTTACAGTTCCTTAGGAATCTGGCTTTTTAATTCAAGATCTGTTTGCAGTCATTGTTACCTTTATATATACTAGAAAAGTATCTCACTCGACTAAATTTAAAATGATGTACTCATTAATACTGTCTGTTTACCATTCAAGAATGGGTTGTGAGCTTCATGGGAATGACTTCCAATTAAGTGCTCTTTAATACGCATAAATTCTGGTCCTGTGGTTGCGCCCAACTGCCTTGATCTATTCCCGCCACTCAGTGTCTGTTGGTATGAGATAAAAATGTGCTGCTTTCTGCTTGTTCTCTTTTACTAGGCCTGTAAACAATGTCTACTTACCATCTGGTGGGTGTATTGGCTATAGTGACAGAGCTAAAAGTAGAGGTTGAAAATGGGCTAAACATTAAGAAAAGACAGCATCTGGCTGGGGATGTGGCTCAGTGATAGGCAGCTTGCCTAGCACATGTGAGGCCCCAGGTTCAATCCACTGCACTGCAGGGGGTGGGGGAATGGAGGGGAAGAAATTAGAACATCTGTAGAAGAGATTGAAGCAAGCTCTTTCTTTTTTTAAAATGAATGGTGACTTCAGTATAGTAGAAAAAGTCTACTTACACTCTATTATTTCCTTAATTAAACCAAGAAAAGCAGGGGATTTGAAGCAGTGTTGCCTGTACAAAAAACATTTGAGGTGCTTCTTAACAACCGGATTTCCACCTGGTTTCTGATATTTGAGGGATCCACCATGGAGCCCAGCAGTATGTATTTTGAACAAGAAAGGCCTTCTGCCTTCCAGTGCATGCTGTGACCAGGCATGTTCGGGAGGAATTGCTGCGAAGAGTGGAAGAACCAAATTGTTTGAGGGCATGTAAGTCAACTTACTAAATTATTAATTAGAAGATATGTTGTCCAAAAGTAGAAATTTTAATTAGGCAAATGAAAGAGAAATGAGAAGGTTTCCTTGACTGAAACAAGGAAAAAGTGTGTATATATGTGTGTGTATGTATATATATATATACATACAGAGAAAGGCAAGAGATTTAGTGGGAGGGACTAAATTGCTTCTAAGGTATTTTAGCTTTGAGGTTTAATTAACTAAATGAACCCAGTTATAATATCCTAAACACCAGAGCTTGAATTGAGGAATGTGCTTAAGAAATGAGGAAGCATGTTTAAGTTTTGGCATGTGGGGAGATGGAGAAAGAACTTATGTTTCCCTTCAACCTGAAGAATCCAGAACATTTGTGGCTCTAGATACAAGAGGAAAAGGGAGCTAGATAATAATTTTAAAAGATATCCTCCAAGTAAGAATGCTTACCAAGGCTAAGAGAACAGATTAGGTCTTCTAGGGATAGTCTGTAGGAGAGCCTGACATAAATGTGGGGATCCCTTTAGGAGTATGACCTTGGAGCTACAGAGCTGCTTCTTACTAGGGCATTTTAAGGGTCCTTCCTTTGGTTCATGGAAAGATTCTGGTTAGTCAGCTTTCCGTCACTGACAGCATACCCGAGAAAGGCAGCTGAGAGGAGGAAATATCACGGATTCAAGTTCTAATACTTGGTCACTTGGCTCCATTGTTTCTGGGCCCGATTGAGGCAGATCTTGATGACAGAGAGGGCATTGATAGCAGAGCTGCTCACCTCAGGCACCAGAGGCAGGCAGTGCGACAGGTCGCTGGGAACAAGGTATACTCTTCCAGGACGTGCCCCCAGGACAACATCTGAGGGGGGTGAATTCCAGATGGTCAAGTAGTACTTCTTCCTAGTAGGCCCCTCCTCCTACAGTTCCCACCGTCTCCCCGTAGTTTGTCCAGTGATGAACACCCCCAGTAGATCCATCCATTGATGAAATCAGGGCCCTCAGGATCTAACTGCTTCCCTGAACCCCACCTCTGAATATTACTGTGTTAGGGGCCAAGTCTTCAACCCCTGAGCCTTGGTGGACATTCTAGATCCAAACCTTAACAGTGGCCCATCCGGGTGAATTTTAAGAGTCCTTCCTGTGTTGCAACAGCTGCAGAAGCACCCAGGCTTTGCTTCCACGGCTTTGAGTGTGAGAATGACCTTTCAGCTCTTCTGTCCTTATCTATGCTCTGTAGAATGCTTGATTTCCATTCTGAAACTGTGCACTGAGGGGGAGATTCCGGAGGTCACTTTAATCGTAATGCCTAGAGGTGCTATGAATTTTTATCTTCTCTTTCTTACCCCTTCTTAATTATAGTGCTGTTGTGATCACTCAGGATCAAAAGTTTAATATGGTGATTATTAATCCTAGAACTTTGAACGTGTTTGAGTACAAATGCTACAATGTAGGCTGGGAATGTAACTCAGTGGTAGAGCACTTGGCTAGTATGCTTGAAGCCCTGGGTTCAGTCCTCAGTTTTGCAAAAAGAAAACAAACAAAAAGCAACAAAATAGAGCACAAAGTGATAAATGTGCAGATAGGGAATGTCTAGCTGTACTAGTTAGTAAATACCATGAAAACTATCTTCTAAAAAGATGATTTTGGAGGATGTCTGAACCAAAGTGAAGGAAGCTAGAGTAACTGTACGTACTTACCTTTATTCTCACCCCGTAAGTGTATATTACATAAGAGTGTGCTGTATTTTACTTATCTCGCAGATTTGGAATGTCCAGTTGGATTCACTTTCTTTTCAAAGTAGTTTGAGTAATTAGCATATTTCATTTATGCAGATGGTGCCTTTGAACTATAGGAACTGAGTTATTTTTTAAATGTCGGTGATTGATCCTCCCTGTGCTGCCTCTGCCCTTTCTCTCTAGCCTTGTTAGTTTTCAGAGACATACGCATTGCTTCCTAAATGGCTGGCTGGGATTAGAAATACAGTCTTAAGGTTCTGGAATCTCCTCTTCACAGAGCAAATTGACCATACCAGAACTGACTTGTGACCTGACCTCCTTAGTACTATATTTGACACTAATTGATGTCCTTTACAACAATTATTAACAGATAGTAGTTAAAAGGGAGTACAGGAAGGAAAAGTGCTTGAACTTTATTTTTTGATTCATTCTTTGGTGGAAATGTTAATAATGAATGAAACAAAACCATGTGGTACTGGTATATGAATAGGCAGATGAGTGGAGCGGAATAGAAAATCAATAAATTGATCCAAATAAGTAAACTCAAGGAGCAGTTCATATCAGCATGGAGAATGAATTATTCATTAGAAATGACCATCTGTAAGCACGCCTGTTAATTCCAGCTGCTTGAGAGGCTGAGGCGAGAGGACTGCAGATTTTCGAGAAAGCCTGGGCAACCTAGCAAGATGAACCCAAAATAAAAAATAAAAAGGGCTAGGGATATAGCAGTGATAGAGTGCTCCTGGGTCCAATTCCTAGTACTGGGGGTGGGGTGGGGCCAACATCTGAGGGGGGTAAATTCCAGATGGTCAAGGATTTAAAATATTAAATGAAAACATTAAAGTATTATAAGAAAAAAAAGGGGATGCTTTTAGTGTGCATACTAACTAATGATAATTAATTTGCAAGAATAGCATGTACTACTGGAAATAAAAAAACCTCTAAGATAAGTAAAATAAAACATACCCAGGTGTATAATGTACAATTCCAGGTTGGGGAGCAAAAGTATATAAATAAGCCTGCGATTGCTCTGACCTCCTGTTTTTTTAATTTTTTTATTTTTTTAAATTTAGAGACAAGTTCTCACTGAGTTGCTTAGGGCCTCACTAAGTTGCTGAGGCTGGCTTTGAACTTGTGATCCTCCTGCCTCAGCCTCCCAAGCTGCTGAGATTACAGACAT